>QRFJ01000659.1:960064-1305352 GCA_006176705.1 Cocos nucifera
AAGGTTTCTATGAAAGGTTCTAAAGGCTCAGTTCTTACTATTGGAATGGACTTCTTCCAAAAGAAAGTTTATGGAAAGAAAAAGAGTCTGGCGAAAAAGCAGAAGGTGGAAAGAACAAAGAAGAAGAAGGTAGAACCAAAGAAAAAGACTGATGTCAAAGGAAAGTATTTTCATTGCAACAGCGATGGCCATTGGAAGCGAAACTGCCCTACTTACCTGGCCACCCTGAAGAACAAGAAGGAAGGTCATTCTGGAGGTATGCTCATTATTGAGTCTAACCTTACGATTTCTTCTACATCCAGTTGGGTGCTTGACTCTGGTTCTAGTGCTCATCTGTGCACTTCCATGCAGGGTCTTGAGGATAGCAGGAGGTTGAGGGATGGAGACATGATCCTACGCATCGGTAATGGAGCAAGAGTTGTTGCAGTAGTCGTGAAAACATACGCTCTTCGATTACCATCTGGTTTAGACTTAGTTTTGAAAGACTGTTATTATGTGCCTTCAGCTAGCAGGAATTTGATTTCTGTTTCATGTTTAGCATAAGAAGGCTATGTGATTATCTTCTTTAAGGATCATTGTAACATTCTTTATGAAAGAAATAAAATTGCAAATGGTTTTCTTATTAATAATCTTTATCAGCTACATATTGATATACCTATTCTAACTATCATGCAAAATGTGATTGCCAAATGACCTACGGATAGTCTAAATGACAGATATCTATGGCACCTGAGATTAGGTCATATAGCAGAAGATAGGATCAACAAATTGGAGAAAAATGGGCTATTGAGTCCATTGACTTCCGAGTCATATCCAACTTATGAATCTTGTCTTCAAGGCAAAATGACTAAACTCTCTTTTGTTGGACATGGAGAAAGGGCCACAGATCTTCTTGCCCTAGTACATATAGATGTGTGTGGCCCATTTGATGTGTCGGCTAGAAGCAATTTTGTCTACTTCATTATCTTTACTAATGATCTGTCTAGGTATGGGTATGTATATCTTATGAGACATAAGTCTGAAGCTTTTGAAAAGTTCAAAGAATTCAGACATGAAGTAGAAAAACAAACTGAAAAATCCATTAAGGTTCTTCGATCAGATCGAGGAGGTGAATACCTTAGCCGAAAATTCCTAGACTATCTAAAGAAAAATGTTATAGTCTCTCAATGGACTCTACCAGGAACACCTCAACTCAATGGGATTTCAGAATGGAGAAATCAAACTCTATTGGATATGGTTCGATCCATGATGAGCTTCACAGACCTCCCTGATTTTCTTTGGGGACACTCATTGTTAACTTCAATTTATTTACTGAATAGGGTTTTCTCTAAAACCATTCCTACCACACCGTATGAGATATGGCACGGTAAGAAACCAAGTCTGAGTCATCTCAGAATTTGAGGTTGTCCGACTCATGTCAAAAAATAACAAGCGGATAAGTTAGAGTTTAGGTTCTTTAGAGCTCGATTCATAGGATATCCTAAAGAGTCATTAGGATACTATTTCTATATTCCAGAAGACCACAATGTGATTATGAGTCGACATGCCATCTTTCTTGAAAAATAGTTTATTCAAGATAGCGACATTGGAAGACAGATCAAGCTTGATGAGAAAGTCTCATAAGTACAATGAGCTAAAGACTAATTGGAACCAAATCAGGTTGAGCCAATAAGAATACTACCTCCTCCACCTCGTAGATCGAAAAGAGTTTTCCATCCCCCTGAGAGATACTTAGGTATTATTTCAGAGGACGTAGAGAAAATATTCCTCGTAGGCAATGGTGCTCATGGTGATGATCCCAAAACCTACAATGAGGCGATATCAGATATCGACTCCGAGAAATGGCTAGAGGCAATGCAGTCAGAAATTGACTCGATGCACTCAAATCAAGTTTGGATCTTGGTAGATCCACCAGAAGGTATAGTACCTATTGGGTATAAATGGATCTTCAAGAGAAATATTGGAGTAGATGAGAATGTGGAGACATTTAAGGCTAGACTAGTGGCAAAAGGTTATAGTCAATGCGAAGGCATTGACTATCAAGATACCTTTTCTCCAGTGGCTATGCTAAAGTCCATCCGCACATTGCTTGCCGTTGCAGCTTATTTCGATTATGAAATATGGCAAATGGACGTGAAAATGGCATTCTTAAACGGATATCTTGAGGAAGATATCTATATGGAACAGCCGCTAGGTTTCACATCCAGTGATACTGATCACAAGGTTTGCAAGCTGCAAAGGTCCATATATGGACTTAAGCAAGCATCTCGGAGCTGGAACACTCGTTTCAATGATGTGATCAAAATGTTTGGTTTCATCAAAAATGAAGAGGAACCATGTGTTTTCAAAAAGGTCAGTGGGAGCGCTGTTGTCTTCCTCGTATTGTACGTGGATGACATCCTCCTTATTGGGAATGATATTCCCATGTTGACAACAGTCAAATTATGGTTGTCCAAGGAATTCTCCATGAAAGACCTAGGTGAAGCATCCTTTATTCTAGGAATTAAGGTCTATAGGGATAGACCGAATAGGATGCTAGGACTTTCACAGAAGATGTACATAGAGGAAGTACTAAAGAGGTTTAGTATGGAAAACTCTAAGAGGGGATTAATACCCTTCAGACATGGTATTCATCTTTCCAAGAAGATGTGCCCCAGCACACCTGAGGAAATAGAACGCATGAGCAAGATCCCTTATGCTTCTGCAATAGGGAGCCTCATGTATGCCATGCTATGTACACGACCTGATATAGCCCATGCTGTGAGTGTCACAAGCAGATATCAGTCAAATCCAGGTGAAGAACACTGGACTTCTGTGAAATGTATCCTTAAGTACTTGAGAAGAACTAAGGATATGATGTTGGTCTTTGGTAATGGAGAACTCCAAGTCCAGGGATACACAGACTCGGATTTCATGTCGATATAGATGATCGAAAGTCGACATCTGGGAGTCTGTTTGTGTGCAATGGTGGTGCTGTCAGCTGGAAGAGTTTCCAAGCAAACTGTGATAGCAGATTCCACCATGGAAAGAAATATATCGCTGCATCAGAGGCTGCGAAGGAAGCATTCTGGTACAAGAAGTTTGCTGCAGAAATTGGAGTAATGCCATCAGATGCCATTCCTCTATACTGCGACAACAATGGCGCCATAGCCCTTGCTAAGGAGCCGAGGTCTCACCAAAAATCCAAGCACATTGAGCGGCGATACCACCTCATCCGCGATTACCTCGAGAAGGTTACGTCGAGGTCAAGAGAGTCAACTCCACAGATAATGTGGCAGACCCACTTACAAAGCCGTTGGGCCAGCAGAAGATCGAAGCCCACCTTGAGAAGATGGGACTTAGACTTGTAGCCAATTGGCTTTAGGACAAGTGGGAGATTGTTAGATATATGTGCCCTAGAAGCCAGAATTGGCTGACACTTGTAATACACTTCTAGGGGCAAAATTATAATTTTGACTATAATCAATAAAAATGGGATTATTTTCTATCACATATATGTGTATTTAGTGTCTGTGATACATCCTTTGAGTTAATGGTAATGATAATTCATATTTTCAAGAGTTGAAAATTTAAGACATGAATAATCATTATTAACTCATAAAATGCTCCCGACCATAGGATCATCACGAGGATGGTGATTGATCCGGAAGGTTGGTGTACAATCGCTTCTCTTTAGTAGATGAGTCTTGAGTCTACGGTGTGGAGACACCGGAGCGAGAGTACAGGTACTCGTTAGAGAACGAGGGCACTGAGCGTGACCACCTCGAGTAGTCATTAGGAAGTCTACCTTCTCGTCAATGACTGACTCGATGCTGCAGTAGTGTGTCTGGTTCTTTGACCTGAGGATGCATCGGCAGTTCACCTTGAGGGTGTTATAGTTTGACTACACCATTACTCGGTCTCCTAGCCATATGGAACCCTGAGGTGTATGTTGGCTATAGCATGTTCATTGTAGGAACTGGATTGCATCAAGATGGAATCTATCTACCTCGGTGGTAGAGGAGCAGCCCTATGATGATCATGAGAATCAAGTCCAGAAGCCCATGGCCATGGCAGAGTGAAATAATAGAAAGAGTTTCTATTTAGATTTTCACATTGGACTTCGAATCGAATGATTACATCATATGACAGAGACTAGGGTTTGACGAGTTCACCTTAACCCTAATCTGATCGGGGCTCAAGATAGAAGAACTTAATCACACAGGTAGCTGCACCAAGAGGTTCGCATTCAGCTCTGATGGGTTGCCACCATATACTGCTAGGTGTCACTGGTGGATTTTGGGAGCAATTAGAATGATTTAGATGATCGATCATTCTAGCTGTTCGAATCAGAAGAGTTCTGATCCATCGAAAGGAGTTTCGATGATGTCGATGATAGAGATCATGACATATCCCATTACCATACAGAACTGAACCTAACTGGGTCACACAAACAAGGGTTTGAATCTGGTGATCATCAATTGAACTGATCTAGTTCAATTGATCTGAATGAGATTCAATTAGGTTCAAAGAAATCGTGCTAGCACTCGATTGAACCTAACGTTCTTCTTTTACTATCATAAATAAGTTGTCCTGACTGAGCCAAAGGAGTTTGTGCTCAATCAGAGGCCTTCATATGGTCTGACTGGAGGTTGTCCAAGTCAGAAAAGGTTGTCTTATTTTGTAAGACATTACCTGCCATTTTTGGTCACCACCTGCCATTTCTTGTTCTTTGACTTTGGTCAAAAGTCTACCTTTGACTGGTCAAATGTTGACCATTGACACTTTGACTTTTTGACCACATGTCATGCACCTATTGGAGAGCTGGTGGGGGCCTTGTCCCCCTGCCAGAACCTGGCAAGGAGGAGGGCGCACGCCAAGGGTGGCGTGAGCCCAAGTTAGGAGGCGCCTAGGAGTCCTTGTTGGACAAGGACTCCATCTCCTTTTTGGATTCCAATTAGAGTTCTCCTAAGAACCAACTTTGACTGGTCTTAGGCGCCCTCTAAGGAGGAATCCAAGGGGACTCTATTCCCACCAATCAGATTTAGATCTGATTTCACAAAGGGTTGTGATTGGTTGGGAAGAAGAGGAGTTGGATCACGCATAGTCTATAAATAAGACCCTGCGCCCAACTCAATTTAATGAATTCAAATTCCCACGCCCCAAGGCTGCCTCTCCCCTCCTTCCTCCATGCCAAATCATCTTCTCCCCTTGCTCTCCACGTCCAAAAGGAGTTTTGGATTTTTGGTTGGTGCGATTCAGATCAAAGAAAGGCGATCAAAAGCTAAGAAGGCTGCGCTGCTGCAAAAGGACGACTGCTGATCTTCAAAAGAGTTTTGAAGATCCTCCAGATCAGATCCAGATCTGATTTTTGGAGAGGTGTGATAGAGAAGAAGAGGATCTCCAGATCCAACCCGAGTGGATACCGATAGAGGCCAGGCACTTGCGTGGCTAGATCCAGAACCTTCCGCTGCAATACAGGATCATCACAGGGTAATAGGATTACCCAAATCAGGTAAATTAAATTTGATTTAATTTATCTAGATTTTATTTAATTTTTAAAATAATAATAATCAGATTTGAAACATCCCAGATCTAATCTAGATCAAAGAGAAAAAATTTTAAAATATATCTCTTGATCTGATCTGATCTGAACGAACCTGGTCCGTAAAATCAGGATTTTTCTTCACAAGGTCCAACCCTAGGACCAAGAAGATATACATTTTAGATTATCTGATATAGTACACAAGTAATTGGTGCATTTATAAAATTGATCTGATTCATGGGGGGTTCAACTCAAAATGCCAACTCTCTTATGATATTTGGTTTTAGAAATCAAATGGAGACCAAATTAGTAGGTTGTTAATCGGATAGGTCTGTTGTCTACATGATACACCGGGCTTTTAAATTATTTAGGCCTTGTTTGAGATTGTTGTTAGTAGTAGAGCTTTTGAAAATCGAGTTTTTGAGAAATAGAATTTTTGAAAGTAGAGTTTTTATAAAAAGCTGTTTACTAACTATATTTATAAAGTACTTTGAAACTTTAATATATATTTGATAACTAAAATAAAGAGCTTTTGATATGATAAAATGATAATAAAAGATATTATATAGTATTATATAATAGAAAATAATTTCATTACCATAACTAGACGAAATTTACAACTAGGGTCTGAATTAAATAAATTTGAAAATTGGGCAACCTGATTTGCATTGAATTAAAGATTAGAAAAAAATTGAAAATCCCCAAATAGTTTAAATTTTTTTGCATAATTAATCCTACAATCAATCATTAAATTAGCAATTAAAGAACAAATAATACCTAAAATTATTTCTTATCATTAAATTAAATTAATTATAATAAATATAATAAAAAGTACATATGCCATCATTGAACAATCTTTACAATAATAATAAGTTTAATCATAAATTTAACTTATTTAACAATAAAATGAATCCATTAATTTTTATAAATGTTAATGCAAATTTATACCTGTAGGTGAAAACTAGTGTAGAAATCAACAGTGTAATCACTGTATATTTTTTGAAAAAAAATTAAAAAGTTACCTGTAAATTACTTGTCATATATTTTAAATTGCAAAAAATATACATAGAAAATATATAAAAAAATCCATAGAATATATTTTAAATTGCAAATTCGGCAAAAGTATAGAAGCTATTTTTTTAAAAAAAATAATCTTAATAATGTTGGTGGAATTATGTATAAAAAGAGGGGGAAAATTTGTGTTGGCAAAATAGGTTGGGCATAAAAAAACTATGGGAATGCCCACATGGAAAGTGAAGGCTTTTCTTTTAGGATTTTTTTTTTTGCGTACATACCCTTCTAAATATTAGAATTTGCATGAATATCCTTTCAAAATTAATATTTATATATGTATCCTCATAAAATATTTATTTTGCATGTATATTCTTCTTTTTCTTTTTTTAATACATGTACTTATGTCATCTAATGCCATTAAAAAATTAGTAGTTTTAAAATTAAAATAACCAAAATATCTCTAATGGATATATATGCAAAAAAAAGAAACATTTATAAGGCCATACATGCACACAACAATTTTGTGGATATTCATGTCATTTTATATATCTCGGAGAGTATACATGCAAAAAAATTCTTAGATTTTTTATGTAAATATCCTCTTAAATATTAGATTTGCTTAAATATCTTTTTAAAATTAATATTTGCATACATATTCTTAAAAAATATTATTTTTACATGAATATATTTGACATAGTAGTTTAGTTGATATTAGTAGTCAAAATCATATTTATTTAAATAAAGATTACTTAAAATTATAAAATTATCTTTTTATATTAAGAGTAAGTAATAAATTAATGATCTTGTTTGAAATTTATCCAACCAGTTAAACTTCTTCTCTTCTTAATCATCAAAATGATACTTTTAAAGCAATATTTTTATAGAAAATATTGATGGACAAGCACTAGACGAGTTTGAGTGTTAAAATAAGTTGAAATAGATAAAAATTGAATTATTTTTTTTGGCATACATACCCTCTTGAATATGTTAAATAGCATGAATACCTTCATAATTGCTATTCATATCTACATTCTCATAAATATATATTTTTTTGCTTATCTATCTATTAAGGATATTTTGGTCATTTTAATTTTAAATCGCCAATTTCTTAGCGATGTTAGATGGCATGGGTATAAATACAAAAAAAAAAAAGGAGAGAAAAAAAATAAGGGCATACATGCAAAACAAGTGTTTTATGAGGGTTTACATGTAAATATTAATTTTAGAAGGTTATTCATATAAATTCTAATATTTGAGAGGATATGTACATAAAAAATCTTTCTTTTTGTAGTTGGTCCTATACTTTATCTATGTATCCTAATAAATCAAGACCATCACTATTGTCATGTGTTGAGATACCGATTGTTCAGCTAGAGATGGATCTTTTAAACCCTATGTGCCTATTTGGTTTTAGAATTTATAAATTTAGGATAAATTTCATAATAGAATGCAGATTTTGATTCTATAGGATTATGCTTAAAATCCTATTAGCATAAGAATTTCACATAACTAATCCTATCTTACATTTGGATGATGAATTATGATTCTCTCTCTCCTTTCTTTCTCTTTACCCTTCTCTTTTTATCCCTTTTTTTATCAAAATAATAAACTTATCATTATTAAAATATCATGTTAATCATTATCATTATAAAATAATCTATATCATGAAAAAAATAAATATATCTTTATATATATTTAGAAATTAAATTTAAAATTCATTTGAGTTTGGGATGGATTTTAAATTTACTGAATATCTATTATTCGAATCTGATTAGATATATACTAACTTATAACCCTATGTGATGCATGAGATGCCAAAGCCAACTTCTTCTCAAAAGCTGGAGCCAGCACTTCCTCAATTGGATCAGTCATACATATTATCAAATACATGCACTATAACAACATAAACTTTCCTCAACTCGATCAGTCGTACATAATATCAAATACTTGTACTACAATAATATAAATCTTCCTCAATTGGATTAGTCATATATATTATCTAGGGCTTAAAGCCTCGAGATCTTCTTTGCTGGATCTTTGGAGAAGTAGGTATCATGCATGAGATAGAGTTCATCGACCACGTTTGCCGCTCTCATGATTGCCATACTTTTTTAGACATCACCACTGCTCATCTAATTTGATGGGAAGGACAGGTGGAGAAAAGAAGAAGAAAAAGAAAATAAGCAAGAGGCACGGAGAGAATTGACAGA
Source organism: Cocos nucifera (assembly GCA_006176705.1). NCBI lineage: Eukaryota > Viridiplantae > Streptophyta > Magnoliopsida > Arecales > Arecaceae > Cocos > Cocos nucifera. The sequence goes on from QRFJ01000659.1 coordinate 968,813, forward strand.
AAATCGCTGGCTAAATTCCTGAGTGGTAACATCGTATTTTTCCTTCCCCTGCCTCTCGTGCACAACACCTGAGGTCTTAAAAATATTATTTTCTTTTTTTTTGCTTTAATGATTTGTGCAAAGGAAATTGAAAAGGTTGGTGACTTCCATGCTATTCTCACCCTTGGCCTCTCCACTGCCACCAATTTCCCCGATTGGTGCTCCCTTCCCCGTGCCTCTCTCGACCTTCCAATCATCGTTGTCTCTCTTTAGATTGCCCGCAGCACCCGTCTCACCGACCATGACCGCAACCTTTGTCTTGCCTATGCTACCCTCTGCTGTGCCTCCTCCTCCGCATCTTTGACCATTTTTGGTGGATGGTGCCTGAGATCGACAATGACAATGGAGGCAACATAGGTTTGGAAGCTAGGGGTAGAATGGGGAAGAATGGAAGAAGGCAGGTGGAGGTTTTGAAGAAAAAATGCTATCTTGTGGATATGTGGTGAATGGTATTTTGAAAAAAAATAAATACATGGTAGATGGAGGTTGATGCCTTCATTTTAATATATATAATATATATTAAATATATTTATAAAAAAAATATAAATTAAAAAAATGCTGTCTTTTGATATGTGGTGGATGGTGTATTGGAAAAAAATAAATACATGATAGGTGGAGACTAATGCCTTAATTTTAATATATATATATATATATATATTTATATTTATATAGATTAAAAATATTTATAAAAAATAAATTTAAATCTGATTATATATGTTGATGCAGAAACTGATCATCTTCGAAATCGACTGTAGCGGTGGTGGACGAGGTCGTCATCGGAGACCTGCAAAACAAAGTTCCGTTCGGAGCCGGTGGGGGTTGGCTCCGACAGGATCCTCTGATGATCAAGTCAGCTCTGGCCAATAAGAATGGAGTGCTCGAAAATGAGTTCCACAGAGCTTAGAGAAGAAAAGAAGAGCTTAGAGATCAGAGATTAGAGTTAGTGTATTTGGAGGATCCTTTTTATATGCCAAGCTTGATTGATGTTGGTGGCCATATCGTCCGATCGCGGGCCACTCAGGATCGTATGGAGCTCGGTACGGAGGAAAATGCATCGTCAGACGGATAGTGACGACCATGCTGATGGATCATGGGCCGCATGGGGCTGATTATGGAGAGAGTGGTGTCGCCAATAGTGGTGGCCATGTCATCCGATCATATTGCCTGTGGCAGACTGATGGTGATAGTTCATCCAGATTTGATAGCCGTGGCTCTGAGAAAGCGGGCATTGATCGGTAGACTTCGGTGTGCATACATTCCAGAGAAGTTCGGACCCCTAGAGGAGTTCGGCCGAGGGAAGCTCGGAAGGAGTTCGGTCGAACGAATGCGGAGAGAGCTCGACTCTTGCGGAAGTCCGACTGAAGCTCGATCGCCGCAGAGTTCGACCGGTTGAAGGACTTCGACTGAGGTTCGGCTATTGGGAGTTCGAAGGAGCTCGATCGCTGAGCAGTTCGGCTAAAGCCCGACCGCTAGGAGTCCGAAGGAGCTCAGTCACTGATCAGTTCGGCTCTTGCGAAAATTTGACTAAAGCTCGGTCGCTAAAGAGCTTGGCCAGGACGCAACCGTTGAGTAGTTCGGCCAGGACACAACCGTTGAAGAGTTTGGCCAGGGCGCAATCGCTGAGTAGTTCGGCCAAGATCTATCCGCTAAAGCTCTTCTGTGGCTACCAGCCGCATCAGGTTGAGCATCAAACTAGACTTCGGTGGGAGCGGAGTTTATCTCCAACAATAGTCCCCCCACTTTCGAGTTCGAAATTCGAAGGATGGGAGTGCAGAAGATGCGACTGTCGAAGTCATCTTCTGGGCTCTGTGCTGGTTCAGGTTAAAGGGCAGCGGACATCTCATCTCCAGCCAAAGTCGATGCGGTCGTCCGAGGAAGATCTCATCTCTGGTGAGGTTATCTCCGATCTTATCTTTGGCCGAGGTTGACTCGGGGGCTCGGAAGAGATCTCATCTCTGGCCGAGGTTGCCGCGATCGCTCGGGAGAGATCCTATCTCCTATAGATTTCGGAGCTCGGTCTTGGATTTTGCTCACACTAGGACAAGGTTCTCCTCCTATTTCTAACGGGCTATGGGGGCACATGCAGACCGTCGTCCATGCTTCTCCCTCCATCTCATCTAAGATTGGCTCGTCATGAACGAGGCCTTCGACTTTGCTCGCGTTAGGATGAGGTTCTCTCTGTCCACGAACTGTGGGGTATAGACCGTCTCATGTTCTCCCCCATCGTTCTAAATGAGGCCTTCGACTTTGCTCCTTAGGCAGATTCTCCTCCTGTTCCTATGAACTATGGGGCACATGACCTCTAAGCTTTCCCCCTCTCGTTTTTGAACGACCTTCGACTTTCTGCATTAGAATGAGGTTCTCCTATCCTCGAATGGGGGCACTGCAGCGTCCATGCTTCTTCCCCCATCTCGTCTAAGATGAATAAGTCTTTGACTTTGCTCGCATTAGGATGAGGTCCTCCTCCTAACGGACTGTGGGGGCACATGCAGACCGTCGTCCATGCTTCTCCCCCCATCTCGTCTAAGGTGAATGAGGCCTTCGACTTTGCTTGCGTTAGGACGAGGTTCTCCTCCTGTTCCTAATGGGCCACTTTCACGCACTTCTTTCCTATCGTCACGTAATCCTTGCACCAGAAAATAATAATTCTGAGCGAAGAAGTTTTATTAAAGGAGGTCTACTGGTGATACATCCTCAGGTTTTCTGAATTTCAAGGTCGAGAAAGCACTATTCCTCCGAGCTCCTTCAGACGGTAGGTTTCGAGCTGGATGACCTCCACCACCTCATACGGATCTTCTCAATTTGGGACGAGCTTTCTTTGACTCTAAGGCTGAGAGACGGCGGCTCGCCGAAGCACTAGATCCCCCACTCTGAATATCTTACCCCTAACTCTGGAGTTGTAGTACTGGGCCACCTTCCGTCTGTAGGCTGCCATCCAGATACGGGCCTCCTCTCTTTTTTCTTTCAGCAGGTCGAGATTAACTCTGAGATCTTGGGAGTTGAACTGCTCGTCAAAGCCCACGACTCATGCGGACGGGAGCTGAAGTTCGATCGAGATGACTGCCTCCGTACCGAAGGCCAAGGCGAAAGGCGTTTCTTCGGTCGGTGCTCTCTGAGTAGTTTGGTATGCCCAGAGGGCGTGGTAGAGTTCGTCCACCCAAGCCCTCTTTGTCCTGTCGAGCTTTATCCTGATGCCTTGTAGCAGGGTCCGGTTGGTCACCTCAGCCTCCCCATTGGCCTGCGGATGAGCCACCGATGTGAAGTGGTGGGAGACGTTTCAGTCCTTCGCAGAACTCGGCAAACCGGGCTCCTAGCGAACTGTCGCCCATTATCGGTTATGAGGGCTCGGGGCAGGACCGAACCGGACAGATCTAGCGTAACTTCCAGACGAAGTCCTGCACCTTGGCCTCGGTGATCTTCGCTAGTGGTTCCGGCCTCGACCCACTTGGTGAAAGTAGTCGATCGCGACCAGGAGGAACTTCCGTTGTCCGGACGCTGTTGGGAAAGGGGCCGAGGTATGTCCATCCCCCACTGCGCGAAGGGCCAGGGTGCAGCTGAGCGGAGTGAGTTCGGATGCCGGCTGCCTTTGCACGCTGGCGTTCTTCTGGCAGCGGTCACACTTCTTCACGTATTCCATGGAATCACGAAGTAGGGTTCGGCCAGTAGTACCCTTGCCGAAGTAGTCTTTGCGATAGGGATCTGGCTCCCGCGTGACTTCCGCAGAGTCCTTCGTGGACATCCTGTAGCGCGATGCAGGCCTCAGAGGGTCGGAGGCACCTCAGCAACGGGAGGGAGTACGACCTTTTATATAACCTGCCCTCGTACAAGACGTAGCGGGAGGCTTGACTCCTGAGCTTCCGAGCTTCTCTCCGGATCGTGAGGGAGGACCCCTTCTTCGAGGTAGGCGATCAGCGGATCGATCCAGCTGGGCTCGAAGTCCGTCCGCAGGACGGCCTGAGGTTCCTTCGGTGGTCGGGCACTTCATAAGTTTCCAAGAAACACCTTCTTTTGGTAGTTCGGCCGGGGCAGAGGTGGCCAACTTGGAGAGGAGGTCGGCCCTTGTATTTCCCGGTCCTTGGGATGTGCCGAATGTCGAAGCTGTCGAAGGCTGGTATTAAGTTCTTCACCTTCCCGAGGTACATCACCATGCTTTCCTCCCGCGCCTCGTAGCTGCCGCCGACCTGACCGACCACCAACTGGGAATCGCTATAGACTTGAAGCCGACCCACCTTCAATTCCCTGGCTATCTGCAGCCCGGCTATCAGCGCTTCATACTCGGCCCCATTGTTGGTTGTGGGAAACTCGAAGCGCAATGCGTACTCGGTGACGATCCCCTCGGGGCTAACCAGGACCAGCCCTGCGCCGGCCCCGCTAGAGTTGGATGAGCCATCCACATGCAGAACCCAGGCGCCTTCAAGAAGGGTCGGCCCTTTCTTCAGGGAAGCTCGACCGCCACAGCTCGGCTTCGTTGGGGCTGGTCTCCCTCCGATGATAGTCTCGCTTGATTCAAGCTCGGCTTCAACTGGTGCGGTGCATTCCAGCACGAAGTCCGCCAGTATCTGAGCCTTGATCGATGGCCTGGGCCGGTAATTGATGTCGAACTCCGTGAGCTCGATCGCCCATTTGGCGATTCTTCCTGAAGCGTCTGCTCGGTGGAGGACGGCTCTTATTGGTTGGTCCGTGAGGACCGTTATGGTATGCTCCTGAAAGTAAGGTCGGAGCCTCCTGGCTGCGATCAGAAGACAGTAAATTAGTTTTTCTAACTTGGAGTACCTGGTCTCCGCGTCCCTCAAGGCTCGGCTCACGTAGTAGACTGGTTGTTGCGCCTTCGCATCTTCCCTGACCAGGACAGCCGCCAGGGCCATTGGAGAGACAGCTAGGTATAGGAGCAGCCCTTCTCCAGGTTCGGGCTTTGCCAGCAGTGGGGGCGCGCCGAGGTAGTTTTTAAGCTCCTCGAATGCCTGTTTGCACTCCGCTGTCCAGCAAAAATCTTTCGGATCGCCTGAGGACCTGGAAGAAAGGCAGGCACCGCTCGGCCGACCTTGAGACAAAGCGGTTCAGGGACGCCACCTTCCCAGAGCCAGGCGCTGAACTTCCTTAATTGTTTTCGGGGCAGTCATCTCCTGGATGGCTCGGATTTTCTCGGGATTTGCCTCGATTCCGCGTCTCGACACCATGAATCCTAGGAAATTTTCCGGAGGTCACGCCGAAGGCGCATTTGGTCGGGTTCAACTTCATCTTGTGCCTCCTAAGCGCACCGAAAGGTTTCTTCAAGGTCGGCGAGGTGGTCCTGTCGAGGCTCGGCTTTTGACCTAGCATGTCGTCCACGTACACCTCCATGTTGCGGCCGATCTGCCCCTTGAAGACCTTATTGACCAAGCGCTGGTAGGTGGCTCCTGCATTCTTGAGTCCGAAAGGCATGACCCTGTAACAATAGAGACCTCGGTCAGTAATAAAGGTGGTCTTTTCTTCATCCTCGGGCGCCATGCGTATCTGGTTATAACCAGAAAATGCGTCCATAAAAGTGAGGAGCTCGTGGCCCGAGGTTGCGTCCACCAGCTGATCGATCCTCGGCAGGGGGTAGCTGTCCTTTGGGCAGGCTTTGTTCAGCTTCTTGAAGTCGACGCACATCCTCCATTTGTTGTTTGCTTTTTTGACGAGGACCACGTTCGAGACCCAGGTCGGATAGTTGACCTCCCGGATGAGTCCAGCTTCAGAGGAGCTTATCCACTTCTTCGGCTACCGCCTTCTGTCTCTCTGGGGCTTGGTGGCGCAATCTTTTCTCTGATCGGGTCGGTGCCTTGGGTCGATGGCCAGCCGATGTTCTATGACATCGGCGTCGATCCCTGGTACATCCGCTGGGGCCCAGGCGAAGACGTCCGCATTCCTTCTGAGGAAAGCGACGAGCTGTCTCCCTAACCTCGGCCGCCTAAGTTGGAGCCGATCCGCACCTCATGCCCCGGGTCTCCCGTCGTGTAAGGACACAGAGGGACGAGGTCTTCCGCAGGTTCGCCCCGTTCTTCAGTGAGGTCGTCGCGGACGTCCAGTCCATCAACAAGGCAAGGGTCGGGCCGGTCTCCCTCGCGCAGGGCGATTGAGTAGCAGTACTTTGCCAGGGCCTGGTCTCCTCTGACTTCGCCGACTCCGTGGCTCGTCGGGAATTTCATCTTTAAGTAGTAGGTTGACACTACCGCCCGTAAGCGCGTTTAGGCCGGGTCGCCCAAGGATTGCATTATAGGCGGACGGGGTCCTTCACGACAAAGAAAGTCGATCCGCGCCTTGGCCAATTTTGGGGATTGGCCCGCCGTCACCGCCAAAGTCACCATGCCTTCGACCGGAACGGCGTGTGTCCGGCAAATCCTACCAGGGGGGAATTTACAGGCCCTAAGCGGGTGTCAGGTAGGGACATTTTTAAGAAGGCATCGTAAAACAATATGTCCGCCGAACTTCCATTATCCACCAAAACGCGGCGTACATCATAATCAGCGACGTTTAAAGAGATTACAACCGCGTCGTTATGTGGAAATCGGATCCCCTGGGCGTCTGCCTCGGTGAAGGTCACGGGCTCCGAGGTCCTCTGCCTCTTTGCCGGATCCCTCGGATTCGTCTCGGTCTTTCCCTTGCTGCGGTCCTCTCCCGAGATGGTGTTAATGACGCCAAGAGACGGCCGCCGATCCTCCTGCCGATCTTCTCCTCATTCGGCGGCAACATTCTCGGCCGATCTTTCCGCTCTTTAGGTTCGTCTTTCGCAGGAATCGGCCAAGCCTGCCCCGCCGGACCAGCTCCTCGATTTCATCCTGGAGCTGGATGCACTCCTCGGTATCGTGACCGTGGTCACGGTGGTAAAGGCAGAACTTGTTGGGGTTGCGTTTTCTGGGATGGGAACGCATTCTCTCCGGCTCTCCGGAAGTCGTTCCCTTGATCTCCAGCAGCACTTGAGCCTTCGGGCGTTGAGGGGGGCGTAGCTGTGAAAACGCCGTCGGAGGGGAGAACCTGGCGCGGGGAGGGACCTCGTCGCGAACTTCGGAGAACTTCGGCGTTCGGGGGGGAACTTCGGTGTGCCCTTCCGTCGGTGGGCTTCCCGCCCCCGAGCCTCTGAGGTGGAGTCCGGGCACTCGCCCGCGACCAGGGGGAGTTCGGGAACGCGGCCAAGCTTCGGTGCGCTTTCTTTCTTCGGCGGGCCTTCCCGCTCTGCCTAACTCGTCGCTTGTCGCGAGCTTCATTATCCTTGGCCTCGAAAAGCCTCCTCTGCCCGGGCATAGCTTTCGGCCCGAGCTAGCATGTCAGCGAAATCCCTGGGATATTTCTTTCTCCAGGGAGAACAAGCAGGTCGTTCTTCTGAAGGCCGCCCTTGAGGGCGGCCATAGCAACTGATTGGTCCAGGTTCCGGACTTCCAGCGCGGCAGCGTTGAACCGGGTGACGTAAGCCCGGATGGGTTCCCCCTCTTTTTGCCTGATGGCCAACAAGGAATCCGAGCCTCTGCGCGGCCGTTTGCTGCTGACGAAGTGGGCCGCGAATTGTTGACTCATTTGGTCAAATGACAGGATGGTGCCCGGCTTAAGCGCCGAGTACCAATTCCTGGCCGCTCCCTTGAGGGTAGAAGGGAAAGCCCGACACAAAGATGGCATCAGGCGCGCCATGGAGCAACATCGTCGTCCTGAAGGCCTCCAAATGGTCGACCGGGTCGGTGGTCCCATCGTAGCTTTCAAAATGCGGGAGCTTGAAGTTCGGTGGTACCTGTTCCTGCATAATTTTCTGTGAGAAGGGAGGATCAGTGCAAATATCGTTACCGCGGGAGGAGGAGGAGTATGACGAAGTTCTTCTATGCGCCGTCCCATCTCCATGAGCCTTTGATCCAGGAAGTCTTCGCGATCCTTAATCCCCAAGGTCTTCTCGCGGAAGGGGTGCGAAGCTTCTCCCTGGGTCGAGCCGCGGTCCGAGCAGGGGCTCTTTGCCGGCTGCCCTTCTCTTCCCGAGGGCCGGAGGTCGGGTAGCCCACATCGGTCGCTCCTGGACTGGATTCCCGTACGGGCTCCGGGGAACCCCGCGCCGGTCGAGTGGGGCTGGACCTCGCGAATGCGTGGCCTGCACTGGCCTGCACCGCCTCCGTAAGATCGCGGACCTGCTGGGCAAGCAGGTCGAACCGCTCCGCATCCACCGCGAGTACGGAGCGGGCCCGGTCTCGCCGGGGCCGGAGTGGGAGCGGACGGACCCGAACGGGATCGGGCCGCGGAGGCTGCCGACCTCCGGGTCGAGGCTCTTCTGGGGAGGCATTTTTCTCTTTCCAGAAAAGGAATACTGAAGAGGGAGAAGAGAGATCCGGAGCAGGGGAAGGAAGAAATCGTCGCCGAGCACTCCTTTAAGAACAAGGGAACCTCGAAGGTTCAGAGCCCTTCCTTCTAGCGCCAATCTGTTGGTGCAGAAATCCGTCGCCGCCGGAGGTCGCCTGTAGCAATCGAGGCCGCTGGGCGCCGCCGGGGACCTGCAAAACGAAGTCCCGTCCGGAACCGGTGGGGTGGTGGCTCCGGCAGGACCCTCCGACGGTCAAGTTAGTTTCCGGCCAACAGTAATGGAGTGCTCGGAATGAGTTCCCGGAGCTTAGAGATGAAAAGGAGAGCTTAGAGATCAGATATTAGAGTTAGCGGTCACTGAGCAGTTCGACTAAAATCCGACCGCTAGGAGTCCGAAGGAGCTCGATCGCTGATCAGTTCGGCTCTTGCGGAAATCCGACTGAAGCTCGACCGCTAAGAAGCTTGGCCAGGATGCAACCGCTGAGGAGTTCGACCAGGGCGCAATCGCTGAGTAGTTCGGCCAAGATTCGTCCGCTAAAGCTCTTCTGTGGCTACTGACGATATCAGGTTGAGCACCGAACTATACTTCGATGGAAGCAGAATTTATTTCTAATAATATATATTATAAATATTTATATAAAATATATATAATTGGAAGATACGAAAATTTGAACTCTAAACAACAAGCTATAATTCACATCTATTTTCAAATTGGTCGATAATATATTTATATCGTTTAAAATGTTATATATGAATACCGTCCAAGCTACCCTCTTCGGCCGCTCCGAGCCGCACACTCGGTTGAGGCTCCTGAGGACGTAAAACGGAGGAAAAGGCGGGGAAAGCATACGAAAAAATCGACGAAATCGAAGGAAAGACGGAAAAAATTAAAAGGTAAGATCTTTCCCACATTGATCATTTTCATTCTTTTCGCTTCTTTTTCTTTTCATTTTATTCCCTTTTCCTGAGATGTGTGGAGAAGGAGAGCACGAGATCGGAGGGGTTTCTTAGGTTCCGATTGGGGTTTTTTCTCAAGCATATGGGAAGCGAGTTATGGCTGTGTGAGCAGCAGAGGGCGGCGACGAGGAGGTTCAGGGCAGGAGCCAAGAGGACGGGTGGGGAGGCCGTCGGCGGGGTGGAGGGAGAGGAAGAGGTGGAGGAGGGCGAGGAAGGAGAAGGGCCAGGAGGGGCAGTCGGAGAGCGGGAGGAGGCGGAAGAGCGGGAGGGCGGCGGCGGGGGAGGGGGAGGAGGAGATGGCGCAGGCGAAGACGGGTCCGAGATGATGGGGTGCCAAGGTAGAGCCCGACAATTATAGGAAAAAAAATGACAATCAGAAGATTTTTTTTTTTTTCCTCTCTAAGATTAGCCACTTTCCGTTGTTCTTTTATCCCATAGTTCAATCACTCAAACAGTAGTTAGGAACGGAAACAGGATTTTTACCCATACGATCCATTGATTCTATAGGATTTGGGCCATTCCTATCCTTTCCAAACAGACCCTAAAACGATCAATTGATGCGAGGGAGTTCTGCTAAGGTGTTAGAGCTGAGAGGTCTCCTAAAATTTTCTAGTCAATTAAAGAAGTTCTGGAAAATGGCTAGAAAGATGCTTGAGGGGCATGCTAGAGTTTGTCATCTTGAACTTCAGTTTGGTCATAAGGTCTCAAACTCGACTAGACCTGAGTTTAAAAGGTATATGCTCAGCTTGAACCAATCGTCTGTGATTTTATTGGAATGTCATTGCAAGGTTGCCCAATTTACACTCCTACCGTGTACCGATCCATCTTGTAGTTCACCACCAATTGGTCATCTGATGTTTTCTAGTGAGAGGTTTAATCAATTAATGACATGAGAATGTTAACAGATTTTAAAGGAGAATTCTCCATGCACATAAAGCTAGTGGCACTTATATTGCTACACAAGTTCCATGTCATACTTAGCCTGAAATTTTGCTTGCTCTATCGATTTAAAGTTGGAGGAACACCAATACTAGGCCTACATGGTTGCTATTCACGTCTATGGTAATTTTTGCTCGATCATAGTCAATCATCTTGCCACGAATGGATGGCTGTGATCCGTAAATATGCCCTTTCCTGGGCAACACTAAATTGTAGAGGATCCATGGGAATGATGCTATAAGACCTAACCTTGGGACCAAGAAAATATACTTTTCAGCTACTACAAGGTCCAACCCTTGGACCAAAGAAAATATACTTTTTAGCTAGCCTGATACAAAACACGAGTTTATAAAATTGATGTGATTCATGGGAGGTTCAACTCAAAATGCTAGCTCCCTTGTGACATTTGGTTTTACAAACCAAACGGAGACCAAACCAGTAGGTTTAAACTGCTTGATTGGCCTGCTTAAACCTTCTGAGCATCTAGTTGAATTGTAATTTGTTTGAAGCAGTCCAGTTCGAGAGAACCGGATGCCTTCGGTTTAATTATAACAAAGGGATTTCATTGGCATTAGGGCCTCAATCTCTCCAAAGCAGGCGTCCACATCATTCCACTGATGATGCTGGCGGCGAATGGCAAACAATGGCTTGTACGTCTCCTCCTCTCTCTCTCTTTTTCTAGAGTGCATGGTGTCACCTATTAGAGTCACAATTCCACGCCCATAAGCGATTTTTAAAAAGTTTTTTTAATTTTTTTAATTTTTAATTTTATTTTTTTGGTGGGGTGGGGCGGGTTTTTTTTATGCCATAGGATTGAGTAGTGCATTCTTACCTCCCGTTCCAAGCTCCAAAGTTGAAAGAAAGAAAAATAACAACTCCCATTTCTTTTTTTTCGAGATCCCAGCCACAATGATGGAGATGTTGGAGCAATGGAAGGCAATTCTAAAGATTCAGAAGTTTCGGAGGATGGCTTCGTATGCCGGCTTCTACTGCTTTGTCTCCCTCATTAGCTATGCCTACACCAGCAACACGTATTATTGCCCTCTCTTTCTCTCCACGTTCTTGTTTCTAGATGTTTCTGTGAGACGAGAACCCTCTCATCTCTTTTTCATTTTTGGTTTATGTTACAGGACGAGAGCTGGGATGTCGAGGGCGGACCAATTATATGCCTCTTACCCGGCCGGCACCGAATTGCTCACTGATAGCGCAAAGGTTTGATCAATTTATTGCATATTTCTGTTCTTAATGAAATTGGTGTCAAGATTTGATTTCACCTCAATCTGTTGTTTAATTTTCAACATTTTGAGTTCCACTAAGCATTATTAGGGTTAGGGTTATGATCATAGGATTATGTTTGGGTTCTATCCTCAAAATTGGATTTTCGCATGTTGGATTCGGATAGGGTTGTATTTGTGTATGTGGATTTGATGTTTGAAAGTTTTGATGGCAGCTCTACAAGGCAGCACTTGGTAATTGCTTCGAGGAAGAGGAATGGGGACCAATCGAGTTCTCCATCATGGCAAAGCATTTCGAGCGGCAAGGCAAATCTCCATATGCATACCATGCGGTATGTAGGAATTCTTTCTTTAGGATTTTAATTTTTGCCTTTCTGGTTGTGCCGTATGTGTGTGCATTACAATGTCATGTTTATTCATGCTTGAATACTAACTACTACTTCCACCATGGTTGAATAGGTACAAGGCAACATCTGATTATAACAACCTTTTGTTATTTAGGTAGAAAATATAGTTTTATAAGCACATCTTGCAATATGAGTGATAAAAATAAAAAATTCTAGGAGCAAGACAATTAACTGGCCATACTTTATCTTTCTTTCTTTTTTTTTTTCTTTTTTTTTTTCTGTTTTGATATAAAAGATTGTTGCCTGTTGAACTTCACAAAAAGAGTTTAATTGATAGACCACGAGGACAAACAACACAGAAATGATGCTTCTCAGAAGTGGACTAGGAAATCGGTCAGAGAGTGTAGACAGATTTACATAAGGGTCTAAGAGGGAAAGCTCTAAACTAGCAATAGCAGGAAAATCATGCAGTTGTGATCCCATAGTTGGAGAATATGCTTTCTAAGTTGTAATGACAGTGGCCTTTGCAAATACGTGATTAGAGAGGACATTAGGCCTTACAGAACTAAAATATAGACCTTCATTCAAAAATATTTCTCTTATTTTCATTATAAAAAGGAATCCTGTAAACACTTTAACAAGAAAGTTGTAACCTTGATCTACAAGTTTGATTTATAGGAGGTTGGTTTGTCAATCAAGATATTATTATATTTTAGGTCCCATTTCTCAATCTAATGCATACTGCTATGAATTTGTGCTGCATTCCTAGTCAACTTTGTGCAGAAATGGTACTTATTTTAAGTTAGAAGAGTAGATGTATCTGGATAAAGGTGTCTACATGCCACAAAGTGTTCAATGCTTAGATCACCTACAACCCTAACACACACACACACACACACATAACATATATATGTACGTACATACATACGTGTTATGCATGTATGCAAACTAGTGTCATCCTCTGCATTAGCATCCTTTGATAGGACATGGAACATGCCATGCTAAGCGAAGTTGGTGTAAGAAAGGCATTTTTTAGTGATTATGAAATGTTAAGCTATGTTATATCATTTCTGAATGCTCAAAGTACCAACACTTGCAAATTTTGAAACTCCATTTGTCTAGATAACATGGGCTGCCTTTTTGATCCAGAACAAATGATGGTTATGTATGTAATGAAAATATAAACTTGGTAGAAGATAATGTCATATGGAATTGTCATAGAGAGACCTTGGTCTTATTGGAGAAGCACAAGTACCATTTGTTAAGGGGAGTGTTAGTTGAACCCTAACATCTTCTGCTAACCTAAATGTTGCTTATAGGATTATAAGCGATTTCATTATTAATGATGAAAATCAAAACCCTTGCTTTAGTACAGTATTAAGGATGAAGCCTAAGATTAACAAAGGCTAAGATCATATGCTTGTGTTTTGTCCAAGAAAGGAAATGAAATATATATCTTTTGAAATGTTGCTTAGAAACTTATTCTTTTTTCGGAGAAAAACATATTTTATAGTCTTTGCTGACATGGCAGATGTTCAATGCTATTTTTATTTTCAGAACCATGACATATATCACAAAAACATTTAGGGCATGTTTGGGAGAAATCCCATGGGATCCAACGGAATCAGTCGGGGAAGGGGAGCCTGAAGAAGAAAGAAAAGGCATCGGAGAGAACGGGAGAGGATTGTCGTGGGGGTTGTGGGGCATGATTCTGGTGGGATTAAAAAATACCTCACAAGGTGTTTTTTTATTCTTGCAGGAATCAGGCACAAGGACCCTGTCTGGCTCTCTTGGGTGTCCTGTTTCTTCTTTGGAATCCCACTTTCCAGCCAAATCCAATTGGAAGTTTCCAAACATGCCCATATGAATTTAATAAATATGATTTGTCAGAAGTTTTCAATCTATCTAAGATGAAGAGTTCATTCGAAAGGAGTCAAGAATTTAACTTTCAAGCATTCATTGAAATTGTAAAGGATGGAAATGATGGATGGAGCTTGTACCAGCAAAGTTGCCAGTGACACATGAATGTACTAGCTTACCAACAATAAGAGAAGCTTATAGAAAAAGGAAGATGGACAAGTGAAGCAATGTGTTGCATATAAGAAAAAATATGTTGGCAAATTCTAGACTATCACATGTTAATTTGAATGCAGAAAAATTGATAAATCTATGGTGGTTTAAGGTGTCATAAGGATGTTTGGTTCCAGTTTGTATCCCTCATTCTCTAATGATTTTGGATGCTTTAAGGTTAATTTATTCTTAGATCATGCATGTATATATGTTATGCCGAAGGATATGTACCTAGTTTGTATAAAGCACTAAAAAGTTCACATTGTAGAAATTATAGTTAATATAATAACTATGTATAGTCAAAATCTCAAGAGTCTCTAGTTCCATATTTATTGTTATAGGAAGAGTATGGTGGGACCTAAATTTATATGGATGGGAGTTGTTTGGAAGAATTTCAAGAGGTTTGCAACAAGGTTTAAATCTTGTGGGACAAAGATATCCTGGTTTCTCCATGGAACAAGATGCCCCATAGTCCCGTTCCATCTTGACAACAGTCCCGGTTTTGCATCTCAATGGATATCCTCAATTTTTCTTCCCTTCTTCTTTCCTTTCTTTTTTCCTTTTTTTTTCTTTCTTTTTCTCTACCTTTCTTTCTTTCCTTTCCTTTTTCGTTCTTTTCTTCTCCCTTCCTTTTTTTTTTTTTCATTTTTCTTCTTTTTTTGTTTCATTTATACTTTTTTCATCTTTCCTTCCTTTCCTTCTTTTCCTTCTTTCCTCTTTCTTCTTCTCTCCCTGCGTGGATGGGTTTCGGAGTCCCATGCCGGTCTAGGTCCCGTTTTCTCATAGAAACAGGTCAGGATGCTGGGACGTCCTTTATTCCGTTAGGAAGTGAGACATTGGTTTGCAATATTATTTCAAGGAGCCTGTAGCAGAACTGATTGGTAAATGAGAACTTATAAAGCCAACTCTAAATGATTGAACTGTCCATGGTTTTGGTTGTTGTTATCTATAAGCTCTAAAGCTAGAAATTGAAGGTAAAACAACTAATTTGTCCTCAATGTCCTGTCTAGAGTACGCATGAATTATCTTGCATACTCTCATTTCATATTGTTATATCTCTCGAGCATACTTATTTTTTTTGTTTCTTCAGCTGCCTCTCTTCTTCTCCTTTTCTTTTTCTGTTTCATTTTTTTTTTAAATGCATTCATCTTATACCTTTCTCCTATTAAATAATCTTATCTAGAGTGTGAGAATGATGTCCTCTGATCATTTATGCTTTTATGCAAGGTTTAGTTCCTATTTTAATACCCGTTCGGACAACCAACTGGTATTCTCCATAACGAGTTGGTTTGGTACATCCCTTGGTACTAGCACTCAGTATATGGGGCATGCTAGGTACCAGTTTCCTACCAAGTGTTGCAGTCTAGTATGTAAAACCATGGTTTTATGTCCATTTTCATGACTACTTGAAACACTTTATTTCTGGCAAGCGTCCTTGTTTGCAGGGTTCGATGCACTTTTGGAACATGGAGGTACCTTCTGGTCCTTAATACAGGGCTGCCTTCATGATTTAGTCTTAAGCAGCCCAGGGTGGGTGGGGGTTTCAGGGTGGATGAGGCTGAGCAGTGCAAATGCATCATCTTTAAAATATTTAGGAATAGAGCATGATTTTAAAACTCATCAATCCATGCCAATAATCAGTTGATCTGAATCACATGGATCAAGAACTTCTTCATTAATGATTTTGATCAATAGAAAACATGAATTTTTCCTATTTATCAGCATGTTCTCAATTTCCTTTGATCTTGTCTTTCTTTCACTCTCCAACACATTTAGTTTCAACAACGGAGCTGTATTCCTTCAAGTACAAAATGGAGTGACGGAGATATAGAGAGTAAGAAGGGTATGTTGAGTGGAATCCAGCACCAGATTCAAACAAACATTAACTAATTCATACCAATTCTTCATTGTCTTTCTTACCACACTATATGCCTCTATAAGATACAAGACAAGACAACCTTTGTATCCCATTAAGTCAATAGATTACAATTTTCTAAAGACACAAGCAATAATTTTTTAAAACCTAAGAGAGACATGCATGAACCATGATTAATAAGGCCTAATAATTTTGAAACCCAAACTCATGACCAAGAAAAGTATTTAGCTGTGTCTTTAGATGATAAAAGTATTTAGCTAGACTCTGAATTCTTGACTTGGTCTAAGATATAAGCTCCTGTAAGATGCACTGATAGGTTGGTTGATCTCTCCTGTGCTTCTCCCAGATTTTGCTGGGTTACAAATTATCTCTCCCCTTATCCTTTGATGATCTCAAGTTTGTATCTGTTCATGCCTATGTCTTAGATATCTATTAAGACACTATGTCAAGCAGTTAAGGATGATATACTGCTCTTGAAGTTTACATGCATTGGTGTACATATCAGTGTATCTGGATGCATATCCTTTTGCACGAGGATATCAAGAAATTTTTATCCGAGAAGGATCCCATGCCTATATGACCATGAAATTTTCAAATATCATGATATTTGTTTCAATTTTTATTATTAGCTTGAAATTTTCAAATATCATGATGCTTATAAACATTGTTTTGGCTATTTTTAAGAGTATTATGGTTCTTGGAAATTCTTTGGGAAATTCTGTAGTGACATGTTTTTCCAGCAATATATGGCACACCTTCTTTCTCATGGACAACTTGATGGCAATGGCTAATAGTGAGATAAGCACCAGCCTGTACCAGGATATTCAAGTGCTCCATCTACCATGACGAACAAATATTTTGGACCTTTAGGGCATCTGTGAAGGAAGCAAAACGCCAGGCAGCATTGAGAGATTAAAGCATGGGAACTCTTATTGTGAATCAATTTTTATATTGCAAAGCAATATTTTGGATTAGACATTGTCAAGTTTTGCTTACTTTTCAGACAGTTTAATGGTATGGTTGGATGGAGATGTATGTAAATTTTTGCTGGGCCAACTTTTGAGTTTATTCATATTATCCAGAGACTTTTGTTTACATGTGAACGTTGTGTCTGAACATTGTTGCTAAACTACTTTTGGAACTTTTGTCTAACTTGTATTATTGCCTAACCTATTAAAATTTTGAGCTGCTGGTATTTTGCTTCCTATCAAAAATGGCCAGCAGGGTCTTGGTTTTACTGCATCCATCTGCGTTACTGTTTCCTTTGTGCTTCAGTTGAAAGTGTTTTATCGGTCTTCCAGTATTTGGGATGGTGTGTTTTATTGGTTGAAAGCTTTAAAAAGGCAACCAAACTTGTGATTTATGATCATGTTGTGCAGCTTTCTTATTCCGTGATTGACACTCTACCCAATACACTGTTGGGCATCTACATTATCATGCTCATCGTTGGTTCAGATTTGCAGTCTGCTTAAATGATTCTTGTAGACCTCTAGATATAGAGCAATGGGTGATCTGGAGAGAATTTTCTTTCAGTTTTATTTATACTATATATAAAACATGAAAAAAATTTATTCTGAACAAGGCTTCATCTTTGGAATTTGCAGAGGGTAAGAAGCTACGCAAGTATTGCTGCTTTTTCTTGTCTTCTTGTATCTATCATAGAGTACGCTAAAATATACTTCCCAAAAAATATGAGTTAAGCTAGCCCAAAAGAAAGAACATCAGGGGGAGGAGCAAATGTATGTCCTTTCTGCTCCTCTTATACTTCCCGTCAACGGTAATTAGAGGAAAGTCGAAGGTAGTAACACATAAGAAATCAAAATATAGAGTTAAGAAAAAAGAAGGAAACTGAAAAAAAGAAGTGGAGGAAAAATCTTCTTAGCATCGCTGTGGTTTTTGTGCTTTTGTTTTCCTACAGACTAGTGGAATATTATATGGAAATTGATGTTGAAGAATACATTTGCATAAAAATTCTGTTACCTCTTGGTTTTACTATTGCTCCTTTTTTTGAAGGCAATGAAGTCTCACCATGAAAAGTATCAAAGATTTTGCAAACATTATTTATTTTTTTTTTTTTTGAAAAAAAAGTTCCATTACACATGTCGTTCTGTTTGGTTTATTTTTCTTATTAGAATTTTGAAAAACAAAACAGGAAATAGATGCAATACCAAACACGGCTCCGTGGTTGGAAAGCCCTTCATTTACTTTTCTCGTAGAATTAAATATGGTATAACATGATGTTTCAGCATCTCAGGCCATGAAAAAGCTTCCTTTCTTCTTATTTACTCACACATGTAAGGGGTATTTTGAGAATGAAAAAAATTTAGCATAAAATGTTTTAACGTGAAAAATAAATAAATGATTCCTAAAGGCCAAACTTCTGATTGTGAATTGTGATAGGCTTCAAAAAAGTTTATCCCAAAATACCGTGGCTCATTATTAGAGCCTCTAGATGAAGACAATTCATGTTTGTCAGATAACCGGTTAGAAAATCAGATAAAAGTTTGAGAATTTATCAATAATGCATGCTGATACCAAGCATCAAGGTCCTTAACCACACACACGCAGACACACAAAAAGAAAAATAAAAATAAAAAATAAAAAAATGACGTTAGCAAGGCTTGTCGCAAAGGCTTTCAGAAAGAGAACTTTGCCTCACATCAAAATAACAACGATCCTAACCATGATTATTTTAATTTTAAAAACTAAAATAGTATATTTTCTTGCAAACAACACGCACTACAACAATTATGACACGCAATAACGGTACCAATGGGAGACCGGTATGGTAGAATTGAAACTATATTAAAACCATCGTCTTGGATCGGCAGTTGGTCAAGTTCAATGTATTATTTCAGGTTCTCTTTAAGTTGCAAATTGAGATGAAATGAGGAATAGACAAATTATCATCTCGACATATAGGATTAGATCGCCAAAAAAAAAAGAAAAGAAAAGAAAAGAAAAGAATGAAGAGAGAGTAGATTAATCAAATATATATATAGGCCTCACATTGGATCCTTTTCTCAATAATTTTAACTAGTTTACTATAAGAAATTATTGTAGATATTTTTATACTAAGTAAATATTATTTTATATTTTATATCAGTCAAATTTGTTCTAGCATCTCATATTGGCACCCTGAAGGTGTCGTAGAAGGCACAATTGATGAAGGTCTTTGCATCCATTGTGTGTGCCAACCATTCTATGTGATTAAGAGATTACCCAATGATGCCAACTAAACTACCCGCATGTGATAAACTATAGTTATATTACTCACCAATTGTGCCAACTGAACTATAGTTATACTATTTTTTGTTAACACCACCTAACCAGACAATGTTAGCCACCACTTAATCTTAGAAAAATGTGAATCAAATTTTTCAAGAATTTATGAAAAATATATTATGATATTGGCATAAATCTAAAGATCTTTTATTTTGTTAAAAGTATTTTTATTTTTTTCCTTTCATTTCATTTCAAAAAATTGATTGACCATACAATGCATATAATATGATGCAAAATACAATAGTAGGTAACATTTAATGAAAGAAATAGAACATGATTAAATAATCAATATTTATCACACAACAATTATTATAGTAGATGCAAAACAAAAGTTCGTCCTTGACCAAACTTAAAAGCATAAATTCCATGAAACAATAATGAATTAATGAATATGCACTAAATCCATAATATTTAATCATAATTAAAATGGTAACCAAAATAAAAATTTAAGGTCCTATCTAACATTATTTTTTTATTTCTTATTTTCAAAAATAAAAATAAAAACTTTGTTTCCATCTTATTTCTATTTTTTTTAATATATATAAATAAATTTGATATATTTAATCATTTGTAAAAGCATAGACATAGTTATCGTAGCCGAGATGGTGATAGTGATAGCAGAGATAGTAGAGGCTATATAATAATAATGATGTCAATGATAGCAATTGCAGAGGCATCAATGACGTGGTGATGATAATGATTATGGTGATGATGGTGTGGCAAAGGCTTTGATGATGAGGATAATGTGGCAAAAAGATGGTGGAATAGTGACAACATCAGTTGTAGCAACGATGGTGGTAGCAAAAATGGTTATAATAGAAAGAATGATAGCTGTGATGGTAGCGATGGTGGTGAAAACCATGATGAAGATGATGATAGTGGTGGTGGCAATGATTGTGATAATGCAAGTGACGTCGATGATGATAAAAATATGAGTTTTTTAGTTTAAAACTAGTAAAAATAAAAATTTTTTATTTTCATTCTTCTAGAAATAATAAAAATAAATTTTAAAATAAAAATAAAAATAATAGCATCAAACATATTTTCTGATTTGGTTCTGCAATCTTATTTTTAAAGATAAAAATAAGATATTGATTTTATGGCAATTTTCACATCACGTCAAAATATCAAAAGATAAAATGTTCGCCATCAGTTTATTGAATATGGACCCTAATGAATATGCAGAGACTAGATTTGCAGGTAAATTTGGATAGAGATGTAAATAATGGCTGAATATAAAATAAAATAATAATGACATGCTTTGACATGCATACAGTATAAGGCATGTAATCATCATGACAGTTTTAAGAGGTTGCTCACTGAACCTAGTGTTAGATATGTTTGTCCTAGAAGTCAGAATTAGCTGACACTTATAATACACTTCTAAGGACAAAATTATAATTTTGATTATAAATAATAAAATATATTATTTTCTATCATAAATGTGTATTTAGTGTCTGTGATACATTCCTTGAGTTAACGGTAATGATAATTCATATTTTTAAGAGTTGAAAATTTAAGACATGAATTTTCATTAACCGTAGGATCATCATAAGGATGGTGATTGATCCGAAAGTTTGGTGTACAATCGCTTCTTTATAGTAGATGAGTCTTGAGTCTATAGTATAGAGATACTGGAGCGAGAGTATAGGTACTCGTTAGAGAACGAGGGCACTGAGCGTGACCACGTCGAGCAGTCATAAGGAAGTCTACCTTCTCGTCGATGACTGACTCAAAGCTGCTGTGGTGTGTCTGATTTTTTGACCTGAGGTGCATCGGCAGTTCACCTTGAGGGTGTTATAGTTTGACTACACCATGACTAGGTCTCCTAGCCAATTGAAATTTTGAGATGTATGTTGGCTATAGCATGTTCATTGTAGGAATTTGATTGCACCAAGAGGGAATCTATCTACCTTGGTGGATGAAGAGCAGCCCTATGAGGATCATGAGAATCAAGTCCATAAGTCCATAGCCATGGCAGAGTGAAATAATAGAAAAAAATTTTATTAAGATTTTCACATCGAACTTGAATCGAATGGTTAAATCATATGATAGAAATTAGGGTTTGACGTATTCACCTTAACCCTAATCTGATCGAGGTTCAAGATAGAAGAACTTAATCATACAGATAGCTGCACTGAGAGGTTCTTTTTTAGTTTTGATGGGTTGCCACCATATACTACTAGGTGTCACTGATGGATTTTGGAAGCAATTAGAATGATTTAGATGATCGATCATTCTAGTTGTCTGAATCAGAAGAGTTCTGATCCATTGAAAGGAGTTTCGATGATATCGATGATAGAGATCATGACATATCCCATTATCATATAGAACTGAACCTAACTGGATCATACAAATAAAAATTTGGATTTGAATATCATCAATTAGGCTAATCCAGTTTAATGGATTTGAATAAGATTTAATTAGGTTCAAAAAAATCATGCTAGCACACGATTGAGCCTAACGTTCTCTTTCTACTATCATTAAAAGTTGTCTCGACTGAGTCAAATATGTTTGTGCTCACTCAGATATCTTTACTTGGTCTGATTAGAGCTTGTCTAGATTAGAAAAAGATCATCTTAATTTATGAGATAAATTTAAGATAATACCAACCATTTTTCGTCACCTGCTAATTCTTATCTTTGATTTTGGTCAAACGTTGATCTTTGATACTTAGACATCTACTTATGTGTCATGCACCCATAGAAGAGTAGATAGAGGTTTGTCCTCTTGATAGAAATTAGAAAGAAGGGGGCACATGCCTAGGGAGGTGTGCGCCCATGGATAGGGATGCCTGGAGTTCCATACGGATGGAACTCCAGGTTGCTTCTTGGATTCTACTTAGGTGGCGCCTAGGAATAGACTTTGATCAGTCTTAGGCGCCATTTAAGGATGAATTAAGAGGGCTCTATCTGATTGAATCAGATGATGTCATCCCACCAATCAGATTTAGATTTGATTGCACGAAGTAATGTGATTGACCGGGATGATGTGGTACTACATGGCGCAGCAGGATCTATATAAATCCTATCTGCACCTAACTTTATAGAGTTCTCTCTTAGCCCATACCCCAAGGCTGCCCCTTCTCCCTCCTTCATGCCAACTTTTGGTCCTCTCTCTCCTCTCCATGCTTAAAAAATTTTGGACTCCAGTTTGGTGCGATCCAAGCAAAAGAAAGATGACGAGAAAGAAAGAAGGCAGCACCACTGCAGAGATGACTGCAGATCTTCGAAAGAAGTTTTGAAGATTCTCCAAATCAGATCAAGATCTGATATTTAAAGAGGTGATAAAAAAGAAGAAGATCTTCAGATCCAGTCCGAGTGGATACCGGTAGAGGCCAAGCACTTGCATGGCTAAATCCAGAATCTCAGGCAAACAGCAGGATCATCAAAGGATAATCTAATTATCCAACATCAAGGTATAAATTTAATTTAATTTAATTTAATTTAATTTTTATTTATTAAAAAAATAAATTGGTATTAGAATCAGGTTCTAAAAATTATTTAGATTTAATTTAAATTTATTTTTAATCTATTAAATAGAAGATTTCAGATGTCACATGAGATGTGATTAGATCTAAAATCAAAAAAAATTAAAATTAAATAATTTAGATCTAAATTTTACAAGATACATGACTAGTTGTAAAATAAAACTATTCTATACATAGTCTTGCATGTTTAGAATTTAATTCGATTAAGTTATTATTTTAGATCTATTTATTTACTATTTTTTGATGTTATAATTATTATAATAAGATCTAAAAAAATAAAAAATAAAATTATTTAACTTTTGGATCATATGAGATATGATGAATGCATGTTTAGACTAGTTGTAAAATAGTTCTACATAATTATCTAGATTAAAATTTATTTTGATGTAATCAATTTAAATCTAATTTTTTGGATAATTATGAAATAATTTAGATCTAAAAATATGCATAATATGATACATGAGATGTATGCAAAATATGTTTATAGTTAGATCAATTTTTGTATATGAGATATATGATGTAGATCTAACTAGTTTTATAGTTTTGTATATTTTTTATTAAGGCATTCTCCTTGGCCGTCCGATCATAAGAATAAAGTATGATTTAAATGTCCTCTCCTTCCATTCAATGGGATATTCTTATGATATGTAGGAGTGCTGCGCGTTTATCCTTAATCAAAAATTAAGAACTTACTTTCTATAAAATCTTAGATCCTGAAATCCTAGAATTTAAGAATTAAGTTTATAAAATATTAATTAGATTATTAATTAAGTTTATGAACCCTAAACTTAATTAAGAATTAAGATTATAAAATATTAATTAGATTTAAAATTAAAAATTTTAGATCTAAGATATATTCATAATATTGGTTTGAACTTAGATAGCTTAATTAGGTCTAAGCGGTTGATCAAACTGAATCAAGAGTTGGTTAGATGGGATCAATAATGCTTAAATTGATCAGCCTAATAGGATTAAGTTTGGATCAAGATCGAGTCACGTGAGTGATCGATCAAACTAAGACCTAATTAGGCTCAATGGTTAGAGTCTGGATTGTAGGCTAATCCGATTGATTCTAGCTCAATAATTTAGTGTCTAAGGTAAGTTTGGCAGATACAATCGACTGATTTTTAATTGGGAGCTACTCGACTTGAATGCATTTTTGTCGAGTTAATGGCATATCCTTTCCATCGGTCTCACTTACCTGGCCATATTTATTGGCTCAGTTCTGATTTGAGGTGGTCAATAATCTGAGCTAACCCATGCCACTAGGTTAGTCATAATGGTTATGACTATGTCAAGTCTAGTTTAATAAGTCCTAAATCAAATCTTCCTAAGAAAAGATTAAGTCTAAGGTCTTTCACCATTGTAGATATGTGGGTCCTTCCTGAGGTTAATTATTTTCGACTGGTTATAGTGGTTTAGTTTCACTGAAAAGACGCAACCATATCTATTAAGCATTGAATGCTACGAGCTGGAGGATGGATTGGGCTCAATATTTCGGACATGATGAGAGACTCAATTAGGAATCCAATCTATGCAAATGATGGGTCAGACTTAACTAATGTTGACGCAGAATCTGATCGTCGTCGAAGTCCGCTGGAGTGGAGGCTGATGAGATCGCCGTCGAAAGCCTGCAAAATAAAGTCCTGTCCGGAGTTGATGGGAGGGGTGGCTCCGGAAGGACCCTCCGACGATCAAGTCAGCTCTGGCCAACAGAAATGGAGTGCTCGGAATGAGTTTCGGAGCTTGAAGAAGAAGAGGAGAGCTTAGAGATCAGAGAGGTTAGAGTTAGCGTATCTGGTGGGTCCTTTATAGGCGGAGCTTAGTTGATGGTGACGGCCATACCGCCTGGCAGAGAGCCGTTGGGGCCGCATGAAGTTCGATACGGAGAGGAAGATGTCATTAGGTGGATGTGACAGCCATACTGGCGATCGCGGGCCACATGGAGCTGGTTATGGAGAGAGTGGTGTCGCCAGTAGTAGTGGCCATATCGTCCGGGCTGCATGGGACTAGTTACGGAGAGAGTGGTGTCGCTAGACTGATAATGGCAGCCATACTGTCGAGGTCCGACAGTCGTAGCCTGAGGAAGCAGGTGTTGGCCGGTGGACTCGGGCGTATACCAATCCCAAAGAGGTTCGGACTCCAAGAGGAGTTCGACCGAAGGGAAGCTCGGCTGGCTGAGGGGATGGCCGTTTGATGAGTTTGATCGAAGGAGAGTTCGGAGAAGCTCGACTGGCTGAGGGGACGATCGTTTGACGAGTTCGGTCGAGAGGCGACTGCTGAGAAATTCGGATGCTGGAGAATTTCATTAAAGTCCGGCCGCTTGGAGTTCAAGGAGCTCGACCGCT
Organism: Cocos nucifera; assembly: GCA_006176705.1. NCBI lineage: Eukaryota > Viridiplantae > Streptophyta > Magnoliopsida > Arecales > Arecaceae > Cocos > Cocos nucifera. The sequence continues at coordinate 993,691 of QRFJ01000659.1, forward strand.
AAGTAGTTCGATTGGCTGAACGAGTTTGAAGGAGCTCGGACGCTAGGAGTTCAAGGAGCTCGACCGCTACGTAGTTCGATCGACTGTAGGAGTTCGGCTAAGATCCATCCGTTGAAGCTCTTCCATCACTACTGGCCACATCAGACTGAGCACCAAACTTGACTTCGGCGGAAGCAGGGTTTATCCCTAATAATAGTCTCCCCCACTCCCGAGCTCGAAAGTCAAGGGAAGGGAGTGCAGAAAAGGTGACTGTTGATGTCCTCTTCTGGGCTTCGTACTGGTTCAAGTCGAAGCTCGGAGGAGATCTCATCTCCAGCTAAAGTTGATATTGGACTTGAACCCTGGGGGAGATCCCATCCCCTACCGAGGTGGAGGGAGGCTTCGTCCGCTGTGATCGAAGTTGGAGGTTGAGCTCCTCAGAGGCGATGTTGTCTCCTATAGCCGAGGTTGATACGGATGCTCGGGAGAGATCTGATCTCAGGACGAGGTTGTCTTTGATCTAATCTCTGGCCGAGGTTGTCTCGGCCACTCGGGGGAGATCTTTTCTGGTCGAGGTTGAAGTAGGCTTCATCTCCTGTGGCTGGGGTCAATGCGGGTGCTCGAAGGAGATCTTATCTCCTGCAGCCAAGCTGTCCTCGGGGGAGATCTCATCTCCTACAGCCGAGGTTGCCTCGGGGGAGATCTTATCTCCTGCGGTCGAGCTCTCCTTGGGGGAGATCTTATCTCTAGCCAAGGTTGCCTCGGGGGAGATCTTATCTCCTCAGTCGAGCTTTCCTCAGGAGAGATCTTATCTCCTACAGTCGAGGTTGCCTCGGGGGAGATCTTATCTCCTACGGCCGAGCTTTCCTCGGGGAGATCTTATCTCCTGCAGTCGAGGTGGTGCGCGCTCGGGGGAGATCTTATCTCCTCGAGGTTGAAGCCGAAGTTGAAGCTCGGGATAGATCTTATCTCTGCAGTCGAGGTTGCCTCGGGAGATCTTTTCTCCTGTTATCATAGTTTGAGGCTCGAGGGAAAAAGATCTTATCTCCTGCAGCCGAGGTTGTTAAAGGAGATCTTATCTTCTGTTGAGTAGAAGCTCGGGGGAGATCTTATCTCCTGCAGCCGAGGTCGCTCGGAGCTCGGGGGAGATCTTATCTCCTGCAGTCGAGATTTGTGGAGCTCGGAGGAGATCTTATCTCCTATAGCCGAGTTGCTCGGGGGAGATCTTATCTCCTGCGGTCGAAGCTTGCTCGGGGGAGATCTTATCTCCTACGGCCGAGCTTCCTCGGGGGAGATCTTATCTCCTGCAGCCGAAGTGCGCGCTCGGGGGAGATCTTATCTCCTACGGCCGAGCTTCCTCGGGGGAGATCTTATCTCCTGCGAGTTGGTGCGGGTGCGCGTTATCTCCTACGAGAGCTTTCCTCGGGGAGATCTTATCTCCTGCAACCGAGGTTGTTGCGGGCGCTCGGGGGAGATCTTATCTCCTACGGTCGAGCTTTCCTCGGGGGAGATCTTATCTCCTGCAATTGAGGTTGCCTTGGGGGAGATCTTATCTCCTACAGCCGAGGTTTAAGGCCTTTGACCTACCTCCGTTAGCGTGAGGTCCTCCTCTAGTTCCTAATACAGCAACTATTTGACTGCTTCATCCCCTGTTACCGCAGTTTCTGCACCAAGAAATAATAATGCGGAAATGAAGCAACTTTACTGAAGGGATATTACTGGTAATACATCCTCAGATTCTCTGAGTTCCAGGGTCGTGAAAGCGTCATCCCTCCGAGCTCCTTCAGGCGATAAGCACTGAGCTGGATGACCTCCACCACTTCATACGGGCCTTTCCAATTAGGGGCAAGTTTTTCCTGACTCTGAGGCTGGGAGACAGTGGCTCATCAGAGCACTAAGTCTCCCACTCTGAACATCTTGTTTCTGACTCTGGAGTTGTAATACTGAGCCACCTTCCGTCTGTAGGCCACCGTCCGGATGCGGGCTTCCTTCCTTTTTCTTCCAGCAGGTCGAGGTTGACTCGGAGGTCCTAGGGATTGCGTTGCTCGTTGAAGCCCGCGACTCACGCAAACGGAAGCTTGAGCTCGATCGGGATAACTGCCTCAATACCGAAGGCCAAGGTGAAGGATGTTTCTCTAATCGGCATCCTCTGAGTAGTTCGGTATGTCCAGAGGATATGGTAGAGTTCGTCCACCCAGGCCCCTTTTGTCCTGTCGAGCTTCGCTTTGATTCCTTGCAGCAGGATCTGGTTGGTTATCTCAGCTTTCCCATTGATCTATGGGTGAGCCATCGATGTGAAGCGGTGGAAGATATTTAGTTCTTCACAGAACTCGGTGAACCTTGTCCTAGCGAACTATCGCCCATTATCGGTTATGAGAGTTCGGGGCAGGCCGAACCGACAGACTAGTGACTTCCAGACAAAGTCCTGCACCTTGACCTCGGTAATCTTCGTGAGTGGTTCGACTTCGACCTACTTGGTGAAGTAGTCGATCGCGACCAAGAGAAACTTCTGCTGCCCAGACGTCGTTGGGAAGGGGCCGAGTATATCCATTCCCCACTATGCAAATGGCCAGGGTGAGCTGAGCGGAGTGAGTTCGGATGCCGACTGCCTCAGTACGCTGGCGTTCTTCTGACAGCGGTCGCACCTCTTTATGTATTCCATGGAATCGCGAAACAAGATCGGCCAGTAGTACTCCTGTCGGAGTAGTTTTTGTGATAGGGACCTGGCTCCTATGTGACTTCCATAGAGTCCTTCGTGCCCATTCCGTAGCGCAAGGTCGGCCTTCGAAGGTCGAAGACATCTTAGCAATGAGAGGGAGTATGACCTCTTATACAACCTACTTTCGTATAAGATGTAGCGGGAGGCCTGATTCCTGAGCTTCCGAGCTTCTTTCAGATCGTGAGGAAGAACCTCCTCCCTAAGGTAGGCGACCAGTGGGTCGATCCAGCTTGGCTCGAATTCTGTCTGCAGGACGACTTGAGGCTCCTCTGGGGTTGGGTACTTTAGAGTCTCCAGAAATACTCCTCTGGGCAGTTCGGTCGGGGCAGAAGTGGCCAATCTGGAGAGAAGATCGGCTCTCGCATTTTCCGCCCTCGGAATATGTTGAATGTCGAAGCTGTCGAAGGTCGGAGTCAAATCCCTCACCTTCTCGAGGTATCTCACCATGCTTTCCTCGCATGTCTTATAACTGCCACTGACTTGATCGACCACCAACTGAAAATTGCTGTAGACTTGAAGCCGATCTACCTTTAGTTCCCTTGCTATCTTTAATCCGGCTATCAGCGCTTCATATTCGGCCCCATTGTTGGTCAGAGAGAACTCGAAGCGCAGCGCGTACTCAACGATGACTCCCTCAGGGCTGACCAAGACCAGCCCTGCACCAGCTCCAGTGGAGTTGGATGAACCATCCACGTGCAGGGCCTAGGAGCCTTTAGGGAGGAGGGCTTCCTTGCGCCCCTCTGTCGGGGTTTCCTCGGTGGTGAGCTCGAGAAGTTCGGGCCCACCTGCTGTCAGAGGGAGTCTGTGAGTGCGATCGAACTTCATTTCGTTCCTTTGGGAAATCTGCGGGAGAACTTCATGCCACTTCGTCGGGGCTTCCTTGGAGTCATACTCAAGAGGGAGTCCTCGCTTGCCCTGGGGTGGTTGTGAGCTCGGTCGAACTTCGTCTCACCTCATGTGAAATCTTTGTAGGGAGCTTCCTTGGTGACGTACTCGGACTGGAGTTCGGCCTCACTTGCGCCGAACTTCATTCCGATTTCCCGCGAGACCCTCCATGGGAGAACTTCCTGCTGCTTTTGTCCGAACTTTCTTTAGGACGAGCTTGAGGGGAGCCCGGCTTTCCTCGCGTCGGACTTCATTCCGAATCTTCATTCCGCTTTCCTGCGAGACCCTCCATGAGAGAACTTCCTGCTTCTTTTGTCCGTATTCCTTGAGGATGAGCTCGAGGTGGGGCTCGGCTTTCCTCGCGCCGAACTTCACTTCAACTTTTGTCGGGAGGACTTCATGTTCTTTTGTCGGGGCTTCCTTGGTGGCAAGCTTGAGGTGGAGTTCGGCCTCGCTTGCGCCGAACTTTACTCCACTTTCCCGCAAAGCCTTCCATGAGAGAATTTCGACTCTCCATTTCTCCTTCCCAAGTACGATTGGTATGCCCAAACGCTCTCCCTTAAGGCCGGTTCCTCGCATCCTCATGGTGGGCTTGCTAGCAAAGTCTCCTCAGAGGTTGTCACGCAGCCTGCATCATCTCGACGGGGCCACGAACCCATCCAGAACTGCTCTACATCTGTGGTGGCTTCGGATGGAGCCTGGGCTGCCGAGGCTGCAACGAGAGCCGATCGCCGAGTCGAAGCTCTCTTGAAGGCATTTTCTCTTCGGGAGAGAAAAGGGAGATCTTTAGCGGGGGAAGGGAAAAATCATCGCCGAGCACTCCTTTAAGAACAAGAGAACCTCGGAGGTTCGTTGCCCTTCTTCTAGCGCCAATCTGTTGATGCAGAATTTGGTCATCATCGGAATCCACTAGAGTGGAGGCCGATGAAGTCACCGTCGGGGGCCTACAAAATAAAGTCCTGTCCAAAGCCGGTGGGGGGTGGCTCCGGAAGGACCCTCCAACGATCAAGTCAGCTCTGGCCAATAGGAATGGAGTGCTCGAAATGAGTTCCGAAGCTTGGAAAAGAAGAGGAGAGCTTAGAGATAAGAGAGGTTAGAGTTAGCGTATCTGGAGGATCCTTTATAGGCAGAGCTTAGTTGATGGTGACGGCCATTCCGCCTGGCAGAGAGCCGTTGGGACCGCATGAAGTTCGGTACGGAGAGGAAGGCATCATCAGGTGGATGGTGACAGCCATATTGGCAGGTCGTGGGCCACATGGGGCTGGTTATGGAGAGAGTGATGTCGTCGATAGTGGCGGCCATGTCGTCCGATCTTGTTGCCTGTTGCAGACTAATGGTGACAGTTCATCCAGAGGAGTTCGGACTTGTAGGAGAGTTCGACTGAAGGAAAAGCTCGGAAGGAGCTCGACCGTAGAGAAGTTCGGAGGAGCTCGGTCGGCTGAAGGAACGGTCGCTTGAGGAGTTCGGGCGCTGGGGGATTCCGTTAAAGCCCGACCGCTTGGAGTCCAAGGAGCTCGACCGCTAAGTAGCTCGATTGGCTGAAGGGATTCGGTCCCAACGCTGGGAGTCGGAAGGAGCTCGGTCGGCTGAGCAGTTCGGCTAAGACCCATCTGCTGGGCATCCAAGGAGCTCGGCCGCTAAGTAGTTCGGTCGGCTGTAAGGGTTCGGCTAAGACCCATCCACTGAAGCTCTTCTGCGGCTACTGGTTGCATTAGACTGAGCATCGAGCTAGACTTCGGCAGGAGTGGGGTTTATCCCGAGCTTTTTCGCCTCGAGGGAGATCTTATCTCCTACAGCCGAGCTTGAAGCGGGCACTCGAGGAAGATCTTATCTCCTGCTTCAGACTGGCATCGAAGAAATTTACGCAGCTGCCCCTTTCTGATGAGCTCCTTAATTTCGTCTCGCAGCTGCATGCATTCCTCGGTGTCGTGGCCGTGGTTACGATGGTAGAGGCAGTACTTTCTTCGATCGTGCTTGTTTGGGGAAGACCGTAACCCTTCTGGTTTAGGCACCTGGTTCCTAACTTCGATGAGAATCTGAGTTCGAGGAGTGTTGAGGGGGCATAGTCGCGGAACCTTCCGAGAGGAGGGCTTCCTTGCGCCCCTCTATTGGGGTTTCCTTGGTGGCGAGCTCGAGAAGTTTGGGCCCGCCTGCTTTCGGAGGGAGTCCGTGAGCGCGGTCGAACTTCATTCCGTTCCTTTGGAAAACCTGCGGGAGAACTTCATGCCACTTCGTCCGGGCTTCCTTGGAGTCATACACGAGAGGGAGTCCTCACTTGCCCTGGGGCGGTTGTGAGCTCGACCGAACTTCGTCTCACCTCGTGTGAATCTTTGTAGGGGGCTTCCTTGGTGACATACTCGGGCTGGAGTACGGCCTCACTTACACCGAACTTCATTCCGATTTCCCGCGAGACCCTCCGCGGAAGAACTTCCTGCTGCTTTTGTCCGGACTTTCTTTAGGACGAGCTCGAGGGGAGCCCGACTTTCCTCGCACTGGACTTCATTCCGAATCTTCATTTTGCTTTCCCACGAGACCCTCTGCGGGAGAACTTTCTGCTTCTTTTGTCCGTATTTCCTTAAGGATGAGCTCGAGGTGGGGCTCGGCTTTCCTCGCACCGAACTTCACTCTAGCTTTCGTCGGGAGGATTTCATGTTCTTTTGTCGGGGCTTCCTTGGTGGCGAGCTCGAGGTGGAGTTCGGCCTCGCTTGCGTCGAACTTTACTCCACTTTCCCACGAAGCCTTCCGTGAGAGAATTTCGACTCTCCATTTCTCCTTCTCAAGTGTGATTGGTATGCCCAAATGTTCTCCCTTAAGGTCGATTCCTCGCATCCTCATGGCGGGCTTGCTGGCAAAGTCTCCCCAGAGGTTGTCGCATGGCCTGCATCATCTCGATGGGGCCGAAAATCCATCCAGAATTGCTCTACATCTACGATGGCTTCGGGTGGAGCCTGGACTATCGGGGCTGCAATGAGAGCCGATCGTCGAGTCGAAGCTCTCCTGGAGGCATTTTCTCTTCGGGAGAGAAAAGAGAGATCTTCAGAGGGGGAAGGAAAAAATCATCGCCGAGCACTCCTTTAAGAATAAGAGAACCTCGAAAGTTCGTTGCCCTTCCTCTAGCGCCAATCTGTTGACGCAGAATCTGATCGTCACCGAAATCCACTGGAGTGGAGGCCGATGAGGTCGCCGTCGGGGGCCTACAAAATAAAGTCCTATCCGGAGCTGGTGGGGGGTGGCTCCGAAAGGACCCTCTGACGATCAAGTCAGCTCTGGCCAACAGAAATGGAGTACTCAGAATGAGTTCCGGAGCTTGGAGAAGAAGAGAAGAGCTTAGAGATCAAAGAGGTTAGAGTTAGCGTATCTGGAGGGTCCTTTATTGGCGGAGCTTAGTTAATGGTGATGGCCATTCCGCCTGACAGAGAGCCGTTGGGGCCGCATGGAGTTCGGTACGGAGAGGAAGGCATCGTCAGGTGGATGGTGACAGCCATACTGGCAGATCATGGGCCGCATGGGACTGGTTACGAAGAGAGTGATGTCGCCAGTAGTGGCGACCATGTCGTCCGGTCTTGTTGCCTGTTGCAGACTGATGGCGACAGTTCATCCAGAGGAGTTCGAATTTGTAGGAGAGTTCGGTTGAAGAAAAAGCTCGAGAGGAGCTCGGCTGTAGAGGAGTTCGGAGGAGCTCGGTCGGCTGAAGGGACGGTCGCTTGAGGAGTTTGGGCGCTGGGGGATTCCGTGAAAGCCCAGCCGCTTGGAGTCCAAGGAGCTCGGTCGCTAAGTAGCTCGGCCGGCTGAAGGGGTTTGGTCCCAATGCTGGGAGTCGGAAGGAGCTCGGTCGGCTAAGCAGTTTGGCTAAGACCCATCTGCTGGGCGTCTAAGGAGCTCGATCGCTAAGTAGTTCGGCCGGCTGTAAGGATTCGACTAAGATCCGTTCGCTGAAGCTCTTCTGCAGCTATTGGTTGCATTAGGCTGAGCATCGAGTAGACTTCGGTAGGAGCGGGATTTATCCCGAGCTTTCCCACCTCGGGGGAGATCTTATCTCCTGCAGCCGAGCTTGAAGCGAGCACTCGGGGGAGATCTTATCTCCTGCTTCAGGCTGGCGTCGAAGAAATTTACCCAGCTGTCCCTTTCTGACGAGCTCCTCAATTTCATCTCGCAGCTGCATGCATTCCTCAGTGTCGTGGCCATGGTTGCGATGGTAGAGGTAGTACTTTCTTCGATCATGCTTATTTAGGGGAGATCGTAATCCTTCTGGTTTAGGCAGTTGGTTCCTAACTTCGGTGAGAATTTGAGTTTGAGGAGCGTTGAGGGGAGCGTAGTCGCGGAACCTTCCGGGAGGAGGGCTTCCTTACGCCCCTCTATCGGGGTTTCCTCGGTGGTGAGCTCGAGAAGTTTGGGCCCGCCTACTTTCGAAGGGAGTCCATGAGTGCGGTCGAACTTCATTCCGTTCCTTTGGAAAATCTGCGGGAGAACTTCATGCCACTTCATTGGGGCTTCCTTGGAGTCATACTCAAGAGGGAGTCCTCGCTTGCCCTGGGGCGGTTGTGAGCTCGGTCGAACTTTGTCTCACCTCGTATGAAATCTTTGTAGGGGGCTTCCTTGGTGACATACTCAGGCTGGAGTTCGGCCTCACTTGCACCGAACTTCATTCCGATTTTCCGCGAGATCCTTCGTGGGAGAACTTCCTGCTGCTTTTGTCCGGACTTTCTTTAGGACGAGCTCGAGGGGAGTCCGACTTTTCTCGCATCGGACTTCATTTCGAATCTTCATTCTGCTTTTCCGTGAGACCCTCTGTGGAAGAACTTTCTGCTTCTTTTGTCTGTATTTCCTTGAGGACGAGCTCGAGGTGGGGCTCGGCTTTCCTCGCACCGAACTTCACTCCGGCTTTCGTCGGGAGGACTTCATGTTCTTTTGTCGGAGCTTCTTTGGTGGCGAGCTCGAGGTGGAGTTCGGCCTCGCTTGCGCCGAACTTTACTCCACTTTCCCGCGAAGCCTTCTGTGAGAGAATTTTGACTCTCCGTTTCTCCTTCCCAAGTGCGATTGGTATGCCCAAACGCTCTCCCTTAAGGTCGGTTCCTCGCGTCCTCATGGCGGGCTTGCTGGCAAAGTCTCCCCAGAGGTTGTCACGCGGCCTGCATCATCTCGGCAGGGCCGCGAACCCATCCAGAACTGCTCTACATCTGTGGTGGCTTCAGATGGAGCTTGGACTGTCGGGGCTACAACGGGAGCCGATCGCTGAGTCGAAGCTCTCCTGGAGGCATTTTCTCTTCGGGAGAGAAAAGGGAGATCTTCAGAGGGGGAAGGAAAAAATCATCACCGAGCACTCCTTTAAGAATAAGGGAACCTCGGAAGTTCGTTGCCCTCCTTCTAGCGCCAATCTATTGACGCAGAATCTGATTGTTGCCGGAGTCTGCTGGAGTGGAGGCCGATGAGGTCACCGTTGGGGGTCTGCAAAATAAAGTCCTATCCGGAGTCGGTGGGGGGGGTGGCTCCGGAAGGACCCTCCGACGATCAAGTCAGCTCTAGCCAACAGGAATGGAGTGCTCGGAATGAGTTTCAAAGCTTGGAGAAGAAGAGAAAAAATTAGAGATCATAGAGGTTAGAGTTAGCGTATCTGGAGGGTCCTTTATAGGCGGAGCTTAGTTGATGGTGACGGCTATTCCACCTGGTAGAGAGCCATTGGGGCCGCATGGAGTTCGATACGGAGAGAAAGGCATCGTCAGGTGGATGGTGATAGCCATACTGGCAGGTCGTGGGCCGTATGGGATTGGTTATGGAGAGAGTGATGTCGCTAGTAGTGGCGGTCATGTCGTTCGGTCTTATTTTCTGTTGCAGACTGATGGCGATAGTTCATCCAGAGGAGTTCGAACTTGTAGGAGAGTTTGGCTGAAGAAAAAGCTCGGAAGGAGCTCGACCATAGAGGAGTTTGGAAAAGCTCAGTCGGCTGAAGGAACGGCTGCTTGAGGAGTTCGGGCACTGGGGGATTTCGTTAAAGCCCAACCGCTTGGAGTCCAAGGAGCTCAGCCGCTAAGTAGCTCGGTCGGCTGAAGGGGTTCGGTCCCGACGTTGGGAGTCGGAAGGAGCTCGGTCGGCTGAGCAGTTCGGCTAAGACCCATCTGCTGGGCATCCAAGGAGCTCGACCGCTAAGTAGTTCGATCGGCTGTAAGGGTTTGGCTAAGACCCATTCGCTGAAGCTCTTCTGTGGCTACTGATTGCATTAGGCTGAGCATCGAGCTAGACTTTGGCAGGAGCGGGATTTATCCCCAACAACTAAGAAGTGGATCAATATTCCAGACACGATGAGATTCATGAATTAGAGATCAAGTTTGGATGCACCATGATTAGAGAATCCATTGAACAAGAGTTGTTCACTTATTGGCTAACCCATCACCAATAATTGTTAGATGAGGTGATGAGTCAGTTGGTGGGACCGCACCATCTACTAGAAATAATTAATCATGGAGATTTTTGCATCTCAACAGAGGGAGTGTAGAGATCCGAGAAAATAGTGAGAGCTAAATTATTTAAAAATAAAAATCTTAAATAAATTGGTTAAGTTTTAATTACAATATTTAACTAGAAACTTTGACTCTCTACAGAAAAATATTTGCGTCCAACCCACTAGCATGTATCCTAGACACCCATAGACTGACCAAACCTAATTACAAGGATTGACTTCAAAACTTTAAAATTATTTTGGATTTTGAGAAGTTAACTCATATGTTGGATCAGGATCCTTCCACCTTACAGCTCATCCATTCGCTGAACAGAGAGCATCTCTTGATAAGTGGACGGACGAAGATAACAAGACCAGATATTACATGTTGGACTCGATGTCTAATGAACTTCAATACCAACATGAAGATATCAGGACTATCCGCCAAATGTTGGCTCACCTATAAGAGATATTTGGTGAACAGAGTCGCGTAACCAAGTATCAAGTCACTAAATAATTTTTCAAGACTAAAATGCGTGATGGACAGTCAGTCCAAAATTATTATCTGATGATGATCAAGGATTTGGAAGAGCTTGAGAAGCTCGAAGTGAAGTTGGACCTGGATTTGTAGAATGATATAATTCTGCAATCCTTGACTGATGTATATGGGTAGTTCATCATGAACTACCATACGCATAAATTTCAAAATTTTCTAGCCGAACTTATGAATATGCTAGTTACTGCTGAGTTTTCTATGAAAGGTTCTAAAGGCTTAGTGCTTGCTATGGAACGGACTTCTTCCAAAAGAAAGCCTTCGGAAAGAAGAAGTTTGTGAAAGAGCAGAAGATGGAAGGAGGAAAGAAGAAAAAGGCATAGCTGAAGAAGAAGGCCGCTGACAAAGAAAAGTATTTTCATTGCAACAATGACGACCACTGAAAGCGAAAATGTCCTACTTACCTGACCACCCTGAAGAATAAGGAGGCAGGTCCTTCTAGAGGTATGCTCGTTATTGAGTCTAACCTTATAGTTTCTTCTGCATCTAGTTGGATGCTTGACTCTAGTTCTAGTGCTCATTTGTGTACTTTCATTCAGGATCTTGAGGATAGTAGGAGGCTGAAGGATGGTGAGATGATCCAAAATGCATCGAAAATGAAGCAAAAATTACTACCGTGGTGGTGAAAATATATCCTCTTTGACTACCATCTGATTTAGACTTAGTTTTAAAAGACTGTTATTATGTGCCTGTAACAAGCAGAAATTTAATTTCTATTTCATGCCCAGCATTAGAAGGCTATGTAATTAGTTTTCTTAAGGACTTTTGTAATATTCTTTACGAAAGAAATAAAATTACAAGTGGTTTTCTTATTAACGGTCTTTATCAGTTACATATTGATATATCTGTTTTTAATATTGAGTAAAATATGAATACCATAAAACGACTTAGGAATAGTCCAAATGATAGGTATCTGTGGCACCTAAGACTAGGTCATATAATAGAAGATAAGATTAATAAATTGAAGAAAACTGAACTATTGAGTCCATTGACTTTCGAGTCATATTCAATTTATGAATCTTATCTTCATGGCAAAATGACTAAACTTTCTTTTATAGGACATGGGGAAAGGGCCACGGATCTTCTTGCCCTAGTACATACTGATGTGTGCGGCTCATTTGATGTGCTGATTAGAAATAATTTTGTCTACTTTATTATCTTTATAGATGATCTATCTAGGTATGGGTATGTGTATCTTATCAGACACAAGTTTGAAGCTTTTAAAAAGTTCAAAAAATTCAGACATGAAGTAGAAAAATAAACTAAAAAATTCATTAAGATTCTTCGATCAGATCGAGGAGGTGAATACCTTAGTCGAAAATTCTTAGACTATCTCAAGAAAAATGGCATAGTCTCTCAATGGACTCCATCTGGAATACCTCAACTCAACGGGATTTCAGAACGGAGAAATCGAATCCTATTAGATATGGTCTGATCCATGATGAGCTTCACAAACCTTCCTGATTATCTTTGGGGACACTCTTTGTTAACAACAATATATTTATTGAATAGGGTTCCTTCTAAAATCGTTCCTACCACACAGTATGAGATATGACATGATAAAAAATCAAGTCTGAGTCATCTCAAAATTTGGAATTGTCCGGCTCATGTCAAAAGACAACAAGCGAACAAATTAGACTTCAGATCCTTTAGAGCTCGATTTATAGGATATTCTAAAAAATCATTAGGATATTATTTATATATTCTAGAAGATCACAATGTGATTGTAAGTCGATATGCCATCCTTTTTGAAAAATAGTTTATTCAAGATGGCGGCATTGGAAAGTAGATCAAGCTCGATGAGAAAGTCTCATAAGAACAATAATCTAAGGATCAATTAGAACTAAATCAGATTGAGCCAATACAATCACTACCTCCTCCACCTCATAGATCAAAAAGGGTCTCCGATCCCCTGAGAGGTACTTAGGTACTATTTCAGAAAAAATAGAAGAAATGTTCCTCGTAGGTAATGGAGTTCATGGTGATGATCCCAAAATCTATAATGAGGTGATATCGAATATCGACTCCGAGAAATGGCTAAAGGCAATGAAGTCAGAAATTGACTCGATGCACTCAAACCAAATCTGAATCTTGGTAGATCCATCATAAGGTATAGTACCTATTGGGGGTAAATGGAGCTACAAGCAAAAGATTGGTGCAGATGAAAATATAGAGACATTCAAAGCTAGATTAGTGGCAAAAGATTATAGTCAGTGCGAAGGCATTGACTATCGGGATACCTTTTTGCTAGTAGCTATGCTAAAATTCATCTGCATATTGCTTGCTGTTGCAGTCTATTTCGATTATGGAATATGATAAATGGACGTGAAAATGATATTCTTAAAAGGATATCTTGAAAAAGATATCTATATGGAACAGTCGGTAGGTTTCACATCCAGTGATGCTGATCACAAGGTATGCAAGCTGCAAAGATCCATATATGAACTTAAGCAAGCATCTCGGAGCTGGAACACTCATTTTAATGATGTGATCAAATTATTTGGTTTCATCAAAAATGAGGAGGAATCATGTGTCTTTAAAAAAAATCAATGAGAGCTGTGTTGTCTTCCTCGTATTGTACGTGGATGATATTCACCTTATTGGGAATGATATTCCCATGTTGACTATAGTTAAAATATGGTTATTCAAAGAATTCTCCATAAAAGATCTAGGTGAAGCATCCTTTATTTTGAAAATTTAGGTCTATAGAGATAGATCGAATAGGATGCTAGAACTTTCACAGAAGATGTACATAGAGAAAGTGCTAAAGAGGTTTAGCATGGAAAATTCTAAGAGGGGATTAGTACCCTTCAAACATGATATTCATCTTTTCAAGAAGATGTGCCCTAGCACACCTAAGAAAATAGAATGCATGAGCAAGATCTCTTATGCTTCAGCAATAGGGAGCCTCATGTATGCCATATTATGTACACGATCTGATATAGCTCATGCTGTGAGTGTCAGTCGAATTCAGGTGAAGAACATTGGACTTCTGTGAAATGTATCCTTAAGTACTTAAAAAAAAACTAAGGATATGCTGTTGGTCTTTAGTAATGGAGAACTCCAATTCTAGGGATTTACAGATTTGGATTTTATGTCCGATGTAAATGATCGAAAGTCGACATCTGAAAATCTATTTATGTGTAATGATGGTACTGTCAGTTAGAAGAGTTTGTAGCAAACTGTGATAACAGATTCCACCATGGAAGCAGAATACATTGCTGCATCAGAAGCTGCGAAGGAGGCATTCTGGTATAAAAAGTTTACTGCAGAAATCAGAGTGATGCCATCAGATGCCATTCCTTTATACTGCGACAACAATGGCGCCATAGCTTTAGCTAAAGAGCCGAGGTCTCATCAAAAATTTAGACACATCGAGCGACAATACCACCTCATCCACGATTATCTCGAGAAAGATTATGTCGAGGTCAAGAGAGTCGACTCCGTAGACAATGCGACGGACCCGCTTACAAAGCCGTTGGGCCAGCAGAAGATCGAAGCACACCTTGAGAAGATGGGACTTAGATTTGTAGCCAATTGACTTTAGGTCAAGTAGGAGTTTGTTAGATATGTGTGCCCTAGAAGCCAGAATTGGCTGACACTTGTAATACACTTCTAGGGACAAAATTATTATTTTGACTATAAATAATAAAATAGATTATTTTCTATCATAAATATGTATTTAGTGTCTGTGATACATTCATTAAGTTAATGGTAATGATAATTCATATTTTCAAGAGTTGAAAATTTAAGATATAGATTTTCGTTATTAACTCATAAAATGCTTTCGACCGTAGGATCATCATGAGGATGGTGATTGATCCGAAAGGTTGGTGTACAATCACTTCTTTATAGTAGATGAGTCTTGAGTCTATGGTGTAGAGACATCGAAGTAAGAGTACAGGATACTCGTTAGAGAACGAGGGCACTGAGCGTGACCACCTCGAGCAGTCATTAAGGAAGTCTACCTTCTCGTCGATGACTGACTCGAAAGCTACAGTGGTGTGTCTGGTTCTTTGACCTGAGGTGCATCGATAGTTCACCTTGAGGGTGTTATAGTTTGACTACACCATGACTCGATCTCCTAGCCATTTCGAAATCTGAGGTGTATGTTGGCTATAGCATGTTCATTGTAGGAATTGGATTGCACCAAGAGAAAATCTATCTACCTCGGTATGGATAAGGAGCAGCCCTATGAGGATCATGAGAATCAAGTCCATAAGCCCATGGTCATGGCAGAGTGAAATAATAGAAAGAGTTTCTATTAAAATTTTCACATCGAACTTAAATCGAATGGTTAAATCATATGACAGAAATTAAGGTTCGACGAGTTCATCTTAACCCTAATCTAATCGGGGCTTAAGATAAAAGAACTTAATCACACAGGTAGCTGCATCGAGAGATTCATTTTTAGTTTTGATGGATTGCCACCATATACTATTAGATGTCACTGGTGGATTTTAGAAGTAATTAGAATGATTTAGATGATCAATCATTCTAGTTGTTTGAATAAGAAGAGTTCTAATCCATCGAAAGGAGTTTC
The DNA here is from genome assembly GCA_006176705.1 of Cocos nucifera. Classification (NCBI taxonomy): domain Eukaryota; kingdom Viridiplantae; phylum Streptophyta; class Magnoliopsida; order Arecales; family Arecaceae; genus Cocos; species Cocos nucifera. Next base: position 1,008,803 of record QRFJ01000659.1, read on the forward strand.
AATGATGTCGATGATAGAGATCGCGATATATCCTATTACTATACAGAATTGAACCTAACTGAGTCACACAAATAAGGGTTTGGATCTGAATATCATCAATTAGACTAATCCAGTTTAATTGATTTGAATAAGATTCAATTAGGTTCAAAAAAATTGTGCTAGCACATGATTGAGCCTAACGTTCTCCTTCTACTATCATTAAAAGTTATCTCGACTGAGCCAAATGTATTTGTGCTCACTCAGATATCTCTACTTGATCTGACTGGAGCTTGTCCAGATAAGAAAAGGATTATCTTAATTTATGAGATAAATTTGAGACAATACTTACCATTTTTCGTCACCTGCTAATTCTTATCTTTGACTTTGGTCAAACGTTGACCTTTGACACTTAGACATCTGCTCATGTGTTATGCATCCATAAGAGAGCAAATAGGAGCTTGTCCCCTTGCTAAAAATTGGAAAGAAGGGGACGCATGCCTAGGAAGGCGTGCACTCATGGATAGGGATGTCTGAAGTTTCATACGGATGTGACTCCAAATTGCTTCTTGGATTCTACTTAGGTGGCGCCTAGAAATAGACTTTGACCAATTTTAGGCATCTTCTAAGGATGAATTGAGAGGGCTCTCATCTGATTGAATCAGGTGATGTCATCCCACCAATCAAATTTAGATCTGATTGCACAAAGAAACATGATTGGCCGAGATGATGTGGCACTGTATGGCGCAATAGGGTTTATATAAACCCTGTTTGTGCCTAACTTTTACAAAATTCTCTCTTAGCCCATGCCCCAAGGCTACCCCTTCTTTATCCTCCATGCCAACTTCTGATCCTCTCTCTCCTCTTCATGCCCAAGAAATTTTGGACTCCAGTTTGATGTGATCCAAGCAAAAGAAAAGTGACGAGAAAGAAAGAAGACAGCACTGCTGCAGATCTTCGAAAGAAATTTTAAAGATCCTCCAAATCAGATTTAGATCTGATATTTGGAGAGGTGATAAAGAAGGAGAAGATCTCCAGATTCAATTTGAGTGGATACCGATAGAGGCCAGACGCTTGCATGACTAGATCCAAAACCTCAGGCAAACAATAGGATCATCAAAGAATAATCTGATTACCCAACATTAAGATATAAATTAAATTAAATTAAATTTATTTTTATTTTTATTTATTAGATTTATAAAATTAGATTTAAAACATCTCAGATCTAATCTGAATTCATAAAAAAAAATTTTGAAATATCTTTCTTGATTCAATCGGATCTGAACGAACCTGAATCAAAAAATCTGAATTTTTCCTTTACCTAGTAACCCGTGAGAGTGGGTGGCCCGTGGGAGTGGGTGCATGGTGATAACTGAATTGGAACAATAAAATAACGATAAATATCCTAAATAAAGAATTTTATTTTTTTTAACAAAAAATACAACCACAATTACCAAAATAGAACTGCATGTTAACTGTTTGCAACCAAGTGCTGTTACCAGATCATCTTTGTGGATGATTGTTAAACAACCTAATGGCAGTTGTAATGAGATTCCCCACAACTCCAGTGACAAAAGCAATGCCAGTCGGTTTGAGCATTATGCTGGAATCAAATCAGCCATCACAACAATGTTTGTGAAGGCATGTGTAGTTGTTCCTGTCAAGCTGTTAAGGGATGTGTAGTTGATCCTCCCAAGCTCTTGAAGCATGACAACAATCCATTCACAACAATAATTGAACAGGTGAAAAGTGGCAGCAGTTCACATCACAAATCTGCACAAAGAGAGGAACATGAATTTCTGCTAGTTTTCATCCTCAAGGTAGATTCTTTTCTGAGCATTACTACAAAGAAGGACCATTTATTTAAATGAAAAATTTCAAGCCCGCTGGCTTTTTAGGTTTCCATCAGAATCTTCAGATGATGGTCTATCATGAAGGCGTATGCCCTGCAGATCAGCAGCTGGGCCAACCAGAATCAATGAGCCGAAAGGGAAGACCACAGTCACTACTTGCAACATCAACTTTGATGTCAAACTATTCTTCCCCTTCCTTCTCCCCTTTTGATGACATGATAGAAAGCTGACTTGTCAGCTTCCGAGACCTCTAATACACAGCTATCACTAATCTCGGAACTTTGAAGATCAACTGATGCACCCACTTCACTACTCGGCATTGCTCTTCTCACCTATTTCCTTTCACATGCATCAAGTTTCCAAAGCTCTTATGTAAGTGCACAAAAAAGGAAGACAATATTATTGCAGAGAATAATGCATGAAGCTTGAGAAACTATATCCATAGAGTTATGCACAGAGAGAAGTAAAAAAAAAACCAGCAATAATCAAGGAGCATTATGTTCGCTTTGTGAGTTCTGCATTGCCATCCTAAACAAGCCCCATATCTGTCATGGCAAGCGCTTAAAGGAACCAGACCTAGTATTTCCTTAAGATTTGAATATCTGGTTCACTTTGTAACATTGGAGAAGAACATGAAAAGTAAATTCTGTATCATGGCAATCTCCACATGCACTATGGATAAGCGTATGTAAATAAAGCTCTTGCTTCTATTCTGGCAAAGTTGAAGGAATTTAGAGTGATCTCTTCCAGAGTTGGCTGATATTTACTTTCAAGAATGAGATGCCAATCACATGGAAGAGGGTATCTAGAAGAAGTTACAGTTAAACGAAAGGACAGTTAAATACAAGGATCAACAAAATGGTTAGTTAAATTTGTAGGTTAGAGATGGAGAGAATTGAAGTCAGTTTGGGTGGTGCAGGAGTGCTTAAATGAGCAGCTTATAAGGCATTTGCTTGGATAATGTATGTCCAAGTCCCTTCAATATCTTTTCTGTTTCTGAACACAACTGGGTGGTAGAGGGGTGGGGAAATTTTCTTCACATCCCTTATTGAGGTTCATACCTTTTGGCCCTGTTACAGTGTCTCAAGATAAATGGGGTTATCAAGATTCAAATTTTTTAACATGGGGGCAGGATACTCATCCTTGAATAACATTTGCAGAAGCTTTGGGGCAACCAAATGCCATTATAGGGAGGCAAGCATTTGAAAGCCGAAACAAAGTCCCAGAGAGTGTCTACATGGTCATCTTGGAAAGAATCCTCACTTTTGCTTACCTTGATAATTGAGCAATCAACATCAAGTATCTTCTAGCAGTACAAATTTCAATCTTCAATCATGGAATACAAGTTCCTAGACTACAAGGAGGTGCTTGTTTATCATCCAAGGACCGTTCGTTATAACAGAACTTGGACAATAAGAATACAAGGAACAGTCTTTATCCTAAAGTGTAGATCCAGATTCCATGAATGTCCTAATCTTACAGAGATATTTCTTCTCAAATCTAGATCCACAAGATTTTTAAAACACATGCACAAGATTTTTCAAATACATGCAATTTTTATCTTCCTTTGCTTCACTTATTCGCTCATCACATATTTTTATCTTTATCGATCCAATGCTCTATTATCACCAGCAGCATCTAGGAAGATCCTAAAAGCTGGACCCAAGACAAACTAACAAAGAAGCAGCATAAGGCTAACAACCATGTTTTGTCATACTGGTCAGTACCAGTACATACCCACTGTACCATATCAGAACCAAACTGGTACATGATACAGGATGCATACTAAGCATCAATATGCCAAACCAGCCCTATACCTGGCATACCGACACAATAACAAAATGGTCCCAGTATGGGATCTAGTACCGAGATAGGAAACTTGCTTACAATAATGCTCCATTTTTCAATCTCTAATTTCAATGGACTTAATAGACCTTTAGAAGATACAACATCTACCTGGATGATTGCACGGAATAGAGATAATGGTAGATTTCAAACTATTATACTCAAAGTATGCAGCCAATCATTCATTACCGAAGAACTTTCTAAAGTCCTGTCTTCCTAAACGCCTGCATTTCCTCAAAAGAAAAAACAGCAATTTCTAGGTATACTCTCTCAAAACACCCTTTGGTATCATATAGCCCAAAAATAAGAAATTTCACATATGAGCATGTGAATGAGAATTTTGAAGAGCAATATCTGCAATGCCACATGTTTATTATTTATGTAGTTAAGAATGTTAATATCCAACCCAAAAGCTTAAGCTAGGAGGTGATGGGCTGCAAAGTAATATAATACCAACAAAGGTCTCTAACCTATTTGATATGGGACTAACCCTAACACCCTCTTACACATGCAGAGCCTGAGAGCTAAAAGGCCAAGAGAGGTAACATGTGGATTAGTCATCTAATCAAGGGGACAGCTCACTCTATTACTAAGTTAGGCCCCATTTGGCATTGCTTTTGGGGGGCCAAGAGTGCTTCCTGGATGACTAGAATCTCTTTGGGTGGTTTTGAGGTGTTTGGTAAAAATTTTAACCAAAACTCTTAAATAAATACTCAAGAGATAGTATTCAGAAATTTGCTGTATAACAGAAGACTGGACAAATTCTCTAAATAACAACGATCAAGTAATTACCAGAAAGTAGTCAGGTCCCTTTAGTCATGTCTTGATGCTTCAACTGGCATCCATTGGATTATAAAATTTTGAATCTTCTACTATCAGAACATATTCAATAACTGTTTGTTGAATTGATGAAGTTTACAAAATACCATATGTGGTAGAAACAGTAATTCAAGCGAAAGCTGTCCAAATGTTAAACATTTAGTGGTAGAAAAATTACCATCTAAAGCCCAACAATATCTTAATAAGTCAATAATAGTTTGATACAGTTATCACATCAACAAGATGACTGACAAAATGATAATGCCAAAAAAGCATGCAAAGAGCTAAAACAAGAAACATGTTTCATTTCAAGTCATATCAAAGATGATTCTAGCCAAAGTCCAGTACTGATACGATGCTTTATTATTATCCAAATAAAACAGAAAACTGGTGAATCAATATATAGTCAACATGCCCTGTGCAAAACTTTGCTACCCTTGCACCTGATACAACTTCTTCCTGCAACCTCCATTGGGAGCTTCCTGGTCATACTCCGAGAAATAATAAGAGGAGAGAATTCAACCTTTTTTATAACATTCAGTTGTTAGAATTCTAACAAATGAAATACCATAACAACACTAGACATGGAGGGAAAAAATAATAGAAATAAACCTCTTCAAACAAGCAACCTTTGAAACCAACTTCAGTTACACATTTTCATCCCTTGCATTCATCTGACTAAAACCTCTTGGATCATTCAAAACCTCCTAAGCAAGCCCAATCTCCAAACACATAACATCAGTAAACTAACCATACCTATGTTGGTTAGAATTATGAATAACAAAAAACAACCATCATTTTCAGACGACATATTTCCATGAAAAATTACAGCCAGAAAGACCTCGTCCAACCTCTAAATAAATAGGCAGAGTAAATATAGCTTCATTCATTAGAATTTTGAACAACGAATGACAATATCATTACTACAACTACATATTAAAACAGAACCTACAACAGATACCAAAAGGATGACTGAAACGAACCTCATCCATGTTACGGATTTTCCAAACAATCCCCTTTGACTATGAACACACCCAAAAGGTCCAAGTTCGATCATCCATCGACGATAAACTGGTCTTCCTGCCCATCCCCACCGACCCGATTCTCCCCCGGAACCATCCCATTCATGTGGTGCAAGCCCTGCATCAGATGGGAGTGGTAGGGTTGGTGGTGCTGATGGTGGTGGGGGTGCTGGTGGTGGCTTGCAAGCCCGGCACCGCCATCTGAGAGCCCTCCAACAGGAGGGCAACCAACCCACTGGGAGAGGATGCCAAAGAGCTGGCCAATGACGCTCTGCTGATCATGGAGGATCCTTGCCTGGATCTGCTCCATCTCGGCCCGGTGCTGGCTCAAAATATCCTCGACTCTCTTTCTCCACTCGGTCCTTCGCTCCTCCATCCGCTCCTCCCACTCCCTCTCCTCCTCCCTCCGCCGCCGCGCCGTCTCCTCCGCCTCCCTCCTCGCTTTCTCCCACTCCTTCTCCCTCTCCTCCTCCACCTCCTCATCCATTCTTTCCCGCTCCCGCCGCTCCCTCTCCCTCTCCTCCTCCCGCTCCTCCAGCCTCGCCTCCCGCTCCCTCAGCCGCGCCAGCTGCGCCGCCAGCGCTGCCCAAGCCCGCCGCCGCTCCGGCCGCTTCCTCCTCCTCTTCCTCGACCTCGCCGGCGGCATCGGAGGCGGAGGAGGAGGAGGAGGAGGCGGAGCCTCCGCCTCCACCGCAGCGGCGGCAACCTCCTCGTAATCGAACCCCTCCTCGTCCCCCTCCTCCCCGCCGCAGCAGTCGAACCCGAGCCCCAGCCCCAGATCGCCGTCATCGATGGCCGCCGGAAAGGACGGGACGGCAGCGGAGGGGGGAGGGGGAGGAGGAGGGGGAGGGTCGGGCGGTTTGGGGGGGAGCGGCGCATCGCCGAAGACTTGCTTGTAGCGGAGGAAGTTAGGCCAGTGGGAGACGCCGTCGGCCCAGTCGATGGCGGAGGAGGGATCATGAGAGCCGTCGGATGGGGAAGGGAGGGCGGAGGTGAGCTTTTGCTTGACTAGGAGGTACTGGTGTCGCATGTTTTGGACCTTAGTGGAGGCGTCCTTCCAGGACCAGAGGAAGGGGTAGGCGACGGGATCTACAGCGTGGTGACCGGCGTTGACGTGGGCGGCGATGGGCTTGAACTTCTTCTCCCGAGTCCGCATGCGGGCGAGGCTGCCGTCGGACGCCATCTCCGCATACTTGTCGATCAGCGACCGCTCCTCCTCCTCCGTCCACTTCTTCCGCTTCTGCGACGACGCCATGCCGCCCCCTTCACCTGCTGCTCCGACGGACCACCGCACCGCCGCCGGAGGACGCCATGGAGAGGAGGGGAGGAAAGACTCCTTGGATTCTTTTTTCCGGCCCGAATTCGATGGGATCGGGTTCCTATTAATTTGGGGTTGGGAAATGGGGGAGGATACGGGAGTAGAGAAAGATGAACATGTCCTTCGTCCGAACGGGTTGATTTTATACGATGATCGTGATCGGGAAGGTAGATCGGACAGTGGAAATAGACTATTAGTAATTTGGATAGGAATGCAAACGATTGGCAATTTATTGTGCCAAGTTCTGGTGTTCTGAGATATGGGCTCAGATAAGCATGCGTAAAGCTATAAAAGGGAATTTAATAAATAATCAGCACAACATTTTATATTTAATTAATATGTCTTCGCAACTAGAGATTCTAGCTCTGAGTTTTGCATCAAAAAAATTTATACCTGGATAATAATAGCATGGATAAATCTTTCTTTCTTTGTTTTCTTTTTCTTTGGAAAGTAAAATTAATATGATGTAAGTTCTATTAAGAGAATGGACACAATGATTTTGAGAGGATTGTTTATCCTAAAATTTGATGATAAAATTATACATAAAAAAAAATTGAAGTTTACTATGTATCTACTTATATTAGATGCCATAAACACAAAAATAATGAATAAGAAAATTAAAACATAAATAAAACTAAGCATATTTTCCTCTTCATATTAAAATAATACTAATTACATTATCTAGATAAAAATATTAAAATAAATAATTATAATTAATAATTTTTGATAGTGCAAATAGTTAGAGAATTAAAAATATACTAAAAATATCTTTTTAGTTTAGTTACTAAATATGTGTTAAAATTTTAAAATACTCCAGAAATATAGTTACCCAATAATAAATAATTTTTTGTTAAAAAACTCTATCGGCAAAAGCTACTGAAAACTCTAGAAATAAAACTACAATAAGAAATAAGGCCTTCTTTTCTTTGGAATTTGAAGGTGACAAAAGTGATTCCCATACATTAATCTTTTAGCTTCTAAAAGTAAGAACCCTAAGGCTTCCATACTTAGATGATTTATCGTTGTATTAAGATATTGTTTGCCCTTTCTATTCCGTTCAACTGCACCAATGAACTTGTTGGTTAATGAAAAAGATGACAAGTCTAAAGATAGGATATAGATATGTAAATGTGCTACCAACATTAGAGCAACTAAAAAAGGGATAATAGACAAAAGGATATGAGAGAAGTAAAGATTCAGATGTCTTGACCTTCAAGATCTTTGATCATTATCGCTTCACTATTTGAAAGGGATGGAGTTGAATAGGATAGGATGGATCTTCAACTACAATAGTAGAGATCTACATTAATGTTACTCTTAAAATAGAGTCCGGTAAATAAAGTGTAGGAAAAGATAAATTTACGAGAAGATAAAATAGAATTATAATATAATTAATGTCGAAAGATCTTTTAAAATATAATTCTACTAATTTATATATAATATAATAATAATAAAATAATTATTGATCATGATATTCAGTTGTTCCCAAAGTTCATTCCCATGATTCTGCATTTAATATAGATATAAACTAGATCATGATCCAATATCCATCAGCTTTTCACTCAAACCCATGCACTAACATTGATCATGATCATGTTTTGATCTTTCGACCTACTTATTAATATTATGGTCGAGTTTTACCTTTTCAGCCCATGCCTCCACATTTAGCAAGATTAATAATTTATCACAGCCAAATGTTATTAAGTTCAGTAAGAGTCATGTGACTTTTATATGCTTTAACTCTGGCTAATCTTATCTAATGGTATTTGTTCATGGCCACTAGTTAGGCTATTGAGATACGATGCAAGTAGGTGTCTTATTCCATTTTTTTCATATCTTATACAAAGTGAATCTTGTGTTCCATCTCATTAACTTGGTAGCTTTTTCTTATGATAGTTTTATTTGGTTATAGAGCTTTCCTTCTCTTGCAAATATTTAAGCTCATTTTGATATTCCTTGCTCTGCTTTTGAGTATTTCTAATTGAGGAGAACTTGCCCTTATTTGTTCTAAAAAAAAAAAATGTAGATTAGACAAATAAAGTAAGTGACAAATATCTATGTCCAATTTATTTATGGAAGATCTCCAGAGCCTTCAAACTTAACATTACCAAACCACCACCTCTGAATCACACTATTCCATCACATCTCTCACTTCATGCTCATCTCTATGTTCTCTTTAACTCATCATATATATATATGTAGCCAAGTGAAAATGCAAAAACTCAACATTTAACAAACTTTAAACTGAATAATTTTTAATCGTACTCAACATAAATGATCTAGGATAATCCTGGATCCATTGTTGAGTGATCACTTTGGTTATTTTGGATAAATTTGGATGGAGTTTGGGAGCAAGATTTCCCTCATCCAAGTCTTAATTATGAGTCAAAACTTTGAGAGGTTGTAATTTTTTATCTAGAGGAATTTGGCAATTGATAGTAGTCAAAAGTTGATGGAAGAATCTAGAATTAGGTTCTACCCAAATCAAAATAATTTCATAATACTTTTAATCTTAAAAAAAGCCAACTCCTACGTTAGGGGACAGATCTTACTTGTATAAGTAAAAATCTTATATTGTAGTTTTATATCCCTTGATTGGATGAAAGTAAAAGGTGATTATCCTGCTATCTATCTCTTTCAACTCAAAGAGAAATTCAACTCGATTTTACATACTCGAACATCGCTAGTATAAATAGAGAATTTGTAAAGAATTTTTTAAGTAAAGATAAACCAATAAAAGTAAAAGAGCTTAAAATCTAATTTTTATAATTTTTATTAATTTATAACATTTTCTACGTGAGGTCTAAGTTGAGCAAAATGAAGGATTTCTTCTTTCTCCCTTCGACTAGATCATGTATTTTAATGACTTCAAACTTTACCAAGAGAAAAAAAGATAAGCTAAAAGGTTATTAAGTGGTATCACTGGCCTGCTTAAGTATCTAGGGCCTTCCTAACATGATTTAATCTAGGCATGAACACATACTTGCACAAAACCCCACACACTATTCCTATTTAACTTGACATCCTTGCAAATTTGGTGATTCAATTATAAATACCATGATTGGCTGATGGTCAATCCCAAAGTCTTTACTATAATATATATATATCCTAGTCGTGCATGAGACGAGGTGTTTCAATAGTAATGCAATTCGTAATAATCTATGAACTCATCCAAAATGATAAGAAAAAAAGGTTATTAGTTGGGATCCTTAGCCTTACTTTAGGAACCAAAACCTCCTTGACTGAAATCCTTTGTAGACTAAACAAATAGCCATGTAGGTTTTCATACCTGTATGGTGTATTAATTTAACTTTCACTCATTGAAAATATGAGTCTATTAAAAATTATTTTATATTCCAAGGGCAGCCGTGGTCTCTTCCAGGAGGCTTGTTGTAGGATGATCAACATATTTGTGATAGAGGGTATCCATTTGATGCTAGCGTGAGTTGAGGATTAATATTAGGGATTAGAATCAGTCAAATCCCTAGGGATCATATATATATATATATATATATAGTCTTAATTAAGGACTCCAACTTGGATGGTTGTGATGTGAAGGGGTAAGGATTTAAGATGGTGAGGCCGGAATTGTTTTCTATAAGTAGGATATGCTGCATATGCGTACAAGTCTAGGCTAGCATGACTTAAGCAAACGATTAAATTAGAAGTTGCTGAGATTATATGCAACTTAACGACCGCTAATATGACTGCAAGTCATTGGATTGACACATGAGATGACCTAGTTCCCACCTGATTAGACGGGCTTGGATTCGTATGTAAAGGCCAGTGGATTGGGTAGGTTAAAAGTTGGATTCGCTCAAAATTTTGGATTGGATCCGGATCTTATATTTTTCAGCCAAATTTAACTCGACTTAGCATGCATCATTCGGATCTAAATTGGATCGATAAAAAATGGACCTAATTTGACCATGAATGCATCAATCCCGGCCCAATGACCCAAACAATACAAACATCATTCTCGTTCGCTCTAAATATCTTTTAAATTGATTTCCTTTTTTTATCTCAATAGCTACATCTCTTTTTTATTTATTTTCACTTAACTAACGTTCAAATATCACTATGCACTGTGGTTGATTCTTATTTATAATTCCTTTAAAAATATCAATATATATATATATGTATATATTAAAAATTATAGCGAGCGATCAATTATTTAAATGAAACTAAATTTTTTAAATGAAATTTCGAGTTTAACTCAGCTCTCCGAACTTTAAATAGAACTTTAGAGAGGGGTCGGAATTATTTAGCCCGGTGGAAACGCGTACAATCCCGGATTTAAATCGAACGGCGCGGCTCGCGTTGCTCCGCGGACAAGATTAGACCAAATCCGAGTTGGGCTTGGCAACGTGCAAAAGAAAACCTTACCACATTTAAACTCATCCCTCGAGAAGTCCCGATCACGACAGAGCATGGAAGTTTCCAAATCCAGTCACCAACCCAACTTTCCACTGATATTTCCTTCATGGACTGGGAAATCCCTTTATATTTATATTAATATATTCACATATCTCTCTCCCTCCTCGTTTCGCGGTCTCCGTCTCCCTCTTCTCTCTTGCTTTCTTGATCTCTAGCAAGGATGCTGCCATACAATTTTGATCTCGAGCCTGATGCCTCACGCTTCCTACTAAGGACGAAGAGCTCCAGCGCCTGCAACCTCCGCCTCACCGCCTTCGCCTCCGGACGTCGCAAGAAACCCTCCGTCGCCGAGGCCGGGATCTTCTTCCACCTCCGCCACAACCGCCGGTGGTTCGACGACAGGACCATCCAGAACGGTACCCAGAGGGATCTCTGCCACAAAAGCTTCTTTCAAGACTTGGACTCCCTGTTGGACCCTCGCGCCGGGCTCGAGATCTTCGAAAGGATGCTGTTGGAGCTGGACTTGGGTGGCGTCGAGAAGAAGCTGGCCAAGAAGTGGGTGCAGGACGTGTCCTGGTTCGGGTGCATGGCGGCGATGGCGGCGGTGGGGATGAGGGCGAAGATGATGACCATGGTGGTGGAGTTTAGCGGAGTAAAAATTGAGACATATGAAGACATGGACCATGAGGAATCAGAGGAGGAGAAGGAGGAAGAAGGGGAGGTTTGCTGTATTTGTTTTGAGGAGATGAATAAGATGGAAGAGCAAGTGGAGCAGTTGGCGTGCTCCCACTCGTTTCACATTCACTGTATACAGGAGTGGTTCCAGAGACAGCAACGGTGCCCACTCTGCCGATCTGAGATACATTAAAAACGAAGACATATATGTGCATGAAGATTTGAAGACCAAGTATTGGAGTGCAATATTTGGAAGAGATGCCATTGATGTACTTTAAAATATTTTCATCAAAAGATATGTATTGAAGAAACTTGTTGTTAATTTTTATAGGATTTGGTTTCAGAATTTATTATAATTAATTTTCTTGGAACCTTCTGTTTTTTAATTATGTGCTGGAAGGTAACCATTAACATAGTGTCAGTCAAAGAAACATGCATCTGTCATAAAGCCCTTGGGTTGTCTCGATTTTTTTTTTTTGTCAAACCAACCACTTTAGATCTTGGCGACCGAGCAGAGGAACAACTGGTGAGAGTGAGAGACTTTTAGAGCAGAGGAACCACTGCTTTGGAGGTTTGGCTTCATGGTACTCTTCCAGCGCAAGAAGTCCATGATTGCGATCCATATAATTTTCCTTGCCCTAATTAAACAGAACGCTATAAGTTTTTGTGCGCTTGTTTGGCTTGGAAGTAACTTGCAAAGAAAGTTTTATGTGCTGCACCTCTTACTTAGATCGATAACTTAACTTGATCAACAATGGCACAAGACTGGATGGTGATTATTTAATTTACCTTTATCAACTCCCCAAGCAGGCCTTCACACTCATAGGTGGATACCCCAAGGAATCACGGCACTCCTAAGACACGGTTAAGGTGGTCGGAAATAAGAGTTCCAAGCACATCATTGTGGGTATTTTCTCCCATCATCATCTCGCGCGGACTGCCAACATAGAACCAACTAGTGTCTTGGAGCCTTCAAAACCTTCCCATTTAATTCTAACTAATTAAGATGTTAGAGTTTGGAAAATTGTTTGATCAGAACGGGATAATTCAATCGTAGATGCATCGATTTTATGGTGTATGTCACTCTTTCATGGAGCAAAAAATTTCATCACCTGCTAACTCCCGCCTCGACACGATATATATGTATACTTACGGCTACATGCCGCGCTTATGACCTGGCAAGGACGGGTGTAGAGTGGGTGACATGGTGGTCATAGAGAATGGTGGAGATTTAATGCTCCCACTTGTTTCACATTAGTTCCAGCAAAGGCTAAGGTGCTCCCTCGGCCGATTTTGAACATCGAGAGACTGAGGCGAACTTAAACTAGATGGCCACTAGATTTTTTCGTGTACGTATGAGAGGTGCCATGAATGTAATTATGGAAGTGGGGGGGGGGGGTTAGTACCTGCAATTTATACGGTAATCTACGGTGTTTGACCCTATGAATTTTTGTCATGGGAGTTGACTGTCAAATCCCAATGATTAACTTGGATTCCTCGTCAGGACCTGACGAGTCCGATACTTTGGAACATGTTTGGTGTTAGGTGCTCTCATAAGCCATGCTCCACCGGTGGGAGATCCATATTGGTTTAGGTGCTCTCCAACAAGGCATTGCGGAAAATCTTGTTAGTTGTAACTTGCAAAAGAAAAGAAAAGAAAAGAAATGAAAAGAATATATATGAGACGCTTGTTGTATTTATATAAAACATTCCTTCGATCCATTTTTGCTATTGATACATCTCAAAATCGGCCACAGTCAATCTGTCACGATGTTCTAATCTTGGTCAACTAGTTTATACTATGTGGCCATGCTGAAAGAGATGCCCAAACCTCTCACCGCTTAGTTACAACTATTTTATAATAATAGAATGACCTTCGTAACTATGATATTCGGATTATATCTTCTAGATATACGAGTGGTTTGTCTCAATAGTCTCCCTCCCACATCCTAAGATTTTGATTATAATTGGCTCTGGCCCTCACCTATATAAACCACTCCTCAAAGACCCTCCAAATAACCAATCAAGCATTAGGTCCACATTGAGTGCAAAGGATGGAAAGTTCAAACTCTAGCACTCTCTCTCTTCCTATTCCTCATGGATATGCTGACATGAACTTTGAATCTCTCTCGCTTTGTCTTACACTCAAAATCTTCATTTTTATCTAAAGATAATTTGACTTAGGCATCAGAAGATTTCTTATCAAAAAATCTTGGATAATTGTGTTAGATATGTGTGCCCTAGAAACCAAAATTAGCTGACACTTGTAATACACTTCTAGGGGCAAAATTATAATTTTGACTATAAATAATAAAATGAGTTATTTTCTATCACATATGTATATTTAATATCTGTGATACATCCTTTGAGTTAATGGTAATGATAATTCTTATTTTCAAGAATTGAAAATTTAAGACAAGAATTTTCATTATTAACTCATAAAATGCTTCTGACCGTAGGATCATCATGAGGATGGTGATTGATTCGAAAGATTAGTGTACAATCGCTTTTTTATAGTAGATGAGTCTTGAGTCTACGGTGTAGAAACACCAGAGCGAAAGTATAGATACTCATTAGAGAATAAGGGCACTGAGCGTGACCACCTTGAGTAGTCATTAAGGAAGTCTACCTTCTCGTCAATGACTGACTCGAAAAGCTGCAGTGGTGTGTCTGGTTCTTTGATCTGAGGTGCATCGGCAGTTCACCTTGAGGGTGTTATAGTTTGACTACACCATTGACTCGATCTCCTAGCCATTCGAAATCCTGAGGTGTATGTTGGCTATAGCATGTTCATTGTAGGAATTGGATTGCACCAAGATGGAATCTATCTACCTCGGTGGATGAGGAGCAGCCCTATGATGATCATGAGAATCAAGTCCATAAGCCCATGGCCATGGCAGAGTGAAATAATAGAAAGAGTTTCTATTTAAGATTTTCACATTCGGACTTGAATCGAATGATTAAATCATATGATAGAAATTAGGGTTTGACGAGTTCACCTTAACCCTAATCTGATCGGGGCTCAAGATAGAAGAACTTAATCACACAAGTAGCTGCACCAAGAGGTTCATTCATTCAGCTCTGATGGGTTGCCACCATATACTGCTAGGTGTCACTGGTGGATTTTGGGAGCAATTAGAATGATTTAGATGATCGATCATTCTAGTTTCTGAATCAGAAGAGTTCTGATCCATCGAAAGGAGTTTCGATGATGTCGATGATAGAGATCATGACATATCCCATTACCATACAGAACTGAACCTAACTGGGTCACACAAATAAGGGTTTGAATCTGGATGATCATCAATTGAACTAATCCAGTTCAATTGATCTGAATGAGATTCAATTAGGTTCAAGAAAATCGTGCTAGCACTCGATTGAACCTAACGTTCTTCTTTTTACTATCATTAAAAAGTTGTCTCGACTGAGCCAAAGGAGTTTGTGCTCAACTCAGAGGTACCTTTACTTGGTCTGACTGGAGTTTGTCCAGTCAGAAAAGGATTGTCTTAATTTATAAGATAAATTTGAGACAACACCTGCCATTTTTCATCACCTGCTAATTCTTGTCCTTTGACTTTGGTCAAATGTTGACCTTTGACACTTGGACATCTGACCCATATGTCATGCACCTATTGGAGAGCTGGATAGGGGCTTGTCCCCTCTCTAAAATTGGAAAGGAAAGGAGGTGCATGCCTAGGATGGCGTGCAGCCCATGGATAGGGAACGCCTGGAGTTCCATACGGATGGGACTCCAGGTTGCTTCTTGGATTCAAATTAGGTGACCCTCACCTATAGACTTTGACCAGTCTTAGGCACCATCTAAGGATGAATCTAGTAGGCTCTCATCTGATTGGATCAGGATGATATCATCCCACCAATCAGATTTAGATCTGATTTCACAAAGGCAACGTGATTGGTTGGGATGATGTGGCACTGCATGGCGCAGCAGGGTCTATATAAAGACCTATCTGCGCCCAACTTTTCAATAGACTTCTCTCCTTAGCCCATGCCCCAAGGCTGCCTCTCCTCTCCCTCCTCCATGCCACCTTTCTTCCTCTCTCTCCTCTCCATGCCCAAGGAAAGTTTTGGGCTTCAGTTTGGTGCGATCCAGGCAAGAAAAAGGCTGACGAAAAAGGAAGAAGGCTGCACTGCTGCAAGAGACGACTGGCTGATCTTCAAAAGAAGTTTTGAAGATCCTCCAAATCAGATCCAGATCTGATTTTTGGAAGAGTGATAAAGAGAAGAAGAAGATCTCCAGATCCAAGCCGAGTGGATACCGATATCGTAGAGGCCAGGCGCTTGCGTGGCTAGATCCAGAACCTTCAGCAATTACAGGATCATCAAGGGATAATTAGGATTACCCAAAATCAAGGATAAAATTAAATTTAGATTTAATTTAATTTTAATTTTTATTTATTAGATCTAATAAAATTAGATCTAAAAATCTCAGATCTGATTAGATCTAAGAAAAATTTTTTTTGAAATATATCTCTTGATCCAATCAGATCTGAACGAACCTGATCCAAAAAATCAGGATTTTCCTTCAACTGGTATCAGAGCCAGGTTCTTCTAAAATTTATTTAGATCTAATTTTAATTTAATTAAAAATTATAATTTTAGATGTCACATGAGATGTGATTAGATCTAAAATTAAAAAGAAAAAATTAAAATTAAATAATTTGGATCTAAGATTATGAAGATGCATGACTAGTTCTAGAATAGAATAGTTCTATAGAATAGTCTTGCATGATCATAATTTTTAATTTGATTAAATCATAATTTTTAGATCTATTTATTTACTATTTTTTGATATTATAAATATTATAATAACATCTAAAAAATAGAAAATAAAATTATTTAATTTTTAAATATCATATGAGATATGATTAGATGCATGTCTAGACTAGTTGTAGAATAGTTCTACATAATTATCTAGATTAGAATTTTATTTTGATAGATCAATTTAAATCTAATTTTTTAGATTATTATGAGATAATTTAGATCTAAAAAATATGCATGATATGATACATGAGATGTATGCAAAATATGCCATGATTAGATCAATTTTATATATGAGATATATGATATAGATCTAACTAGTTTTTTAGTATTATTGTATTTTCCTGATTAAGGCGTTCCTCTTGGCCGTCCGGTCATAAGAATGAAGAAGGGATTTAAAGGCCCTCTCCTTCCATTCGATGGGGTGTTCTTATGATGTGTAGGGGTGCTGCACGTTTCGTCCTTAATCAGAAATCCAAAACTTACTTTCTGCAAAACCCTAGATCCTGAAATCCTAGGATTTATTGTGCATATTTTGTTTATGAACCCTAAACTTAATTAAGAATTAAGATTATGGAAATATTAATTAGGTCTAAAATTGAGAATTTTTAGATCTAAGACATATTCATAATACTGGGTTCGGGCTTGGGTAGCTCAATTAGGTCTAAGCGGTTGATCAAACCGAATCAAGAGTTGGTTAGATGGGATCAACAATGCTTAAATTGACCAGCCTAATAGGATTAAGTCTGGGTCAAGATCGAGTCACATGAGTGATCGATCAAGCAAGACCTAATTAGGCTCAGAGGTTAGAGTCTGGATTGTAGGCTAACCCAATTGGTTCTGGCTCAATAATTTGGTGTCTAAGGTAAGTTTGGCACATACGACCGACTGATTTTTAATTGGAAGCTACTCGACTGAATGCGTTCTTGTACGAGTTAATGGCATATTCCCTTCCACCGGATCTCACTTACCTGGCCATATCTGTTGACACAGTTCTGATCTGAGGTGGTCAATAATCCGAGCTAACCCATGCCACTAGGTTAGTCATAATTGTTATGACTAATGCCAAGTCTAGTTTAATGAGACCTGAATCAATTCTTCCTAAGAAAAGATTAAGTCTGAGGTCTTCCACCATTGTAGATGTGCGGGCCCTTTTCCGGGGTTGATTGTTCTCGGCTGGATACAGTGGCTCAGTTGCACCGGAAAAGATGCAACCATGTCTATTAGGCATTGGATGCTATGGGCTGGAGGATGAGTTGGGCTCAATATTTTGGATACGGTGAGAGACTCAATTAGGAAATCCAGTCTATGCAAATGGTGGGTCTGACTTAACTAAGGAGTGGATCAATATTTCGGATACGGTGAGATTCATGAATTAGAGACCAAGTTTGGGTGCACCATGATTAGAGAATCCATTGAACAAGAGTTGTTCACTCATTGGCTAACCCATCACCAATAACTGTTAGGTGAGGTGATGAGTCAGTTGGTGAGACCGCACCACCCACTAGAAATCATTAATCATGGAGATTTTTGCATCTCTACAGAGGGAGTGTAGGGATCCGAGAAAATAGTGGGAGCTAATTTGTTTAAAAATAAAATCTCTAAATAAATTGGTCAAGTCTTAATTACAGTATCTAACTAGAATCTTTGACTCTCTATCTCTACAGGAAAATGTCTGCGTCCAACCCATTGGCACGTATCCTGGACACACATAGACTGACCGGACCCAAATTATAAAGATTGGCTCAGGAACTACAAAATTATTTTGGGTTTTGAGAAGTTAACCATGTATTGGACCAGGACCCTCCCACCTTACCAGCTCGTCCATCCACTGAACAGAGAGCGTCTCTGAAAAAATGGATAGACGAAGATAATAAGGCCAGATATTACATGTTGGGCTCGATGTCTGATGAGCTCCAGCGCCAACATGAAGATATCGGGACTGCTCGCCAAATGTTGGCTCACCTGCAGGAGATGTTTGGTGAACAGAGTCGCGCAGCCAAATATCAAGTCACGAAATGACTTTTTAAGGCTAAGATGCGTGATGGGCAGTCAGTCCAAGATCACTGTCTGATGATGATCAAGGACATGGAAGAGCTTGAGAAGCTCGGTGTGAAGTTGGACTTGGATCTGCAGAATGATATTATTCTGCAATCCTTGACTGATGCATATGGGCAATTCATCATGAATTACCACATGCATAAACTTCAAAATTTTCTTGGCCGAATTAATGAATATGCTGGTTACCGCTGAGCTTTCTATGAAAGGTTCTAAAGGCTCAGTTCTTGCTATGGAATGGACTTCTTCCAAAAGAAAGTCTTTATGGAAAAGAAAAAGAAGTCTGTGAAAAAGCAAGAAGGTGGAAGGAGGAAAGAAGAAGAAGGCAGAGCGAAGAAGAAGGCCGATGACAAAGGAAAAGTATTTTCCATTGCAACAGCGACGGCCATTGGAAAGCGGAACTGCCCTACTTACCTGGCCACCCTGAAGAACAAGAAGGAAGGTCCTTCTGGAGGTATGCTCGTTATTGAGTCTAACCTTACGGTTTCTTCTGCATCCAGTTGGGTGCTTGACTCTGGTTCTAGTGCTCATCTGTGCACTTCTATGCAGGGTCTTGAGGATAGCAGGAGGCTGAGGGATGGAGACATGATCCTACGCATCGGTAATGGAGCAAGAGTTGCTGCAGTAGCCGTGGGAACATACCCTCTTCGATTACCATCTGGTTTAGACTTAGTTTTAAAAGACTGTTATTTATGTGCCTGCAGCTAGCAGGAATTTGATTTCTGTTTCATGCTTAGCACAAGAAGGCTATGTGATTACCTTTTCTTAAGGACCATTGTAACATTCTTTATGAAAGAAATAAAATTGCAAATGGTTTTCTTATTAATGGTCTTTATCAGCTACATATTGATGTACCTGTTTTTAACTATCGAGCAAAACGTGAATGCATAAAATCAAACGACCTAGGGATAGTCCAAACGATAGATATCTATGGCACCTGAGATTAGGTCATATAGCAGAAGATAGGATTCAACAAATTGGAGAAAAATGGGCTATTGAGTCCATTGACTTTTGAGTCATATCCAACTTGTGAATCTTGTCTTCAAGGCAAAATGACTAAACTCCCTTTTGTTAGGACATGGGGAAAGGGCCACAGATCTCCTTGCCCTAGTACATACTGATGTGTGCGGCCCATTTGATGTGCCGGCTAGAGGCAATTTTGTCTACTTCATTACCTTTACCGATGATCTGTCTAGGTATGGGTATGTGTATCTTATGAGACACAAGTCTGAAGCTTTTGAAAAGTTCAAAGAATTCAGACATGAAGTAGAAAAACAAACTGAAAAACCCATTAAGGTTCTTCGATCAGATCGAGGAGGTGAATACCTTAGCCGGAAAATTCCTAGACTATCTCAAGAAAAATGGCATAGTCTCTCAATGGACTCCACCAGGAACACCTCAACTCAATGGGAATTTCAGAATGGAGAAATCGGACTCTATTGGATATGGTTCGATCCATGATGAGCTTCACAGACCTTCCTGATTTTCTTTGGGGACACTCATTGTTAACTTCAATCTATTTACTGAATAGGGTTCCCTCTAAAACCGTTCCTACCACACCGTATGAGATATGGCATGGTAAGAAACCAAGTCTGAGTCATCTCAGAATTTGGGGTTGTCCGGCTCATGTCAAAAGACAACAAGCGGACAAGTTAGAGTTTAGGTCCTTTAGAGCTCGATTCATAGGATATCCTAAAGAGTCATTAGGATACTATTTCTACATTCCAGAAGACCACAATGTGATTGTGAGTCGACATGCCATCTTTCTTGAAAAATAGTTTATTCAAGATAGCGGCATTGGAAAGCAGATTAAGCTTGATGAGAAAGTCTCACAAGAGCAACGAGCTAAGGACCAATTGGAACCAAATCAGGTTGAGCCAATAAGAACACTACCTCCTCCACCTCGTAGATCGAAAAGAGTTTTCCGTCCCCCTGAAGAGATACTTAGGTATTATTTCAGAGGAATGTAGAGAAAATGTTCCTCGTAGGTAATGGTGCTCATGGTGATGATCCCAAAACCTACAATGAGGCGATATCAGATATCGACTCCGAGAAATGGTTAGAGGCAATGAAGTCAGAAATTGACTCGATGCACTCAAACCAAGTCTGGACCTTGGTAGATCCACCAGAAGGTATAGTACCTATTGGGTGTAAATGGATCTTCAAGAGAAAGATTGGTGCAGATGGAAATGTGGAGACATTCAAGGCTAGACTAGTGGCAAAAGGTTATAGTCAATGCGAAGGCATTGACTATCAGGATACCTTTTCCCAGTAGCTATGCTAAAATCCATCCGCACATTGCTTGCTGTTGCAGCCTATTTCGATTATGAAATATGGCAAATGGACGTGAAAATGGCATTCTTAAATGGATATCTTGAGGAAGATATCTATATGGAACAGCCGCTAGGTTTCACATCCAGTGATACTGATGATCACAAGGTATTTGCAAGCTGCAAAGGTCCATATATGGACTTAAGCAAGCATCTCGGAGCTGGAACACTCATTTTCAATGATGTGATCAAAATATTTGGTTTCATCAAAAATGAAGAGGAACCATGTGTTTTCAAAAAGGTCAGTGGGAGCGCTGTTGTCTTCCTCGTATTGTACGTGGATGACATCCTCCTTATTGGAAATGATATTCCCATGTTGACCATCAGTCAAAATATGGTTGTCTAAAGAATTCTCCATGAAAGACCTAGGTGAAGCATCCTTTATTCTAGGAATTAAGGTCTATAGAGATAGACCGAATAGGATGCTAGGACTTTCACAGAAGATGTACATAGAGGAAGTACTAAAGAGGTTTAGTATGGAAAACTCTAAGAGGGGATTAATACCCTTCAGACATGGTATTCATCTTTCCAAGAAGATGTGCCCTAGCACACCTGAGGAAATAGAATGCATGAGCAAGATCCCTTATGCTTCTGCAATAGGGAGCCTCATGTATGCCATGCTATGTACACGACCTGATATAGCCCATGCTGTGAGTGTCACAAGCAGATATCAGTCAAATCCAGGTGAAGAACACTGGACTTCTGTGAAATGTATCCTTAAGTACTTAAGAAGAACTAAGGATATGATGTTGGTCTTTTGGTAATGGAGAACTCCAAGTCAGGGATACACAGACTCGGATTTTATGTCCGATATAGATGATCGAAAGTCGACATCTTGAAAGTCTGTTTGTGTGCAATGGTGGTGCTGTCAGTTGAAAGAGTTTCAAGCAAATAGTGATAGCAGATTCCACCATGGAAGCAGAATATATCGCTGCATCAGAAGCTATGAAAGGAAGCATTCTGGTACAAGAAGTTTGCCATAGAGATTGGAGTGATGCCATCAGATGCCATTTCTCTGTACTGCGATAATAATGGCGCCATAGCCCTTGCTAAGGAGCCGAGGTCTCACCAGAAATTCCAAGCACATTGAGCGGCGATACCACCTCATCCGCGATTACCTTAAGAAGGATTACGTCGAGGTCAAGAGAGTCGACTCCGCAGATAATGCGGCAGACCCACTTACAAAGTCATTGGGCCAGCAGAAGATCGAAGCCCACCTTGAGAAGATGGGACTTAGATTTGTAGCCAATTGGCTTTAGGTCAAGTGGAAGATTGTTAGATATGTGTGCCCTAGAAGCCAGAATTGGCTGACACTTGTAATACACTTCTAGGGCAAAATTATAATTTTGACTATAAATAATAAAATAGATTATTTTCTATCACATATGTGTATTTAGTGTCTGTGATACATCCTTTGAGTTAATGGTAATGATAATTCTTATTTTCAAGAGTTAAAAATTTAAGACATGAATTTTCATTATTAACTCATAAAATGCTCCTGACCGTAGGATCATCATGAGGATGGTGATTGATCTCGGAAGGTTGGTGTACAATCGCTTCTTTATAGTAGATGAGTCTTGAGTCTATGGTGTAGAGACACCGGAGCGAGAGTACAGGTACTCGTTAGAGAACGAGGGCACTGAGCGTGACCACCTCGAGTAGTCATTAGGAAGTCTACCTTCTCGTCAATGACTGACTCGAAGCTGCAGTGTGTGTGTCTGGTTCTTTGACCTGAGGTGCATCGATAGTTCATCTTGAGGGTGTTATAGTTTGACTACACCATGACTCGATCTCCTAGCCATTCGAAATTCTGAGGTGTATGTTGGCTATAGCATGTTCATTGTAGGAATTGGATTGCATCAAGATGGAATCTATCTACCTCGGTGGATGAGGAGCAATCCTATGATGATCATGAGAATCAAGTCCATAAGTTCCATGGCCATGGCAGAGAGTGAAATAATAGAAAGAGTTTCTATTAAGATTTTCACATCGGACTTAAGTCAAATGATTAAATCATATGATAGAAATTAGGGTTTGACGAGTTTACCTTAACCCTAATCTGATCGGAGCTCAAGATAGAAGAACTTAATCACACAAGTAGCTGCACCGAAGAGGTTCATCTTCAGTTTTGATGGGTTGCCACCATATACTGCTAGGTGTCACTGATAAATTTTGGAAGTAATTAGAATGATTTAGATGATCGATTATTCTAGTTGTCAGAATCAGAAGAGTTATGATCCATCGAAAGAAATTTCGATGATGTCGATGATGGAGATCACCATATATTCCATTATCATACAGAACTGAACCTAATTAGATCACATAAACAAGAATTTGAATCTAGATATCATCAATTGGACTAACTCAGTTCAATTGATTTGAATTAGATTCAATTAGGTTCAAGAAAATCATGCTAGCACATGATTGAACCTAACATTCTTCTTTTTCTACCATTAAAAGTTGTCTCGGCTAAGCCAAATGAGTTTGTGCTCACTCAAGTACTTTTACCTAGTCTGACTGGAGCTTGTCCAGATCAGAAAAGAGTTGTCTTAATTTATGAGATAAATTTAAGACCACCTACTATTTTTGGTCACCTGCTAATTTTTGTCCTTTGACTTTGGTCAAATGTTGACTTTTGACCCTTGGACATCTATCCATGTGTCATTTACTTATTGGAGAGCAGATAAAAGCTTATCTCCTCTCTGAAAATTGAAAAAAAAGGGGTGCACGCCTAGGATGGCGTGCACCCATGGATAGGGATGCCTGGAGTCTCATACGGATGGGACTCCAGGTTGCTTCTTAGATTCAAACTAAGTGACCCTCACCTATGGACTTTGATCAGTCTTAGGCGCCACCTTAGGATGAATTTATGGGTCTCTCATCTGATTGGATCAGGTGATGTCATTCCACCAATCAGATTTAGATCTGATTAAATAAAGCAATGTGATTGGCCAGGATGATGTGGCACTATATGGCGCAGTAGGGTCTATATAAAGACCTGTCTGCGCCCACTTTTCATAGATTTCTCTCCTAGCCCACACCCTAAGATTGCTCCTCTCCCTCCTCCATTCCACCTTTCTGATCCTCTCTCTCCTCTCCACATCAAGGCAGTTGGACTACAGATTAGTGCGAGTCAGGTAAGAAAAGGCTGACGAAAAAGGAAGAATGCAGCACTACTGCAGAGACGACGGATGATCTTCAGAAGAAGTTTTGAAGATCCTCCAAATCAGATCCAGATCTGATTTTTTTTTTTTTTAAAAAAAGGAGAAGATCTTCAGATCCAGTCCGAATGAATATCGGTAAAGGCCAGGCATTTGCATGGCTAGATCTAGAACCTCAGACAATCAACAGATCATCAACGGATAAGTTGAGTTCTTTATAGTGATAGCTTAATAGCTAGTTTTTCTGACAACTTCATCCAACAGCTTGTTTGGCTTCTCTAAGGGCTATATTGCTTCTCCTAACCAAAATTAAGATTTTTTTATAAAATCTTAATTTTATAAAAGATTCTAGGACACAACCGAAAAAGACCTAATGGTGGTACTAGTAGGTTTCTACAACCATCAACTCTCGCTGGACTGGATCAACTACCCCTACATTACTCTTATCCCCAAGATTGGAGCAATTAGGCTTGGTGGAAAAATGAATATTCTAACATCAACAACTCAGATGGCATTTATACAAGGTCGTTCCCTGCCTGAGAGCTTTATTGCAGTAAGAGAATTGCTTGCCCAAGTGCATAAAGACAGGCATACAGGGATCTTATATAAACTTGATTTTGAAAAAGCTTTTGACTCCCTAGCTTGGTCTTTCCTAATGGACCTGTTAAAGTCAAGTGGATTTGGTAATTGTCGGTGCAGGTGGATTCTAGACACAGTCTCTACTGCTAAATCATCGCTCTTAATCAATGGTTCCCTTGGACAACTGTTCCAACATCATCGAGGTCTACGTCAGGGTGATCCGCTATCTCCTCTTCTGTTTGTTTTGGCCACCGATACTCTGGATAGGATTCTTCAAAAAGCAGTTGATAACCGCCTTCTAGAAGGGTTAGGCAGCAATAGAACTTTTTTTCATAGTCTCCAATGCACTGATGATACACTAATCTTTAGTGGGGCATCACGGGACAACATTAAAGCATTAAAGTTCATCCTTTATTCGTTTGAACTGCTATCCAGTTTACGCATCAACTATCACAAATCATTAGTACTCGGCATCGGTTTATCCCAAGCACAAACTGCCTTGATAGCAAGAATCCTTAGAAGCAAGCAATCTGAATTCCCCCTTACCTATCTGGGAATGCCACTACAACACACAAAGCTCAAAATAGGAGACTGGGCACCGCTTTCAGAAAAGATATCAAAAATGCTAACTAGGTGGAAGGGAAAACTCTTATCATTGGCAGGCCGTGTGGCACTTCTTAATGCAGTAATCTCACCTCTAATCAATTTTTGGATGACGAAGTTTACCATACCACTGTCTATAATTAAGCACATTGACAAGTGTAGGTGCACTTTCCTCTAGTGTGGAGACAATCCACGGAAGAATGGCAAAAGTTTGCTTAACTGGAAACGCGCTGCCGTAGACCAAAAAAATTTGAAGGTTTGGGAGTCACTAATATCAGAACACTCAACCTGGTCCTATCTCTTAGACGGTGGTGGAACATGTTTTGCTCGGAACCTAAGCCATGAAAATGACTAGTCCAGCAATCATATTTCAGAAACCAACTGATAATTTTGCAGGATATTAAGACAGTTGGACTACAGATTAGTACGAGTCAGGTAAGAAAATGCTTACGAAAAAGGAAGAATGCAGCACTACAGCAGAGACGACGGATGATCTTCAGAAGAAGTTTTAAAGATCCTCCAAATTAGATTTAGATCTGATTTTTTTTTTTTAAAAAAAGGAGAAGATCTTCAGATCCAGTCCGAATGAATATCGGTAAAGGCTAGGCATTTGCGTGGCTAGATCTAGAACCTCAGACAATCAGCAGATCATCAACGGATAATTAGATTATTCAAAATCAAGATAAAATTAATTTAGATTTAATTTAATTTAATTTTTTTATTTATTAGATCGTAAAATTAGATCTAGAAAATGTCAGATCTGATTAGGATCTAAGAAAAAAATTTTAAAATACGCCTTTCGATCCAATCAGATCTGAACGAACCTGACCCCAGAAAATCAAAATTTCTCTTCAAATTGGACTTCCTTTATTTGTGATGTTTCAAGGCCAATTCGAGCATTAAAGCAAAGATCCAGCCGTCGTCAACCACTTCGAGGTCTTCGGCCAGCTACTCAGGTCCCTGGATCACCACTCTTAGCTCTTCAGCTAATCACGCAGCTCGTAGGTCTGAGCCAGACTAATCTCAATAGTAATAGATTGGCGTCAGAGGAAGAGTTTTGATTCCATTATTGGAGGTTTTGCTCAATAATTACAACCACCATGAGATCGGATCACGACACAAGTCTCCGAAGACTAATTGTTGACCCATAATTTTGATGAGTATAAAATATTTGAATATGATACTAATAATTGTGTATTCTTAGAGTAGTCAATTTATTTTGTAAGAGCTAAATGAATTTGAAAGATTAGACGAGCATGGAAAAGCCTTGAAGCACAAATTTTAAAGTTGAAGTATTTGAACATTTTGAAAGCTTCTATAGTGGAGAAGTCAACCATAGGTCCTAGGAGTCGATCCTAGAAAGCCACAGGCTAAAAATAGAGAACTATCAAAATTATAAGTTTGATGAGTCGATCCGTGAGTCAGACGAGTTGATCCATGAAATTGATGAGTCGGCTCTTGAAATAGACAAGTTGACTCCCCTACAATAACAACTTAACAATTAGTTTTTTTGACAACTTTCAATGGATAAATTTTCCCCTCAGTACAATAGCCCGTTTGGCTTCTCCAATGACTAGATTGCTTCTCCTAACCAAAATTAAGATTATTTAATTTTGTAAGAGCTAAATGAATTTGAAAGATTACATAAATATAGAAAAGCCTTGAAGTATAAATCCTAAAGCTGAAGAAGTATTTGAAGTGTTTAAAGAAGTATTTGAAGCATTTTGGAAGCCTGTGGCAGAGGTCGACCATAGATCCTGAGTCTCCTACAAACACAAGCCAAAAGGAGGATTGTCAACTGTAGTTTACAGTCTATAACATCATCAATTGTGGTGGCTGAAATAATAAGTATTCTTATTGTTGGGGATAAATCCCGCTCCTGCCGAAGCCCGGCCCGACGCTCAGCCCAATGTAACCAGTAGCCGCTGAAGAGCTTTCAGCGCCAGGCGCCAGGCCGAGCCCCTTACCTGTCCGGGCCGAACTGCCTAGAGGCCGAACTCCCCTGCGCCAAGGCTCCGGGCCGAACTCCCACCACCAGCCGAACTTCCTGACGGCCGAGCTCCTTGGACTCCAAGCGGCTGGACTTCTTCGGGAGACGGACTCCTCCCAGACGCCCGTTCGGCCATCCGAGCTCCTCCCGGGTTTTCCCTTCAGCCGAACTCTCCTACAAGCCCGAACCCTTCGGACCCCACGGCCGAACTCCTTCGGCAGCCGAACTCCTTCGGACCCCACGGCCGAACTCCTTCGGACCGACTTCAGGCGAGCCCAAGTGGCCGAACCCCTTCGGACCGACCCTAGGCGACCGAACTCCTCAGCGAGCCCTGGCCGAACCAACTAGCAACCGAAGTCCTTCAACTGGCCAGCCGAGCTTCTTCGGGCCTCTCAGCGGTCGAACTCCTCGGCAACCGTCCCGCGGCCGAACTCTACAGATGGCCGACCCTTCAGCCAGACGAACTCCCCCAGCTTCCCCCTCGGCCGAACTCTGTTACAAGTCCGAACTCCATTGGACGAACTGTCGCCTGCAGCAAGACCGGACGACGCGCCTTCCTCTCCGTACCGGACTCCATGCGGCCCACGGACTCGCCGGTATGGCTCCCACGATCTACCGGACGACGCCTTCCTCTCCGTACCGGACTCCATGCGGCCCACGACTCGCCGGTATGGCTCCCACGATCTACCGGACGACGCCTTCCTCTCCGTACCAAACTCCATGCTGCCCGACGACTCTCTGCCAGACGGCACAGCCGTCACCATCAACTAAGCTCCGCTATAAAAGGACCCCTCCCGACATACTAAGGCTAAGCTCTCTGAACTCTCGACTCTCTAAGCTCTCCTCCACATCTCTAAGCTCCGGAACTCATTCCGAGCACTCCATTACTGTTGGCCGGAAACTAACTTGACCGTCGGAGGGTCCTGCCGGAGCCACCACCCCACCGGTTCCGGACGGGACTTCGTTTTGCAGGTCCCCGGCGGCGCCCAGCGGCCTCGATTGCGGCGACCTCCGGCGGCGACGGATTTCTGCACCAACAGATTGGCGCTAGAAGGAAGGGCCTGAACCTTCGAGGTTCCCTTGTTCTTAAAGGAGTGCTCGGCGACGATTTCCTTCCCCTGCTCCGGATCTCTCTTCTCCCTCTTCAGTATTCCTTTTCTGGAAAGAAAAATGCCCCCCAGAAGAGCCTCGACCCGGAGGTCGGCAGCCTCCGCGGCCCGATCCCGTTCGGGTCCGTCCGCTCCCACTCCGGCCCCGGCGACACGGGCCCGCTCCGTACCCGCGGTGGATGCGGAGCGGTTCGACCTGCTTGCCCAGCAGGTCCGCGATCTTACGGAGGCGGTGCGGGCGGTGCAGGCCACGCATTCGCGAGGTCCGGCGCCCACTCGACCGGCGCGGGGTTCCCCGGAGCCCGGGAACCCAGTCCAGGAGCGACCGATGTGGGCTACCCGACCTCCGGCCCTCGGGAGAGAAGGGCAGCCGGCAAGGAGCCCCTGCTCGGACCGCGGCTCGACCCAGGGAGAGGCTTCACACCCTATTCCGCGAGAAGACCTTGGGGATTAAGGATCGCGAAGACTTCCTGGATCAAAGGCTCTTGGAGATGGGGACGACGCATAGAAGAACTTCGTCATACTCCTTCCTCCCGCGGTAACGATATTTGCACTGATCCTCCCTTCTCACAGAAAATTATGCAGGAACAGGTACCGCCGAACTTCAAGCTCCCGCATTTTGAAAGCTACGATGGGACCACCGACCCGGTCGACCATTTGGAGGCCTTTCAGGACTACGATGTTGCTCCATGGCGCGCCTGATGCCATTTGTGTCGGGCTTTCCCTTCTACCCTCAAAGGAGCGGCCAGGAATTGGTACTCGGCGCTTAAGCCGGGCACCATCCTATCGTTTGACCAAATGAGTCAACAATTCGCGGCCCACTTTGTCAGCAGCAAACGGCCGCGCAGAGGCTCGGATTCCTTGTTGGCCATCAGGCAAAAAGAGGGGGAAGCCCATCCGGGCTTACGTCACCCGGTTCAACGCTGCCGCGCTGGAAGTCCGGAACCTGGACCAATCAGTTGCTATGGCCGCCCTCAAGGGCGGCCTTCAGAAGAACGACCTGTTGTTCTCCCTGGAAAAGAAATATCCCAGGGATTTCGCTGACATGCTAGCTCGGGCGGAAAGCTATGCCCGGGCAGAGGAGGCTTTTGAGGCCAAGGATAATGAAGCTCGCGACAAGCGACGAGTAGGCAGAGCGGGAAGGCCCGCCGAAGAAAGAAAGCGCACCGAAGCTTGGCCGCGCTCCCGAACTCCCCCTGGTCGCGGGCGAGCCCGGACTCCACCTCAGGCTCGGGGGCGGGAAGCCACCGACGGAAGGGCACACCGAAGTCCCCCCCGACGCCGAAGTCCCCTCCGGCGCCGAACGGCGGCGCCGAGGTTCTCCCTCAGCGTTCATCTCCCGCCAAGGTTCTCCCCTCCGACGGCGTTTTCACAGCTACGCCCCCCTCAACACTCCGAAGGCTCAAGTGCTGCTGGAGATCAAGGGAACAGCTTCCGAGGCCGGAGCCAGAATGCGTTCCCATCCCAGAAAACGCAACCCCAACAAGTTCTGCCTTTACCACCGTGACCACGGTCACGATACCGAGGAGTGCATCCAGCTCCGAGACGAAGATCGAGGAGCTCGTCCAGGCGGAGGCAGGACTTCGGCCGATTCCTGCAAAGGCGGCCCGAAGAGCGAGGAAGAGCGGCTAAGGGCGGTACCATTGGGTAGGAAGAGCCAGAAAGGTCGGCCGCCCCTTGGCGTCATCAACACTATCTCGGGCAGCGAAGAAGCAGAGGATCGCAGAGCCCGTGGCCTTTTCACCGAGGACGGCCGGGGAGTTGTAATTTCCTTAAATATCGCTGACTACGATGTACGCCGCTTTTTGCTAGGTAACGGAAGTTCGGCCGATGTATTGTCCTACGATGCCTCCTTAAAAATTATCCCTGCCCGACGACCACTTGGAGCCGATAAGTTCCCCGCTGGTAGGGTTTACCAGCAACACAGTACCAGCCGAAGCCTGCTCCGAATCGGGAAGGCCAGTGCGAGGTAGAGGAGGTCGTCTGGACGGGACTTGCTGCCCGAGGGAGCTCCGAGGAACAACGCCCCATCGACCCCTCAAACGAGAACGCGCTGTCCGCGATTTCCCTTCGATAAAATCCTCCCCTCTGCATAATATTATTTCTGGATGCGAAAACTATGCGATGACAGGGAAGAAGCAGTCAGTCGGCTAGGAACAGGAGGAGAACCTCATCCTAGCGTGAGCAAAGTCGAAGGCCCCATCCACAAAGGACGGGATGGGGGGAGAGGCGAGGACGACGGTCCTCATGTGCCCCCACAGTCGGCTAGGAATAGGAGGAGAACCTCGTCCTAGCACGAGCAAAGTCGAAGGCCCCGTCCACAAAGGACGGGATGGGGGGAGAGGCGAGGACGACGGTCCTCATGTGCCCCCACAGCCGGCTAGGAACAGGAGGAGAACCTCGTCCTAGCACGAGCAAAGTCGAAGGCCCCATCCACAAAGGACGGGATGGGGGGAGAGGCGAGGACGACGGTCCTCATGTGCCCCCACAGTCGGCTAGGAACAGGAGGAGAACCTCGTCCTAAGCGTGAGCAAAGTCGAAGGCCCCATCCATAAAGGACGGGATGGGGGGAGAGGCGAGGACGACGGTCCCCATGTGCCCCCACAGCCGTTAGGAACAGGAGGAGAACCTCGTCCTAACGCGAGCAAGGTCGAAGGCCTCGTTCACCTAAAACGAGATGGGGGAGAGGCGAGGACGACGGTCCCCCATGTGCCCCCACAGCCCGTTAGGAACAGGAGGAGAACCTCGTCCTAACGCGAGCAACAAGCTCGGCCGCAGGAGATAAGATCTCCCCCGAGCGCGCACCTCGGCTGCAGGAGATAAGATCTCCCCCGAGGGAAGCTCGGCCGTAGGAGATAAGATCTCCCCCGAGCGCGCACTTCGACCTCGGCTGCAGGAGATAAGATCTCCCCCGAGAAAGCTCGCTAGAGATAAGATCTCTCCCGAGAGAAGCTCGGCCGCAGGAGATAAGATCTCCCCCGAGCGCGCACCTCGGCTGCAGGAGATAAGATCTCCTCGAGAGAAGCTCGACCGCAGGAGATAAGATCTCCCCCGAGCGCGAGCAGGAGATAAGATCTCCCCCGAGGGAAGCTCGGCTGCAGGAGATAAGATCTCCCCCGAGCGCGCACTTCGACCTCCTCCCGAGAGAAGCTCGGCCGCAGGAGATAAGATCTCCCCCGAGCGCGCACTTCGGCTGCAGGAGATAAGATCTCCCCCGAGGGAAGCTCGGTCGCAGGAGATAAGATCTCCCCCGAGCGCGCACTTCGACCCCAGCTCGGCCGCAAGAGATAAGATCTCTCCCGAGCGACCGCGAATAGCCTCGGTTGGGAACAGGAGGAGAACCTCGTCCTAACGCGAGCAACAACCTCGGCTAGAGATAAGATCTCTCCCGAGCGACCGAGCCTCGGTTGGGAACAGGAGGAGAACCTCATCCTAACGCGAGCACCAACCTCGGCTACTGGAAGATGAGACCTCCCCCGAGCAACTTCGGCTATGAATCAGATCTCCCCCGAGGAACTGGGCTAACCTCGGCAGTAGGAGATGAGATCTCCCCCGAGCGCCCGCATCGGCTCCGGCTAGGGATAAGGTCCTCGGATAGACGTGAGGCCCGCGACGACCTCGGCCGGGGGGCTTCAACATCGACCTCGGCTAGAGAAAGCTATCATGTCAACCTCGGCCAGAGAGCTTCAACATCAGCTTCATCAACTTTGGCTGGAAATGAGTCCCGCTGGAGGTGAGGTCTCCCCCAAGCCTCAGCTTCAACTTCAACGTCAACACTGGCTGGAGATGAGACCTCCCCGAGCTTCAGCTACGACAAGCGCGGGGCCCGGAAGAAGGCTTCGGCAGTCGCCTATTGTGGTACTCCCTTCCTTCAAATTTTTGAACTCGGGAGTGGGGGGCTACTGTTGGGGATAAATCCCGCTCCTGCCGAAGCCCGGCCCGACGCTCAGCATAATGCAACCAGTAGCCGCAGAAGAGCTTCAGCGCACTGGTCTAGGCCGAACTCCTTCAGCCTGCCGGAACTGCCTAGCGGCCGAACTCCCCAGTGTCCAGGCTTCGGGCCGAACACCCACCACCGACCGAACTTCCTGGCGGCCGAGCTCCTTGGACTCCAAGCGGCAGGACTTCTTCGGAGACGGACTCCTCCCAGACGCCCGTTTCGCCATCCGAGCTCCTCCCGGGTTTTCCCTTCAGCCGAACTCTCCTACAAGTCCGAACCCATTCGGACCCCACGGCCGAACTCCTTCGGACCGACCCCAGGCGAGCCCAAGCGGCCGAACTCCTTCGGACCGACTTCCAGGCGAGCCCAAGTGGCCGAACCCCTTCGGACCGACCCTAGGCGACCGAACTCCTCAGCGAGCCCTGGCCGAACCAACTAGCAACCGAAGTCCTTCAACTGGCCAGCCGAGCTTCTTCGGGCCTCTCAGCGGTCGAACTCCTCGGCAACCGTCCCGCGGCCGAACTCTACAGATGGCCGACCCTTCAGCCAGACGAACTCCCCCAGCTTCCCCCTTCGGCCGAACTCTGTTACAAGTCCGAACTCCATTGGACGAACTGTCGCCTGCAGCAAGACCGGACGGCGCCTTCCTCTCCGTACCGGACTCCATGCGGCCCACGACTCGCCAGTATGGCTCCCACGATCCACCGGACGACGCCTTCCTCTCCGTACCGGACTCCATGCGGCCCACGACTCGCCGGTATGGCTCCCACGATCCTACCGGACGACGCCTTCCTCTCCGTACCAAACTCCATGCTGCCCGACGACTCTCTGCCAGACGGCACAGCCGTCACCATCAACTAAGCTCCGCTATAAAAGGACCCCTCCCGACATACGCCTAAGGCTAAGCTCTCTGAACTCTCGACTCTCTAAGCTCTCCTCCTCATCTCTAAGCTCCGGAACTCATTCCGAGCACTCCATTACTGTTGGCCGGAAACTAACTTGACCGTCGGAGGGTCCTGCCGGAGCCACCACCCCACCGGTTCCGGACGGGACTTCGTTTTGCAGGTCCCCGGCGGCGACCTCAGCGGCCTCGATTGCGGCGACCTCCGGCGGCGACGGATTTCTGCACCAACAATATATAAATTTTTATTATCAACGGGCCCGGTTGTTCTCTAACAAATATTTTTAGACCTCGGAAACTGAAAGGGAGAAGAGAATAATAAAAAAAAGAAAAATTTGATGAGTATCTAAGAGCTATAAGCAATTATTGAGTATACTTTCAAGAGATATTTCACAACCACCCAGAGAACATTTACTCAATCAATAGAAAACAAGAAGTTCAAGCTTCAAAGAGCATTCATCATCAACTTCTAATCGAGTTTCAACTAATTTTATTCTTCTTAAGCTTTTGCCCATTTCTTTCTAAAATCTACTATATATTTTATTTTCTTTGCAAATTTCTTGAGATAGAAACTTATAGGATAGATTCATCTAAGCCAATAATTGGATAGTATATTGGCTAAATCTAGAGGTGGCTTAGTTGGAAAAAGATTTTGCTTGGTGATTCTGTGCAAAACTAACTGGGTTGACTATGAGCTTAACTAAAACAATTGGATTGCAATCAAAAAGTGATTATAGTTATAACTCCCAAGCAAGGATGCTTGGGGAGTGGACATAGGTACTAGATTTGGTACCAAATCACTATAAATTATTATATTTATAGTTGTTCAGTACTTTATTCTTTTATTTTTCTTTCTCTTAGTTTAATTTTGTTATTACTCATTATATACACTTTACTCTCACACTTAAAACTATTATTAGTTCACATATTTGTCTTCAAATTTTTAAGAAATCTAATTAACCCATCTCATAGATTGCTATATCTGGGCAACAAGTAATATCAAAGTAGGTGCTCTTTTAGCTATTGTAGACTTTACTATCTAGAGCTCAATATATTAATGACAATCCTTGAAATATCTTTTGATAAATGATACTTCCTTGTAAGACCATCTCTTTTCAGTAGATTTGATTACAACTATTGGAAGGCTAGAATATTTTTATTCGAGCACGATACTATGATTTATGGAATATTATAGTGGATGGCCCGCACACACCCACTAAAATTGTTAATGGAATATGAAAATGAATGAAATTATAAAGGTAAAAAATCAGCTCAATTGGATATAAAAGTTATGAATATATTTTAGCCTTTTATGAATATGAATTTAATAGAAGATCAATGTGTTCTTCTGATAAAAAAAAATTAGGATACATTGAAAATTTATAAAGACACTAATAAAGTGAAAGAATCAAAAATTAGTATTTTAGCATAGAAGTATGTAATATTTAAAATAGAAACATACAAATTTATTTTTAAAATATTTTCAAGATTTATAAATACTACTAATGATATGAATTTATTAGAAAAATCATATACTAATATTGATCTTATGAGAAAGATTCTTAGATCTTTGTCCAGGTCTTAGGAAACAAAAACAATGACAATTCAAGAGGCAAAGAATCTAAATCAGCTATCTTTGAAGAAGCTCTAGGATTTCCTAATAACCTATGAGCTGATATTAATGAATAAAAAAATAGAAGAGAAAGTTAGTATTTAGATTCTCAAATCAAGAAGATAGCATAAAAATCAAAGAATCTGATGAAGAAGACAAAGACCTATCCAATAATCAGAAACTTCTTAACAATAAAGAAGGAGAGAAAAGAAAGTTTTGGTTAAGGGATGGCCAAATAATAAAAAAAAAGGAAAAGGCTGCTTGGAGTGACAATAAAAATTTAAGCACCAAGAAAGATAAATAAATTAATTATGCTTTATGGCACCACAAGATGACATATATTTTAAATCTTTCTCTGAATTTACATTTGATGAACTGCAAAAAATATTTTATTAGTTAGCAAATGATTTGAAAATTTTGGAAAGAAAATCAAAGAGCTTGAAAAAATAAATCAAACCCTAGCTAATGAGAAGAAAAAATTGTAAATGAAAATGACAATTTTGTTACCAAAAAAAAAGGAGAACTTACTTAAAGATTAGAAGCTTTTAACCCATGAAAATGCCAATCTAAAGAAAAAAAGTTGAAAAATTAAAGCCAATAGTTTATAAGTTCACCTTAAGTTCTAAAAAATTATAGATAACCTCTTAATAAATAGAAATTTTTGAAGAATATATTTATAAAAACATCATTTGAAAACTCTTGAACCATAACTTATTTCAAATTATGTTGGTTTAGGACACAAAGCTTATAAATGCCTAATAAAAAAAAATTTACAATACCTTAGTAAAGAAAATTTAGGTCTCTAATGGAATGATAACCATTTGTCAACATAAATTTAAGAAAATTTAGATACCCAAAATCAAAACTTGAAATCTTTGAGAAAATTGAAAATTAGATATCATAACTATGCTTATTTCAAAAAATATAATTCAACCTAAAGTCAAATAAAATGGATTCTTAAAAACAAATTGAATAAGTTAGTTGGAATTGAAATAATGGTAGAATGGATTGATTTTAGTGAATTTTTTCTTTATGCTATATTATATACTTTTATATGTTTTGATACTTGCTGAAACTATTCAATATTGACTGCATATTTGGTTTCTACTTTATTTCTATTAAATTTCTAATATTTTGAAATGAACATGCTTTTATACTTTGAAAAATATACTCTTAATCTCAATGACTTGATTTGCATTATAATTTGAAATTAAAAAAAAAAATCAAGCTAAGCTACAGCGTATAGAAAACACTTAGTTCAAATCTTTAAATCTAAAAATTTCTATAAAAGACTATTCATAAAAACCTAAAAGTTAAAAAAGAATGATTAATTAAAAATAGGTCTACTTCAAAAAGGGGAAGATGAAGAGCAAAGTGAGAAAAAAGAATAAGGAGGATAATAATTAATAAAAGAAAGAGTAATTTAAATGGCATGTAAAAGGAGGGCATAAATTGTAAAAATAAAGAGAGAGTATTATCAAAATTAATGTCTCTTATTAATCTAGAGTACTAAAAATCAGTGTTTCTTTGCAAAAACATCAAATTAAAAGAGTCAAGAATCAAGATCGATCATTAAATTTATTGATATTAGGATAAAGATTCTAAATCCAATCTTTCAAGCTTGTATCTTAAATTCTTCAATCACTCTGAAACTTGATTGAGATAAATTTGATTTACTATAATTATTTATTCTTTAAATATTATATTATACCTTTTTGATACCATTCAAGGGCGAGAGAGAACAAACTAAGTATACGCATATTTGTGTTGATGAAGTATTTTTACTTCATGTTTCATATAAGTATATTTACTTCATATTTTATATAAATAAATTAACTATATGTAGATCCTAGAACTATACTATGCTTTAGTTTTGCATATACTCAAAATTTTATCATTAGCAAAAAGGAGAAGATTGTTGACCAATGGATTGACTTTGATAAGTACAAAATATTTAATTATGATATTAATGATTGTGTATTTTTGGAGTACTTAATTTATTTCGTAGGAGCTACATGAGTTTGAAAAGTTAGAGAAGTATGAAAAAGCCTTAAAGAACAAATCCTAAAGTTGAAGAAGTATTTGAAATATTTAGAGAGGTATTTGAAGCATTTTCAAAGCTTCTGTAGTAGAGAAGTTGACCCCATAAAATCTTAGGCCAAAAATAGAGGACTGTCAAAATTGCAGGTTTCACAAGTAGACCCGTGAGCCAAACAAGTCAACCCTAGAAATAGAAGAGTGGACTCCTCTATAGGGATAATCTAATTATTAGATTTTTTTTATAACTTTCAACCGACAGATTCTCAATCCAATGGCTAATTTGACTCCTCTAACAGCTAGATTATTTCTCTCAGCCAAAATTAAGATTATTTAAGTTAAGATTCAATTGAAAAAGAAGAAGAAGAGGGGAGACAAGAGGAAAATTAAGGAATAGAATGAAAAAGAGAGAAAACCATTGGTGAGCATCCAAGAGCAATGAATGCGAAATTATTGAGTGTGCTTTCAAAAGATAATTTACAACCATTCAGAGAATATTTACTCAATCATTAAAGAGAAGTAGTCCAAGTTTTAAGGAGCATTCATAGCGACTTCCAAGTGCAAGTTTTATTCTTGAGCTTTTGCTCATTTCTTTCTAAATCCCATTGTATATTTTATTTTCTTTGCAAGTTCTAGAGATAAAAACTTATGGGATAGGCTCGTTTAAACCCATAATTGGATGGTATATTGGCTAAGGCTAAAAGTGACTTAGTTGGGGACAGGTTTTAGTTGATGATCCTATGCAAAACCAATAGTATTGATTGTGAGCCCAATTAAAACTATCAGACTATAATAAAAAGTGAGTATAATTGGAATTCCATAGCATCAGTGTTTTGCTACTATAATAAAAAAGTGAGTATAATTGGAATTTCATAACATCGGTGTTTTGCTTGCCTTTTTTCTTAGTTTAATTTTATTATTACTCATTGCATATAATTTGCTCTCACATTTAAACTAAGTTAGTGCATATATTTACCTTCAAATTTTTAAGAAATCCAATTCACCCCCTTTTTGAGTTGCTATATCAGCAACAAGAGCCATTCTGAGCTTCCAAGCCGAGCTTCCAGGTCGTGCATCCTTAGAGATTAGGATGCAAGTACTTAGAGGTTGACTAGAGCCATTTCGAGCTCCCAAGTGAAGCTCCCAGTTCTCACATCCCTAGAGATCGGGATGTGAGTTCTTGGAGGTTGCTCTTCTATGCCATTTGAGATGTGAGCACCATGCAAGCACGATGTAAGTCCCTAGTGCACCGACCAAAGCCATGTTGAGCTTCCAGTACATATATCCTTAGAGATCGAAATGTAAGTTCCTAGAGGTCACCCTTCTATGCCATTCGAGATGAGACCACCATGCACGTAGGATGGGAGTTCCTAGAGGTCGACTAAAATAAGGTCAACCTCCCATGCCAAACCTGATCTCTAAATGAAACTCTTTTTTTTTTACAAAAAATTTCTTTCAAATACTTCAGGTCAGGAACTTGGCATACAAGGCCCAACACATGAGTCTCATAATAACCAAAATAGTTGCTCCCTAGTGCAACATAACAAGCCATCCAATAGCTCTATGGCCCAAGCAATTCTGACTCTCATGCCAAAAAGCCTCAGTAGCCCAAGTACCTCTGGCTTTAACACCAAAAAGTCTTAGTGACCAACCAACTTGTGTGGTAGATAGCTCGAGCTCTTCTAGCTTCCACATCGAAGTCGTGAAGACTTTCAGACTTACATAGGTGAGAAGGCCCAAGCACCTCAAATTGTGGCAAGCTAACCAACCTATACAAGTGGAATGATTTGTGCTCTTTCAGCCCCACACCAAAGGCTTGGAGAGTTAACTGGCCTACACAAGTGGGACGACCTAAGCGCCTTAGGCTCCCATGTCAAAAAGCCTCGGCGACCTATCCACCTATAAAGGCAAAATGATCTCAGCACTTCCAGCTCTCATGCCGAAGTCTCATTGATCTTTCAACCTACATAGGAGGGACAGTTGAAGCACAAGCCATGACAGTTGCAAAGCCTTGGCAAGTCAACCAACCTTATAGATGGAACGGTCCAAGCACTTCAGCTATTACGTTGAAGCCATGAAAATCTTCCGACCTACACAGGCAAGATAAGTCGAAATTGAGGCTAGGGTCAAGGCTCTAAAGTCTACTCTAACAGCAATCAGATGTCAGCTCCAAGTAGAGTAATCATTCAATGGTAGAAACATCAGTGCACAAAACATGGAGAACCAATTTTTTTGTTAATCAATTTTGACTGCAAAGATGTTAGCTTGATGTCTATGCACATTTGCCAAAAGGTAGCTAAAGAAATATGATTCACAATATTACTCCATCGTTCAACTCTATAGCTTGATACATAATGCCATGGTTGATTGTTCAAGTTAACACTTCTACTTCCTTCATTTGAACTGTCAAAATACCTGAGTCTCATGTGTGAGGGATAAGTGATATACCTCGAAATTGACCATAGCTGATGCAACCCAACCAATCATTAGAGCTTGTTACCAGCCTGGCACAAAGTTTTCACCTCAGCTAAGTAGTTCCCACCATATGGCCACTTCAAAAGGCATGTGAAAATGCCTAAACCTCCCGCAACTCGATTACGATTGGTCCCCAATGGTAAAATGTCCTCTGTAACTATGACATCCGCATTTTATCGGACTGTATCTTTCGGACATGTAAGCAGTTAGCCTCAATGGCCTCCTTCGCATGTCCCATGATCTCAATCATGATGGACTACAACTCTTATCTATATAAACTACTCCTCAGGGTCCTTCAGGTAATCATCAAGTCCAATGAAGTCGACTTTAGCTCTCTCTTTCTTCCCATTCTTTACAAATAGTAACACAGATTTTGTATCTCTCTTTTTGCCCCCCGCTAGGCATCTAAGGATCCCATCAGAAAATCTTCAGTAAAATATTAAGAGGAAGTGGAGCAGTTGGCATGCTTCCACTCCTTTCATATTTACCATATAGAGGATTTATTTAGAAACAGCAATGATGCACACTCTGCCGATCTGAGTTGCATTAAAAATATTGATGCTTCGAAGACATACATGAAGATTCGAAGACCAAGTAATAGAGTGCAATATTTGTAAGAGATGCTACTGATGTATCTTAAAATATTTACATCCAAAGATATGTACCTTAAAATATTTACATCCAAAGATATGTACTAAAGTTAATCGGGTGGTAGCATAGGCAGAACGGGCCTTAGTTTCCATGAGGATGACTCGGATTCAAAATATGTGGGTGTCAAATAAATATGGACCGGATGAATATCCTATTAGTTCCATGGAAGTGGTAAGTGAGATTAGTTCTCCAACTCCTCCTGCCCCCGCCCTCTTTTTTTTTTTTTTTTTCTACCAAAAAAAAATGTACTAAAGAAATTTGTTGGTAATTTTTATAGAATAATTTTCCCACAATTTTCTGTGGGAAGTAATCATGATCATAACGTCGGTCAAATAAATACGCATGCGTCTTCTTTGTCTTGCAAAGAAAGTGTTATGGGCTACACATCTAACTTAAATCGATAACTTGATTAAGAATGGCAGACCGGATGGTGCTTATTTAATGTAGTTTTACAACCCCCGATCAGGCCTTCACCTGCGAAGGCCACTATAGGTACTTTTTCCAATCATTATCGCAGCCTGCCAACATAGAACCAAGCAATGGCTTTGAGCCTTTACAACCTTCGCATTTAATTCTAACAAATTAAAATATTAGAATTTGGAAAATTGTTGATCAGAACAGGATAAATCTTATTATTCCATCACAAAAACATCGATTTTATAGTGTATATCATATCATCAAAATAAACTTTCATGGAGCAAAAACATCCATAAATCTTCTGGGTTTCGGTCACCCCAGGACCGCAGCCAGATTTGATTTACCGGCCTTAAGAGCAGGTGTGCATAGAAAAAAACCAAGCAGAGCAAAATGATAAAACCAAAGTTTAGGAGTAAGAGGCTCGAAATGCCGCCTTATATTGACTAGTTGAAAATGGCAACAGAAATCTCCTACCAATGTGTTTCATCATCACCAGCTTGCCCTAATAGGGGCCTTTTATACACAGCAAATTAATGGAGAAATATAAGCTATAAACTACCTATATACGATGTAGATATAGACTAACCCCTATAGCAAAAATATGGGTCAGTTGTACGTTGGCCTTTGGCCACCATGGTGATTGCTAGACAGATGTATCAGCATCTCCATTGTCAGACACCGATGAACCATGGATGCCTCTCTCATGCTCCCCATCACTACTCTGCAACTGGCTCTTAGGCTTCTTTTGTCTTCCTAACCTTTTCTGGTGTTCTGAAAAATAAATGCATTTTAACAGTTACTTCTGCTAATAACCTCAGCCAAGCATCACATGATCAAATCAGTACAAGTGAGCTCTTAGTTTTCCTACTCTTGTTGTTGATGGCATTGCGCGTCATCTCCAAGAACTCCTCCCAATTGTACTGGCTCAGTTCTTTTTTCTCCTCCTCCGAGAGATCAAAGTTGGGTTCTCTCCCACACATGAAAGCTGCCCTGAAAACAGAGATCCGGTTTTCAAATTATTAAGCAACCAAGACGTCACCTTAGACATTATTCCAGAAGAGCTATACACAGGAAAATGCAAATTAAGATATAAATGTACTCATATAACTAATATATAAAGTCATGGAAAAAAAGAGGGAAAAACAACCAAAATACCGTGCATGAGACAGTGTAACACTAATGAAGAACTCCACAGCCTTCCATTATAAATGGGCTCGCCTAAACTGCGAACAATTTACACTTAATTGCCAGGACTGGGAAACCAACAAAAGTGACCTGCAGGACTGGATAATGTAGAGCATTCTTATATTTTCATCCAACATATTATGCTTTTTATCTGATATTCACAATTCAAATGCCCATGTCTGAACACCTGAATCCATGCTACAGAAGGAAGAAAAATGAAGAGAGGGGAAAACAAGAACCTTATTGCTGTCAAGAAGGACTCATAGTTACATAACTAGATTCGAAATTGTCTCATGATGGTGCTAAAACGTTATCCAAAGAGTGGCGGTGTCGAGCTGTACCTAGCTACTGTTCCAAACCACATCCACTTTGTGGTACCATAGACCAGAACCTACACCCTACATAGAAAGTTCGAAGCACCACGGTTGGCTAATGCACTGAAATTCCAACTTACTCTCATAATACCAATGTGCAAGCACAGTATATGTGCACATTAGCCTTGCATCCATATAAATACAAACTCTGATCAATAGCAGTAGAAAGGCATTTAACTGCAGACAACACCACCACCTTCAAATTTTACAGAAAATTGTTCCCATATATTTTCAACTCCCTTTCCCAAAGAAAAAGAAAAAGGAGAATAAAAGGACATTGTATATAAAGATAAAAGACTAGTCCTGTACATTTCTGAATCAGTTACTTTTCAAGTTGTTTCCAAGTTCCTTTTGTACATTGACTGACAAAATGTCACTCTTTTTAATTTACAGTGCATTCAGGGTATATTTGCATCTTATGTTATTATTTTATAATGTCATGATTTCTAAATAATCAATACAATGATCCATATAAAGCTAAAAATTTAATAGTAGATGACCTGTTTACTGCATTATTTTCAGTTTTTTTCTTAATTTTAATATTTCAAGTGTAATTTAGTGAGACAAGATTCCTATGTATTATCCTAATCTGGTTTATTATAATAATTTGGTTCTTCAAGTACAAGGATGTAGGGAGATAAATACACTTGATGTGATCATAAAGAATCATATGCTTAAATAGCAGTTTTAGCTACAACTAAATAAAAGTACAAAAGAAAACATTTGTACAGTGATGCAACAAATTCAGACCCTAGTGTAATATGAATAAAAGCTCAAGAGAATGTGACAAACATGATGAAATTTAGGTGGTGTCAAAAACAGAAGGATAAGATATTTCTTTTAGTAAATAAAATGAAGCTTAGTAGTAGCACTAGTAGGGGATTAAACAAAGGAAACCCCATGAAATGGTCAACAAAGCAAGTAGCAACCTGATAAGCAAAGGTTTCAGATACATAATTAAAAGTCCAAAAATGTGGAGGTGAAGATTGAGTGAAGTGACCAACGAAGGCTTTGGAGTAAGTCGACAAGAGACTTGAAGACACATTCCAATCCCAAAGGCTCTATGCAGGATATCGGTCTCACCAAAATTTGATCCCTGGATTGGTAATGCTGTTTATGTTTATGGTTCTTTAGGAATACTAACTGTTGTCTCTTTCTTGCTGCATGGAAGCAAAAGGATATTATGTAGGAACAATTGAATAACATAGTTTCTCCATTGCAGAAAGCTCTACCATACGTAAATATATACCAAAACCACCCATATCTCTTCCTAACTTTAGCTTTCCTTTCTCTCACTACTATCCTTTCTCTCACCACTCTCCATTCATCCATGCATAAGGGCCTTATTCAACATAGCATATGCGACATATGACAGTTTCAAAAATAACATGATCTGAATGCAATCTAAAATTTTCACCAGGTCTGTCAGATTCAGGAGGAGCAGTTGAGTTGAGTGCCTTGAGGCAGTACCATCATGGACATTACTATCCTTCTCCCCATATTCTAGTGACAAAACCATCAACCTTTCGACGGTACCTTGTAATCCTACATCATGATGTTCAGCACATATCATGCTAGTTTCTTATCAGCACATAGTATGAGATATACATGCCAGCGAGTGTTAGTGTGTGCCAAGCACTAGCATAGAATCACATGTATCATTCCAAAGCATGGCTGGTACGGCACTGGCACAGAGCAATTTGACCAAATTAATAACATTTAGAAACCACAATCAAGTTCTCTAGATCTGCGACCAACAGTGCAGACCAATCTTCGAACTGAAGCTATCAGAGGACTTCCGCTTCTGTGAAATTTGGTCATCACCAAATCTCTCTTACATTAGCAATAAATATTTTGCAGTTATAATAGTTGAATCAGCGTGCATCACTTCAGTTCATTAGTCATATGCTGAAGTGGTTTTGGCACCTATTTCAAGGTTGGAAATTTGGTTTCAGACTTTCAGGAGAAGTGTTGACTGAAATATCTAGTAGTTTCAATATCTGTGGCTCTGATACACACAAGTCTAACTAATTAACAAAACGTTAAAAAGTATTATAAATAGAAACAAAAATTAGGAAAAATACAAAATCAATACAATGTTGAGAAGTGCAATAAATAGAATATGCTGTTTTAATATATAATTTCAGCAATTATTTTTTCCAAACCTATAAATAAATATTTAAATTTATATTAAAAGTAAATATTTAAGGTTATATTAAAATAGACAACTATAAAGATATAAAAGGAAAAAAGAAAAATCTGATAAACAGTAAAATTTTAAAAAATATGTGAACATATTCAAATAAATTCTTAGCTTAAAAAAACAAGAAATCTTGGTGTGACTAAGAGTCTTAGTGACACATAAATGGTTTCGTCTGTGGTATCACGAATTAGAGAATAAGAGCGATACTGAATATAAATCAATAAGGATAAACAAAAGAAAAATAAACTATGGAGGCACAACAGTCAAATATCAATTCTCCTATGAAAATGTAACAACAAAGTTATCAAGTGCAAGAACGGTTAACGTAAAATTTGCTTCACCACTTCTAGGTTTACACCAAACATACATACATGCTGAAACCTAAAGTTTCCCAAAATCCAGATCCTGTTATCATATGATTACAATATTGAAAAATTAAATTTCATTTGTATAACAATTATACCAAAAAGTTGCAGA
Source organism: Cocos nucifera (assembly GCA_006176705.1). NCBI lineage: Eukaryota > Viridiplantae > Streptophyta > Magnoliopsida > Arecales > Arecaceae > Cocos > Cocos nucifera. The sequence goes on from QRFJ01000659.1 coordinate 1,053,569, forward strand.
TTTCAATAGAAATAACAAGATCTTATTTTTTATAAAGATTGCTTATTTACAAAAAGGAAAATCCAGGTTTAAGGAATTTCATCACCAACAGAAATTTTCAAAAAGCCTAAGTGACTAATACCAAAAATAGTTGAAAAACATTCTTTCCAAAAAATATCAAAATGTTTCCAAATCTACTTGAAACTCACAAAAGTGAATGTCAGTCATGATCAAAAGTGCTTCATAGAGGCCCAATTGTTCACCAACAAGAATGACCTACCAGTCAAATAAAATAACAAGAAGATGAATCCCAACAGAAATCTAATATGCCTGATGTCAATTGTTGAGACCAAGGTTAGTCAATTTCTGCTAAAAAGTACAAAAGCAAACTAAATTTATTAAAAATTTGGATAGGTTCTGAATGAATTTCTAGCTAAACCAATACAACTTGACCAAACATTTCCTTTAATGCAAGAACATTATAAATTTATGATATGATCCAATCCTCTGCCTCATTTATGTGGTGCTAAACAAAGATTTGGACATAGTACGGTTTCTGGTTATGTGGTGGTCATCCCAATCTCATTTTAGTTCTTTATTCCCTTTTTTTCACTTCCAATTGCATTATTATTACCTTACAAAATAACTGCAAATCAAATGATTGTTAATTATTCTTCTCCTCCCTGACTACTTCACCTTTCTCTGTTATATATAAATAAAACTTTCTAGATGACTTGCTGCGTTGCAGGCATCACCCTGAATTACAAGCCAAAACTATGAGTTCCTGAGCTATCATCTATACTCTAGAGTTTTATTCATGAGAAAGATTGACAAAATCTGCAGAAGAAGCATCTGTTGATCTAGTGCTCGACAAATATGCCTGGCAGTTTATTCAAGATATAATGCCTGAGTGTAATAGCTGTAGACTAAACAACAATAACTAAAATCAAGCTAAATAACCAGAGTTGTTTAGTGTCATGATAAGTTATCTTGTATGCAGGAGTATAAGCAGTCATTTTTACTCTTGCAATAAAATAGGTATATATATATTCTATTCATTTCTACAGCTGCACCAAACTATTAAATATCTAACAGCAAGCTGCACGTTACATATTAAATTGAATAAGCCTTAGTCCATGAGTGGACAAAGTTTTGTACAAGTGCTCCTTAGGAAAATGAAAAATAATTAAGATGTTGGTCGGAATACACTAAAATCAAGCTAAATAACCAGAGGTTGTTTTAGTGTCATGATAAGTTATCTTGTATGCAGGAGTATAAGCAGTCATTTTTACTCTTGCAATAAAATAGGTATATATATATATATTCTATTCATTTCTACAGTTGCACCAAACTATTAAATATCTAACAGCAAGCTGCATGTTACATATTAAATTGAATAATCCTTAGTCCATGAGTGGACAGTTTTGTACAAGTGCTCCTTAGGGAAATGAAAAATAATTAAGATGTTGGTTGGAATACACTACCTTGATGCAATTCAAATCTATATCATCACAAGCATTTAGTTGCTAGAGAGCAGACTCAATTGATACTGTCATAAGTTTGAGAAAGTGTTTAAGATATATATTTTTTAAAGTGTCTTAAACAGTCGTATTATGTGTGAACATCACACATCAATGATATATGTACACATGCTTTGTTTGAGAAGCTATGACCTACAGTAAATGTGCATATTAAAGCTGTAGCCTGTGATGGATTGTTCCACACAAGCAGCATCATCAAAACATGCTCTTTCCACTTAAACATGCGATAAGGTCAAACATATTGAAAATGCAAAGAATGAAAGAATAAAAGGAATAAATCCATGGGGGTGTACATCCACTTGTCAGCCATATACTTAGGCACAATTGTGACTTAGAATTCATCAACGCAAAACATGAAATAAGTTGACTTATACGTCTTGTGAGGGTTGATGGTATTAACTATAAAAGAAGACATCTAAGAAGGTCAAAGTAGAGTTTCAATAGTTAGAAAAGTCTGACTATAATAACTGTAAAGTTATATAAGGACTTCTCTAGGAGGTTTATCTATTCATAAAATAAAAAACATATATCAAGTTGGCATCTTGTTTACATCTTTTATCAGTATATTAATGGATCAAGTGAGGTCATCTGACCAACTAAAATGAGTTATCTGCTTGTTCATTACATCGCGACTTACTGATGTAATCATTTGACTTGTATAGCGAAAATCTGACTAGTAAGATTATCGGGCTTGGGAAAGGAGCCTGAGTCTGTAAGTAGGAAATGACTTTTGAGTTGGTACAGTACAACGTTAATATCTGCTGTGAAGCTAATGAGACCATCTTATTAATGTAGTGAAAGAATTTGTTGCTAACTCAGGGCTTCCTAAATAAACTTTTCCCCTTGTTAAAATTTACAAGGAATAAATAGTTTCCCCGGGTGATCGCTCCTAGGGTTTCCACAGAGAACACTACATCTAAATAGTCCACCAAGACACACTTTGCAGCTTTTCTGCTGTTATTTATCTTTTTGTGGGTCAACAAGTACCTTAAGGTTTACATGAACCTTAACCAAAATCTAAACCATAGATCCTTAGTCCACCATTGGAGGCACATTCATTCACTCGCAACAATATGTCACTGCTTTTATCCACTGATATTAAGTTCTGAAATTTCACGCCTATATTATTTAACTTTCCTACCTTAAACATCATCTGGTCAGGGTTAGCCCTGCATAAATTAATCAATGGACAATGGATATTTGTAAAGATCAGTGACGTTAAAAAATATGGTAGTTGCACTTGATTGGCAATGAATATCAAAAGAACGGCAACAAAACAATTATCCTTTCAATACAAAAGAATGGATAAAAAATATCCATTGCAGAACTTTTTGTATAAGTGCAAGTTTCATTGCAAGAAGCAGATTTTCTAAAGCAATTTGAAATTGGAGGTAATCAAGAAAACACAAGTAGTGCTACTCATGGATGCAAATCAAATTTTAGGACACCAGTGGAAATGAAAATCACATGGCAATCACTTCAATTAGTGCATGTGAATACCTGTCATACAGGCGGGCTGCTTCTTCTTGCGATCCAACAGTGCCCAGGTGGATTTGCTTCTTGTCAACTTTTATGGCTGCCTGCCATTTCATATTCTTGAAATAAACACCCCTCATTATGCATTGTTCTTGGTCTTCATGGTGCTTTCGCCTGTGACGCTTCCTCTGTTTGATTTGTTTGCCTGCAGATTGAAATAGCAATAACAAAACCTTTAAAAAAAGGGCAAAACATCTATTATTAATAGAAATGGTGGAGAATTAAGATATCAGCTTTCTTTTCAGATTACTTTCTTCTTTCTTTTTTCAAAGAAATTTTCCCTTTTTTTTGGTGCATAAAAGTCATACGCTCAAGGCATACAGGTCGACAGACTCCTTACAAACTAAATGAACTAGAAAAGGGGAATAACAAGATTATTTTGTTTCTTCAAAGCAATAGTGTGCCCCAAATCAATTCAAACTGACAAACTGAACCAATGCAAGTTTTCCCTTCTCCTTCCTTCTCTTCATCAGTCCACCATATGCAAGTATTGCAGAAAGAGAAGAATGCTAAATATCAAGGACACGCTGTAACTGCAGAAGTCAAAAAACAATCATTTGACTATGAAGTATCATCCACAATGAATATTTGAACAACAAACTCCTAGTGATGATAAGTTCCTTAAGAAATGTCCTTTTTTCACTTCTTTTTACTTCAACAGCTACAGTCAGCTTATTGAGTTCCTTAAGGTGGTAAGTATTATTTGTTTGTTTTGGTTCTCCAAAATTATGTTTGCTACGGGGTGAAGACTGGGTGGAGATGGAATATAGTTTACCCATTCTATACTATTTGCCAAATGCCTTAAACAAGCAACTTTATCCCAGGGGCAAAGTAGACATTTTAAAGAGTAGAGAAAACCACGTTTTCCATTTCAGCTGGAGTAAACTATTCCACATATAGGGTGGAGGAATTTACTCAGGAGCAGAGTATGTTAGGGATATAAAAACCTAATTATTCCATGCTAACTTAGCCAAATAGGGCCCAAGAGAATAATTTTTGTATATATATGTATACTAATGTATATGTACACTTCTGTATATGTATATTTTGTGCGCACACATGGATGTGTGTGTTTATGGATGTCTGCATACACATATGTGTGTGCATCTGTGTATGCATATCTACATGTATGTGTATATATGTGTGTGTATGGTGTTTGTCCATGCGTCCATTCTTCTGTATTATTCCAGCCCCAGTATATGAAACATGAGCTCACTAAGTTCAAATGCAACTGTTATTTCTCCTTTTCCAATTTGGAACCTTTTTTGGTTGGTGAAATTTTAACAAACATTGCTATCAAGGAACACACATCTCTCACAAATCTGAAAACTTGCATGAAACATCCATTATGAATATGTTCTTTTTTCCTAATATATCAATAATTTCTTGCCAATAAAACATCACTGGATCGAATGAAATTGCAGTTTATTCCATATATGTCATCCTGACAGTTTTAGAACATATATTTCTAAGTTCCAAGAACAGGCTGAACGTAATTAGTACCTAGGATAGCAAAAATGAAAAAAAATAATTGTTTCCAACAATTACCTAAATCAGTTTTTTAGTCATTTAAATATCAGGATTGAATTGAAAGAACTAGCCTGGATAAGATTTATTTGCCTCCTCTTTTGATGAGCTTGAACCAGATGCATTTGAAGATCCGGGGAAAGCCTCGGAAATATTAATCTGTCAAAATGATGAATCATGTTTCGGCATTAGATTAAACAGTTGGCATTAAAATTACACAAGCAATTGACATTGCACCAAAATTACAAATAGTATTAGTAGCAATGGCTTAAATAGTAGGCATGATTAATTATCCAAAAAAAAAGAACAGTAAGCATAATTGCAGAAGAAACATAGCACCAGTAACCAGTACACGCACACACCATACATAAGTACATAACATGTCAAGTTTGTCAATGTGCACTGATACGCAAATGGTACAACAAAGAGAGATGAACTGTGATGGACCAAGAAAGTTTTTTTTTCCTAAGATAAAAAAAGACGATCATTTTATCAGCTTCCTAGAAATTCATATTTTCTTAGCATAGTAATGTCCCTTCTCTGATTATGAAGCAGAAGCCTACATTCAGCAAGATTAATGTTTAGATCATGGCTATTTCATGATCGAAAATAAATGGTAGCTCAGCAAAATATAAAATTTATTAGATGAGTAAATGTATGACAACATATATCCAGGTATATCAGGGGTGCAGATACAAACCTACGCACATACAAACAAAAACAAATGTTGTTATAACATCAGAGATAACAGAACTTCAAGATAACACACAAAAGATTATACCATGACCATCATAAACCCCATCAACTAGATTAATGCAATTCTTGTACTGTTATTCAATAAGCATTTAACCAAATAACAATGACTTCTGCAACTTGCTTAACATAATAATATGCTGATATTTTTGAAATAAAATAAATAGATTCCACAGTTGCGGACTTTTCTAACAATTTAAGCATATGAGTCATGTCCTCTCGGCAGGGATAAGATAGTAGCATAGGACAATCTTGGTTCTATCAGATATCGGGTGTAAAAATCCTATGTAATACACTATGAACAATTATGTTATACAAAAAGTGGAATATGATGCTTTAGTAGCTTCAGCAAGTTTGCTAGTGGAGAACATTTCTTAACATCAAAAATTCTATAGTGTTGAAAACAGTAATAATGCAAAAAATATGTTAGCTACACATGCCAAACCTTTTTTATGATATTAACCAGTAAAGCTTTATATTCCCAATAAATATGCATGACAATATAAGTGTCAAAAATCTGAGTGTCAAATGCCTGACACTAACAATTAGGGGTGCATTTGGTTAGTCATTAAAAAAGTACTTTTTTTGCTTTTTGATAAAAAAAGTAAAAAACAAAAAGCAATGTTTGGTAACACCATAAAAAGCAAAAATCAAAAATCAAAATAATTGCTTTATATGCAAAGCAAAAATTTTTTACTTTTTGCTTTGCATATAATTGTTTTTTGCTTTATAGCAACATAGTTACCAAACATGCTTTTTGCTTTTTTTGCTTTTGCTCAATAGCAAAAATTAAAAAAAATAAAAAATATTTTTTAAAAATCAAAAATAAAAAATAAAAAAATGTAACCAAACACACCCTAAGCTTATAGATTAGATTATCTAGTTATTACAACTACACACACATATATGTATGTACGTATATGCATATGCACATGTGTTTGTGTCTTTCAACATTTGCATCGTGTAAAAAAAATTTACACAATGAAATAGGGGCAACTCGCCTCTGTTTCGACCCCGCAGAAGCTAGGGGTTGATTTTAGTCGTTCGGGGCCTCGATGCCCTCCATCCATTTCTCTCCCTCCCTCCTCTCTTTCTATTCTCCTCGAAGGAGGGCAGAATCCCGAAAGCCTTGGCAGTCCTCCAGCAGCCTCAGTAGGCCACCATCGACCTTTTTCTCTCCTTCCCTACCCCTCCTCTCTCCCTCTATTTTTTTCACTCTCACTCCATTTTCTTCGGTGTTCTAAATTAAATGTCTAAACTACATTGGTAGGCCAGCGGTATGGTTCGGCATGCCTCCAACCATTTGGTTCGGGAAGATTCAGTAAACCTTGGTGTAACTTTTTGTCCTCATGCAGATAATTTAGCCATTATTGTAATTTCAGTAAGGGAGATTCAGCAAGTTGTAACTAACTAGTATTCCAGCCACCTATCTTGCTAGTTAATAGATAATCAGTTGTAAGGAAAAACTATTCCAATTAGCTAGTGGTAGTCAAACCCATGAAGCTATTTTATCCATTTGGATAAATAGATACTAAACTACAAGCTAGACAACTGCTTAATGCAGTTTCCATGCAATGGTATATCAATCAATAATTCATATTGCTTTATCTCTCCAAACCATAAGATGGAAAGAATACATTGCGATATGCTTAACAAAGAGCACTTACATGCATGATTCGTAGAACCGCCCCAAACTGGACGATTCCAAGCATGCTGAACCATGCCGGTGGCCAACCAATGTGGTTCAGATGTTCGATTGAGAATGCCAGCGAAAATAGAGTAAGGGAGAAGACAGAGAAAGAAAGGGAGGGAAAGAGATGAAAAGGTTGGTGGTAGCCCACTGAGGCCTCCGAAGCTCTACGGTTCTCCTCAAGAGAGATTAGAGAAAGAGGGAAGGGAGGGAGAGAAATGAAGGGAGGGGAAGGTGGTGGGGAGGCCACTTGATGGTCGTCGGATGACCGAAATCCATCTTGCGGACTTAGCGGGTTCGAAATAAAGGCAACCCACCCTTATTTATCATATTTTTTTTGCTGGCTTTGCTGTGAATCGCATTTTTAAAAAAAAGTGCAATGAATAGGGGATCCATCCTTGTTCATTGCATTTTTTTGCCGACTTCACTGGGAATTGCGCTTTTTTAAAAAAATGCGATGAATAGGGGACCTGCCCCTATTTTGAAACTATTGCATCTGTGGAGCGGATTTCCACCGTTTGGTGGCCACGACAGCCACCTGATGGCCTCCCCACCACCTTCCCCTCTCTTCATTTCTCTCCCTCCCCCCTCTCTGTCTTTTTCTAATCTCTCTCGTAGAGGACTGTGTAGAACCAAAGGCCTCAACAGCTCTCTGGCGGCTACCGCCAGCCTCCCTCTCCCTCCCTCCCCCCTCTCTCTTTTCCTCCCCAATTCTCCCTCTTTTCCATGTCGTTTCGGATCTGGTATGGTCTGATACAAGGGTGTACCAACTCGTACCATCAGCTTGCCGACATAGGATTTGATTTCGGGTTGGCAAACCTTACTTATATGCCAACTAAATGCTTATCTTACCAAATAACTTTTTGTTGAGTGCTTGAAATCATCCAAAACATCAGTTTTGCAAAATATTATTGCAACCCAGGTCAAAAATCTTCCCAAACAAGTTTTTAAGCTACCTTGGTTCTATTCCATATAAAGAGGCCTTATGAGGATGTATCCAACAAACTAATAAGTCAGTTGGATGAAGCATACTAGAATGTGCCCCTAGACTACAAAGTACCATACTTATATTGGATGCAACTAAGTTTTTCCTTTTAAAAAATAAAAAAATAAAAATAAAAATAAAAAGAGAAGGTAGTGTTAAAGACCAACATAATTCATGAACTAGATAGCCAGAAGTGACGGCAGATCAGAGCATGAGAGGCCTGAGCAAAGATGAGGATATTGAGGCATGTTGGCAAAGTGAGTTAAGACAGCAAAACAATATAGACAAGTGAGTAGCAGAAGATATTTAAGATACCTGCAAATGAATTAGATGACTAGTCTAACTAACAAGCTTGCTAAGGAAGGTCTAAACATTCCTATAACCTCTTACACCCAGCATTACATAATGATAACAAGGAAAATAAATGAATATATTTTAATCCTCCTAACATAAACACGAATTTACCACAACTAATTCAAATTTTCTACAATTAAATCAGCACGATCTCTAAACATGATCCATGTTAAAGGTAATCCATTCAAAAAATCACAAACAACAAAAAAAAAAAAAGAAGGGCAATCAAACATGACTAGGAGAAAAAAAGAGTTTAGAATGATTTTAAAAAAAAAAAAAAATCTTTACCGGCTTTTGAAGGCCTAGATTATCTAAAGGCATAGGATGCACACTGAATGGCTTGACATTCTGGTTAGGATTTTCCACAGCATTGCCATTTTCAGCAGGTTTAGGACGCTCAACTGGGACAGAACTTTTCCCTGAAAATTATAAATTAATTTTTTAATTTTATCGACAGATCCCATGGAAATATTATATAAGTTCATTGAAGCAAAGAAACTATAAATTTACATAATCAAAAGTAAAAATGACTCATCATGCTGGGTGGTTTCATAGTCCAACCCCCCCCCCCCCCCCCACCACCACCCCCCCCCCAAACACCAACAAAAAATTAAAAATAAAAACACCCCAAGTATTTGAGAAAGAAATTATGGATTGACATGACATTAAGTTATAAAATTCAAAATAAGGGTAAAGGAAGGTTCTTATTTACCAATTGAATAATTCTCTGGCCACTTATTATGAATAGTTAAGTAATTATCTAGCTCAAAAAATAGAACTTTCATATTTCAGAGCAATCCACAATGAAGGGTAAGGGAAACTTTTAGAGTTACTTGCTTATTTTCCATTTAAAACAGCAGTCTTTTAGAACACAAACAGCATAATGTCACCATACATTCTAACAATGAACATTCATTAAATAAGAAGTCATCACACCTGAGCAGGAAAATTAATGAATACAATGTCATTTCCATTATCAATAAAAATTTTGTCTAAAGTATTGAACCATAATTAGCATACCAGTGCAGAGCCCCAGATATCTGCGTCTCCTTATGCTAACCATGGCTGATTGCAACTTCCTAATGCAAAATATAAAATGATCCAGTATGAGAGAATTATTCAAAAATTAGGGAAAAAATTATGATAAAAAGAAGGAATACTGATAACAGCAGCATTAACAATTATACAAGTTATGAAACATATGAAAGCTTATTTGCACTATGCGATGAATCTGAAAATTAAACAGTCAGTGTACTGTTGTAATCATAGAATATCTACAGGAGTGAAGTCTGATCCCTTAATGATTCCCAAATTTTAGAAATCAACAAACAATGCATGACCGTAGTGATTAAAGAATAGTTGTTCTTTCAAATTAGACCCCTTAGACACTTGTGCTCAGTGGCTTGACCTATGAATCATCAACTCTTGCAGCTTACTAGGAATCTCAACAAAAAATAAAAATAAAAATGACCTAAAAACATAAAGAGTATGGACAACCACTTCTCAATTCTCATCGACAATTTTCTGTCACTATGCAGGATTACGCCATCTGTCATTATCATGAGAAAAATACATTCTATGTTCATGGAGTTGTTATCCACAAATATCACATACTGCAGAGCACATAATGATGATGTATATGAAAGACTTCATGTCATACACATTTTGATATGTTGCACCCCACACCTCAATTTCCTTCACATGCTTAGTGGCAAGGGAAGGAGAAAACCAATGCTCCAAATACTTCCATGATTCAATATCTATAGATCCTTTTGTATTAAATCTACTTAGAAGAAAAGCATGACCAGATGGGTTAGTCTAGGCCAATAGAGCAGACAACAATGAAGATGCACTTTACAGTTTAAATCCAGTGGGACAGGGCCATCCTAGTTTTTTAATGGAATGATATGCACCTCTGTCTTGCCCCGTCTTGACACTTGGGACAGAGGATGTCTCAAGACACTGAACAGGATGATAAGATAATGGCAGGATGGTTCTGTCCTGACACTTGGGACAATATCCCATCCTAGTGTCTTGTAGGATGTCCCATCAGGATCTAAAACCATGTTGCAGTTCCTAAAATAGAATTGCTGCAAAAGAAACCAACTACTTGTTCTTGAGATCTGAAAAGTGCATGAGTAGAGCATGCTCTGTAGCTTTCTCTTGATTCAGACAATAATTTGACCTGAACATATCCTATGAATAAACCTCAATATCTGGATATAGATGGACGGTTTTCACATAAAAAATGACCATAAGCAAATCATTAATTTAAAAATTATAAAAAAATCACAGAGGATTCTATCAGTTGTAAATGAATCAATCACAGCCTTTCTGAGACCTCTTGGTTGAATGTCAACTGGATACAATGCTGACTCCTGCCTATGTGACCTAGCATGAGCAGATTGATTGGTACCAAGACAAGAAATAAGGACTTTGTAACTCCCTGTAGTGCTTTCAAACAAAACATCAGCCTATTTGGTCAAAGCACCTTCTTTCAATTGTCACACATAATGCAACTTAGAATCAAATGAATTACCATGAACACAGACAGCTACTACCAACTATAAATATATAGTGCTTAGAAAAGTGCAAAAAAATAGACTTCACACCAGCATACTATTTATGGAGTTGCATCTTGACATTAATCCACTTTTCCACTTAACAGATTTATCCATTTAAAGGAAGGATGGACTTGGACCAATGCTTATCCACAGGATGTATATTCACATATTAGAATTTCAAAAAAATTGTAAATCATGAAGATTTGTGATCATGAAATTTACAATCCATGATCATGAGTCATAGTCGCCCAAAGCATGTGGTGCCACCCAAGGTCTTGCAGACAAAGATCATAGGAAAGTAAGATGGGTCCACTAAACATTAAGATTAATAATTTTGATATTAAGGAATAAGTGAGATGAAACTCAATTAGTTGATTTTCTAAGGAAACATGGAGGATCATATCATTGATTATCATGATCGTTAGGTAATTGTCAGACCACCAATCAACCATGAAGTCCCAAAGATGCCTAAAAGTAAGGTACTGTCAGCACAAAAATTGAAAAGCGTGCAACACAAGGACTTCAAAGGTAAGGTACTATCATCAACAGTGAGATTCGCAATGATGCAGTACACAATCAAGAGGCCATATCCAGCAATCCTGGTATTAGTTGCAGAACAGTTGTGATTGATAAATAGCAGAAAGTTGTTCATAACATATCACAGAAAATATCAAAACTGAAGCATCCAAACATCAAATTGTAAGATTAACTTGTTGATAAATGAATTATTTGACCAACAACACACACTATCATGGTTCAAAACCATTTTAGAAGTTTATCTAACTTAAAAAAGAAAAAAAGCATTAAATAATACATTCAAGAACCCTGCTATTCTTAAACAAGAAATCCAAGTCTTATACACTCAAGCAAGATGTTCTAGTTTAAATTGTCTGAGGATGAGGATGTTATATAAATGAGAGGACAGTGAAATTCTATAAAAAAAAAAAAAAATCAAAAAAGATACTAGAAGCAAAGAAAACAAGCAAAGACACCAGCAACAGACTTGAAACCATAAGTGGCTAAGAAATGGTGCTATGGTGCATCATTTTTGAAATGCAAAAAATTCAGTGGGTAAACATGAAATGACCCAGGCCTAGGCCTATGACCAAAATCTAGGCAAGATATGCCTTTCTTCAAATGCCGTAACATCTGGATTGAGTTGGATTAAGTTGACCATGGAGGCAAAACCACCCAAGCATCACCCTAACCCTACGGATATTGACCCTACGGAAATAAACAAATAAATAAAAGAACCAAAGAGCATTTATGAAATGCACAAAGTTCAATCTGTATCAAACTCCCAAAATACAAATACTTTCATAGAATTCAGATAAAGCTAAACCGAATCAGCTTTCAAAGACAATCTTTGGCAACAGTGACAACCACACCTAGTTCTCTAGGCATCTCGATAACCAAATCCAATTCCTTCACCACCTCAACTTCAATCAAGCCAAAACAAAACCCCACTCACAGGATACACTTAAAAGAAACAACTCCACACTCACACACAATCCACACTAAAAAAAAAGCCCTCGAAACAAAACATGATAGAGTGTCCCACAGCTCCACCAATCAAAATCCAAACCCCACAAAAACCAATCCACGGCGCAAAATTTTCACGACAGCAACTCAAACCACGCACGACAACCCATCAATAAACCAATCTCCGGACCCTTTTTCTCATCAACCATCCCGCCACCAACCAATCTCCCGCCACCCCGTGAAGCTTGGCGACGACAAACTCTCTGTTCTTCATCCTCCTCTCAAAGCCCACAACCCCAACAAAAATCCAACCACAAAAACCGCTGGAAAACCATGCTCCGAAGGCGGCAAGGCCATCAAAAACCCACCACCCAAAACCCCACTCCACACCAAAACAAACACAAAACACGAAGATATAAGGATCAAAAAAAAGGGAAAACACGCAGCACCAACCTACGACGGCGGCGAGGGAGGAAAAGATCAGGGGTATCCAGGGAAGGCCGGCAGAGGTTGGTGGGCTCGCAGGGGCATAACCGGAAGGTGGTGAAGAAGTTGGCGAAGGGGACGAGAGAGACGCTCTCATCAACCACCTTTCTCGCTCTATTCTCTCTCTCTCCTCTAGTTTTTTTTTTTTTTTTTGCGGGTTTCTCTGCGCTTTTGTTTTATGGCTGGTGCGGCTGATGGGATGGGGGAACGTATGTTTTGGGATTATTCTACTCTGGGGTTGAATTCCGAGAATACCCCCGAATATTAGGAAGAATTGCCGAAAAGTCCACGTAAATTTCGGGCTTCCCATATTGGAATTAAATTTGGAATTCCCGGAATGCCCCCAGCCGACCTTGCGGGCGATCCCGATTCTAAGGGAACGGTTTTTCTCGTCCGTTGCTGTTTTAGCGTTTAGGGGTTTCAAAACTAGATGCTGATATTATCTTTATCCACCAAAAATCTTTTTTTAATGCAGTTATCTTAAAAGTTTAATGGAGAAAAGATAACTTCAGAAAACTAATAAAAGCTGGAGTTCCATCACATAAACTCTTAGAATTCGATTAGAAGTTGGAGTTCCATTCCAATGTTTCTCTTTCATAGATAAAAAAACGAATCTTTCATCTCATAAACCCTGTAAAGAGAAACCAATTCTTAACCCAAAAAATCGATTTAAGTCCCCAAATTAAACAAAAAAAAATTGGCCTCCGATTCGAATTACCGAGTCGATCGCTCCGACGGGGTGGCCAAGGAGGGGGAGGCGGCGGTAAAACCTAGCGGTGGGCGCGACCGACAGATCGGAGGGGCAGAACGCAAATTCCTGGAGGAAACGCGGGGCCTCTGGACGCCGAGAGAAGAGAGGGGCAGATCGGGAAAATAAAAAAAAAATCTCTGATGGCATTTGGGAAATTAATGGGGTTGGCTTGGGCTTTTATTGGCCTTGGAGGTAGGGTGACGGGAAGAGGAGGGAGAGGTTCAGGCGGCAGGCACCGACGGGGGATTGGTTGGATGGAAGAGGTGCCATAGGGCGTGCGGATAACGTACGTCCCGGACTACCTTGTCCCTCAAAAACTCCCTCCTTATCCTGTTCCCAAGCCATCCATCCATCAATCCATCGCATGTGACATGCCTGCTCTTCGATGGTGTTCACCTTCAATGCATTAGGTAGTTATTGGGTAATTATTAGGTAATGAGAAGTCCAGGATAAGGATAAGTAAGATGGAGGTGTGGAGCATTGGAAGGAGGTCATCAAGGGGCATGCTTTAAAGTACGTGTTGTCGTGTGGGTGGAGTTGGGAGGGAATGGTATTGAACCCAATCGCCAAGCTTCTTCCTTCCTGGTTTTGGTTACCAAGTTCTTTTGGTGCAAGTGTTGGTTAAAAAATTGTGCATTATCACAAGCTTGTGGATTCATCAAATTGGCTGGTATCAATGTGACTGGTGGTTTGTTGGGTCATATACCAGTTGGTCGGTTGGTGTCAAATTAAGAAGCGCATTTGATTTGATTCATTTCTCATATCGAACTAATTTGGATTGGATCAGCTTATACTCAACTTTATTACATCAAAGGCTAAATCTAGGCTTGGCATTCAAAAATTATGGAGATAATGAGAGTTAAGTTGACTTTGAATGGTTTGGGTCATAATCATGCATTGCAGGTATCTTAATTTACATGGACGGTTGATAAGTTCAAGATTTAGCTCAAAAATATTTTATAGTACTTTGAGATTTTTGATCATCTTTTTTTATAAAATAATTTATATTTTAATTTTTATGATATATTAATTTTGTTAATCAATTTACTAAATTTTTTTTTTCTTAAAATAATCTATTCAAACTCTAGAGAGAGAAAAATAGATGATGGATGCAGGAAAAATGCATAGGTAGGAAGCAAGAATTAAACAGACCATAACTTGTTATATTAACCAATTCATATGAAAAATTATTTTTTTTTGGTACAACATAAAAAATTATTGAAAAGTTATAAAAGACATTAGTTTGCAATGATTATCCACCATTTCTCCCACGACTTATAAGGGTAGCTAATCAATCATACACCTCTTGCCTATCGCAAAGCCAATCAAGAGTCAAAGCACTCAAAACGAGACCTCATAAGATTGGTTGAGAACCACCAAAGATGAAGAGGATCGTATCGCTGCATTAAAAATTGTACTTGAACAAGCATCAAGGCTAATTTACCGAGATTTGCGCTAGAATTTACTGGTGGGATCGGATTCGCTTTGGATGGTCAATCAATTAAAATTTATCTAATTAAATCCATTCTGATACGATCGACATTGACACGTATCAAATTTATTTTATATATTTTAGTTTAACCTAGATTTCGACTAAAAATAAATTTTTAATAAAATAATAAAAATATATTAAATAATAATTATAATAAATTAAATTTTATATAATTATTTTAGATAACATTTATTTTGGATACTATAAATCGATAAGGGACATCTTCGACTGACTTATTATTGAGATAATAACTTCTATAGACTTATCCTAACTCATCCGAAAGGACTGTGAACACCGGGCTTGTGATGTCCATCGAAAATATTGATGTTATAAAAAGACACTTTCTACAGGCTTATCCCAACTCACTTCGAAAGAACTTGTGGCCTTCCCATCGAAACGATATAGATTATTTGGCGATACGTGGAAGAATCTTGCTTCGATCCATACCAAGTAAGGAGCCTCAGTCTAGTCTGACCGGCTGACCCAAGGTCTTTTGAGCCGATCTTATCTGTCCAATCCAAAGTATTTTCTGGAGTGACCTTAGTTGGTGTAATAGATCATCAACCGAAAAAGATTGATCACAGCTTTGCACGGATTTTTGAATCCCAAAATCTCCTGCAATAATTTTAAGAAAGCGGATGGATATGACATTAACAACTACTCGTATCTCGCTGAATCAAACGAAAATGATATAGGGCATGCCGAATCAGATATGGTAGGAGTAGTGCCTCCACACTCTCATCCTTGCTCTCATCTCTACCAACAGAGGACTTCAAAGTAAGCACCATCATCTCGCTTATGCTCGCTTTTTCTCATGTATTCTAAATTTTTGATTTAAAAATTAGATTAACTTTGATAAGAGACTTATTTTATAGATATCACTATTGCTGTCCTATAATTAATCCAACTCGAGCTAAGAATTTATAATAATATTTAATTTAAAAATTAATATATATATATATATATATATAGTCGTATACTGCCACGTGGAATCATCAACCCCACCATAAGTTTTGGACTCCCAAAAATAAATAAATAAATAAATAAATAAATAAAAACCCTCCCGTCGGGCTCCTGCGGCCGCTGGGGTCGGAACCAGTCCGCCGAGGAGGCGGGGTCGGGAGCCACTATAGCGGCGCGGCAGCGGAGGAGGGAGAGCTGCGAGAGCGGGGGCGGTGGCGGGGGGGTGGTGGATCGATGAGCGGGGTGGCGGACTCCCGATAATAATAAAAAAAAATCCCTCCCGTCGGGCTCCTGCAGCTGCCGGGGTCGAAACCAGTCCGGCGAGGGGGCGGCGTCGGAAGCCTCTGCGGCGGCACGGCAGCGGAGGAGGGAGAGCTGGGAGAGCAGGGGCGGTGGCGGGGGTGGTCCCGATATAATGAAAAAAAAACCCTCCCGTCGGGCTCCTGCTACCGGGCGTGGGAACCAGTCCCCCATCGGGCTCCTGCGGCCGCCGGGGTCGGAACCAGTCCGGCGAGGGGGCGGCGTCGGGAGCCTCTGCGGCGGTGCGGCGGCGGAGGAGGGAGAGCTGGGAGAGTGGGGGCGGTGGCGGGGATGGTGGGGCCGATGAGCGGGGCGGCGGTGTCGGCAGATGAGGAAGAGAAGGAAGTCTTGGAGTCGAGGAGGGAGATGGGGTCAAATGTCAATGTGGGCAGTAGGGCTAGGGAGGGTGGCGGCCGGAAACAGACGGGAAGGAGGAAAGGGGGCGGGGCATCTTCAATGGGTGGTGGCGCAAGAGAGGGGGTCCGGATGGGGCATCTTCAATGGGCGGTGGGGCGAGAGAGGAGGTCGCGGCCGGAGATGGAGATAAAGAGGAAATGAGGATTTTGCAGGATGTCGCGTCTATTTTAACGGAAGAAGATAACGGCCGTTTTAATATCCATTTGTTGTAACGGAACGGCCAAGTGGATTCTTGGTTCAACGGTCATCAGGAATTAAATTATATATGTACAGATTTTTTTCTTAATTTTAAGTTTTATAATCGATCGGAGTTCTTTATTTTGTAACGCTCGCGTTTTCTCGCTTCTTAAGAGAGCGGGAAGAGGGAAGAGGGAAGAGGGAAGAGGGAAGAGAGAAGAGGAAGAAGAGCTCGAGAACGATCGATGGAAAAGAGAGACGGGGTGCTTCCTATATGCCGAAGAGTCGAGCAAGAAGGGCAAGAAGAATCATCAGATTCCACCGATCTTAGGTGCTTGAAATTTATAGTAAATTTATATATTTTTTTATTTTTTTAGACAGTTTTTTCTAAATTTATCTTCTCAAATATGGATTTTGGGTCGAATGGTTCGAATTTCGATTGAAATTCCTATTGAAATTCTCTTTCTAGGATTTCAAAATTTTTTTCTCAGAAAATTAGATGCTGAATTAGGATTTAACATTTTAAAAAAATTCTTTCATATAGTTTATATAAATATTTAATATTTTTTATTTTTTATAATTATTTTTTTGAAATTTTTTGTTATTTCTATAAGGTGAATTATTTTTTTGCTTTTGATCGATGATTATATTATTTAAACTATGATATATCGATGTTTCCATATCTATATATTTATTAAATTTAATATATTATTTAATATATTAATTAAAAAATATATTTATTATTAATAATATTTTTTGAAATTTCGTTTTTTTCTTAAGGGGCTAGGTGAAGGAGGGATGAAGTGGATGATGGAAAAAGAACCCAATAAGAGATAACGAGGAAAAAAAGAAAAAAAAATGATGGCACCGAGAATAGCAATAAAGATAAAGATGTCGAAAGATGCAGTCGAAATTAATAATTATCGAGGGAAAGAATGGTGAGGCAAAAAGAAGATAAAAGAGGATAAAATTAGGAATGATAGGAGATAAAATGACATCGATAAATAAATATAATATATAATAAATAAATAAAATTAAATTAAAAAAATTTTATTATAAATATTTATTATTCATTTTGTGCAATGTAAGGATCTTATTATAAATATTTATCTATTTATTTATCTATCCATCTAAGGACCTAAAATTATTAATGTAAATAATAAATAAAATAAAAAATAAAGGGTAGGACCGTTGGAGAGGGGGATGACCGGTGGATCTCCCACCGCCGTGCACCTCCCTCCTCCATTCAAGATGGCCGAACGCCGGTCAACCTCTGGCAGCCGTCGCGTCGAGCCACCACGCCGGACCCCGATCTCCGGCGACCACCCATCGTCCAATAAAATACAAAAAAAGGGGGGAAGGAGAGGAAGGGCCAGCCGGATCTCGATAAATCGGTGGTCCTCTCTCTTGATCGCCGGGAGAAAAAGACCGGAGTCTTGGGGAGACGGCGGCAGTCCGCCGGTCTAGGCTTTTCCGGCAGCCGCCAACCGGATTTTTTTGGGCGGGGGAGCCAGCGGTTTAGACCCCCCCTCCACCGATCTCCCATCGACCACCCAATCGCCAGCACACCTGCCTAGAAACCGCCGGAAGGCCTTGGGGAGAGGCCGGCGGTCCGCCATACGGGTTTTCCGTTGGCCTTCAGACGGTTTTGGAGGGGAAAAGCACCGACTTGGCCTATCCTCCACCATTCTCCCATTAAATCACCGACTCACCGATGATCGGGAGGAAATCCTTGGCCGGCCGCTGGTGTTTGGAGTTGGCCGGTGACCCACCGGTGAAGAATCGACGAGGAGAGGGTCGCCGGTCATGGTGGTTCCCACCGGTCGGTTGTGATGGAGCAGAGAGAAGGAAGGCGGAGGAAGAAAAGGGAAACGGGTTCGGATTTTGGGTTCCGACCCGAAATCTGAAACCCAGTTAAAAGGAGAATTTTGAAATTAAGCCCTTGAAACTTGGAAGCACTTATTACATAAAGGTTCTTTGGTAATTACATTCTGGTCCCTGAAATAAAGCTTTATTATATAAAGATTGCTGTATTATCATCTTATCCCTACAATAAAGTTTATTATATAAAAATTCTTTAATAATTATAATATGCATTACATATTTTTTATGTGCTATTTATTTTGTCTATATATAAATAAAGTATTGCAGGCCCATTATCATATTCTTGATGATTTATTTAAGCCATATTTTACATAAAAAGTTTATTGTATTATTTATAAAAATTTGAAAGCTTTTAGTTTGATTGATTCGATGCAATCACCAAAGTTTAAAACCAAAAATTTTTTATAATACATTATTTTGGATAAATATAATTGATCCAATAAAATTTTAATAGTGTCATAATTGTTTTTAAGTTATTGAAATATTGCTTTGCTCTCAAAGAAGCATCTTCATATTTGATATTTAGGTGGATGAAATAGTAATAACGTATATTGGATCGAATGATATTTTTATATCTAAAGATATCATATTTGCTTATAATGGATGTGTATGTCTTGTTAAGTTCACTAGCATATAATATATCACCAAACGAGTAAATGGATGTGTATGTTTTGTTAAGTTTACTAGTATATAATATATCACCAAACGAGTATAGCTACTAGCATATTATAGACTCACCCAAAGAAAAGACATAATGATATATTTAGTTGCTTGCCAAAGTTAAATATAAGAAAATTTATTTATTTTAGATAAAATTTAATTAATCTTATTATTTGATGATAATATAAATATGTATTTTTTTATAGCATTAATTTCTATAATGATTTATAGCAGCATAGGAAATTTTTTTTCTTAATAAATCAAATTTCTTAGAACAAAAAGAGAAAATAATGCTCACATTAGGATATATTGATCCTGATTTGGTGTTTCAAGTGGATGAACCTTTACCACTTATGGATGAAAATATACTAGAATAGAAGAGCTTTTTTGAGAAATAAGAGCATTTTAATTGCTTTAGTTTCTTTCTAATTAGATTCAATGTGCTTAGACATATTAGGAGATCTATCCATTCATATGATAAGGCACATAATTTCTTAAGTATTATGAAGTAGCAATTTATAAGCTCTGATAAAGTAAAGGCTAGTATTTTGATGATGAGATTAGTCTTCATAAAATATACAAGCAAAACTGGTATAAGTAAGCATAATATAGAGATGAGGGATATTACAGTGCAGTTAAATGATGTTAGGATTTCTATATCAGATGCATTTTTTATCAATTTATTCTCATTTCTCTTTTATCAGAGTATGATTTTTTTAAAATCTTCTATAATATGTATAATGAGGATTGGACAGTTAATGAATTTCTAATCAAATATATGTAGGAGGAGAGATTGAGAGAGGAAGAAGATAGAGAAACATAAACTTTACTTCACATTAAGTTAATAGGAAAGTAGATAAAAGAAAAGATGTACCCAAGGCAAAAAGGAACAAAGCATTAGCCATGGCATCAGATGAATCCATTAATAAGGTTGTTAAATAATTTTTCTACAAAAAGAAGAGACATCTAAAGAAAACTATATAAAGTATGAAAAATGGCACTGCAAAAGAAAGATACCATTTACTCTCTTATATGTTTTGAACCTAATTTAGTAAATGTTCATAATTTTACCTTGTAGATTATCTCTGATGCATCTAGGTAAAGTGCCAACAACTTATAGAACTTTCTATCAAAAAGATCTCTGACTAAACATAAATGATTCATTGTCACCGAAATAAGCATATTCACCTATCAAGATAGTTGGATGCTACATGATATATCTTAGATTTGGATGGGATTTTTTATATTTCTTCTTTTTTTAGAGATTTTGTTTCTATTCTAGCTTAAATAAAGTTGGTTTTAATATATTTTTTTAATTCTAAATTTGACCTAATAAAAGATTCTATAGTTGTTGATTCTGATTTATTGTGTGATGACCTTTATAAATTATCTTTGTATTATTTGTTTGAGCAATATTTCTTGATAATTTTTTTTTTGACAATAAAAGAGATAGAATTAATGAAAACTTCTCTATATTATGGCACTGAAGATTGAAACATATCTCTGAAGAAAGAGTCAAAAGGCTAGTGAAGGATGGGATCTTAGGATCACTAAACTTCATTAATTTTGAGACCTTTGTTGACTGCATAAAGGCAAAGTAGACATACACATGCATCTTAAAAGAGTATTAGAAGAAGTGAAGAAACTTTAGAAATTCCTCACATTGATATATGTAGACCTTTTCCTCATATCTAATAGATAAAAAGTATTTCATCATATTTATTGATAACTATTTATAGTATCTATATCTATACTTTCTATTTGATAGAATTGATGTTTTTGAGTCCTTTAAGAAATTCAAAATAGAGATAGAAAGATATTCGAAAAAAATGATTAAAGTAGTTAGATTTGATAGAGGTGGAAAGTACTATGGTAGATATACTGAGATAGGACAAAGATAGAAATCATTAGTGAAATTTATAAAGAAACAGGAGATTGCACTTCAATACACAATGCTTGACACATTAGATCAAAATAATGGAGCTGAAAGAAGAAATCAAATGCTTAAAAAAATAGTTTGGGCTATAATAAGTTATTCTACTCTACCTATTTTCTTGCAGAGTGTGACTATAAAGATAACTATGCATATCTTAAATAGGAATCCTATTGAGGCAGTTGAAAGAAGTCCCCATGAGTTATTGATTGATAGAAAAACTAGCTTGGGATATGTGTACATAGAATTGTCCAATTGAAGCCAAAGTTTACAATTCATAAGAAAAAGGTATTTGATCTTAGAATGACGTATAGTTTTTTTATTGGTTATTTGGAAAGATCAAAAAGATATACATTTTATTATCCATTTAGTGCACCACAGATAGTAAAAATTAATAAAGCTAGATTTTCAAAGGATGGTATATTTAGTAGAAGCAAAGAACCTCGAGCCATTATCCTTAAGGAAATATAGAAAATAAATTATGTGGCTGAAAAGTAGATGCAGTGATGATTTTTATTATTACTTCTTGTGATAACACTTAAGAGAGACTACTACTTCATTAAATTTTATCCTATAAGGTTCCAATTGCTGAAAAAGCAATTGTCCAACCACTATAATATACAGATCAAAGGATAGCTTTTGGATATCTATTAGAATAAGAAAATCTACTATACATTCAGATTATATAATATATTTGACTGATATGAGTGAAAAAAGCTGGTGACCCTAATATATTCTTACAAGTAATGAAAGATGAGAACTTCTTATAATGGTTGGATGTCATGAAAGAAGAGCTGAGCTTTATGAATAACAATTATATCTGAAAATTAATTGACTTACCTAAAAGGTGTGACTAATAGGTTACAAATGGATCTATAAGATCAAAAGAAATCTCAATAGTAAGGTTAAACGATATAAAGTCAGACTTGTGATAAAGGAGTTCACTCAAAAAGAGGGTATCGACTTCAAAGAGACATACTTTCTTATTCCATCAAAAGACTTTGTTTAGATTGTCATGACTTTAGTAGCTAATTTGATTTGAAATTGCATTAGATAGATGTGAGAATAGTCTTTCTCAATAGTGATCTAGATGAAGAGGTCTACATAGAATAATTCGAGAATTTTGTTATCAGTAGACAAGAACATATGGTTTGCTGATTAAAGAAATCTATTTATGAACCTAAATAGGCTTGCAGATAATGGTACCTCAGATTTAATGGGATAATCACTTTTCTTGGATTTGAAGAAAATACTATTGATCAATGCATTGTTAGATGTATGCCCTAGAAGCTAATTATTGGCTGATGCATATTATATTTTTAGGACATAATTTTGGACTTATAAATTTTATTCTATAATAAAATGGATAGTTTTTACTTCAATCATGTTTTATATGTATCTATGATTCGTTCAAGGGATTAATAGATGATGACACATATTTTCAAGTATTAAAAATTTGAGATACGTGTCATTAATGGTTAATTTCTAAAAGCTCTCGATCAAGTAATTATCATGAAGGATCGTGATCGATCTAATTAGATCGATGTATGGATTGCTTTTCTTTTGGACAGATGAGTCATAAGTCTGTGGTGTAAAGATACTATAGTGAGAGTACAGATGATTGTTAGAGAATAATTTATACTGATTATGATCAATACGAGAAGCCACTTGGATGTCTACGCACTCGTCAATGGCTTACTCGATGCTATAGTGGTGTGGGTGGTCTTTTGATCTACAGTGTCTTAGCTATTCATAGTGAAGCTACTGTAATTTGATTGCACATATATTTGATCTCTTAGTCATTTAGGTCCTTATGATGTATGTTGGCTACAATAGGTTCAGGTTCATTATTAGGAGTATGATGCACTTAGATAGAATCTATCAATCTTGGTAGCAAAAGAAAACCTTATACGATTTATAAGACTAAGTTCAGGCAGCCTTCGATTGAAGCAGGTGTGAACACTGAAAAAGAGTTTTCATGAAATTCATAAATGAACTTGAGTCGAGCCAATCTTGCATATGACTGATGTTGGGATTTGATAAGTTTTTTATGATCTCTGTCTAGTTGGAACTCACGATAGAAAAACTGAATCACACAATAATTATGCATAGAGGTTCAATTATTCTATTTTGTTGGATTGCCATTATATACTGCTAGGTATCACTGATGGATTGTGAGACTCATCGAGCTTCATCTTGATGATTAATGACTTTTGATGGACAAAGTTAAAATTATTCCAATCCATTGAAAGAAGTTTCAATGATATTGTGATAGGAATTACAGTATATCTCACTACTAGACAGAATAGAACCTATAGGATCATACATAAAAGAGGTCATTGTTCGATCAGATGATTGAATTATGATTATGAATCATAGAGAGATCTAATTATCAATATGATTGATGATTAATCCAATGCAAGTATTGCAATTATCAAACTTATTAAGAGTTAGTAAATCATAGAAGGATTAATTAGCAATTAAATTGCTATATGGCCCAATCTAATTGAGCAATGGGACTAGAATTAAGTTTAATTGAATTGAATTTAATTTGGCTTAGTTTAGATTTGATTAGATCAAGTCTAATTGGATTATGAGATAATCCAACTAAGAGAAAGACCAATTCTTTGTTTGATTTGGATTTGGGTATGACTTAATTTTTAATTGGATTAGGATCTAATTAAAAGAGTTTAGGTTCTTAGTTAGACTAGAATTTTTCTTCTCATTGGGTGTAACCAATCCCCAGTTGGTTAGGGATTAGTTAGGGCACCAAGAGAGAACCCAAGTGAACGGGGACTCTCTTTCTCTCTTGGACCCCAACTAACCCCATCCACGCTCAACCCCATGTGCCCCTTCTCTTGTTATTTTGCGTGAGATAACTCACGCCAATAGAAGTCCATGCCCACCCGTTTCTAGGATTTGCATGAAGCCCTAAGAAGAGGAGGCATCTAGGAGTTGGACGTCCTTAAGTCCTTATCTGATAAGGTCTTCTTTTGATGACAAAATAGAAAAGGGAGAGAGAGGGCATGGGGATTGAGTTTTTTAACATGAAAATCTAAAAAAAAGGAGCATGAGAACTTGTGGTCGTGGGTTTTCTAAGAGGCGCACACATCTCTCTTCTGTGCGTGGGATTGGAGAGATGCATCTCCCCTCTTTGGCGTGAGATTAATTGGTGTCTCCTCTTAGGCATGGGCTTTAGGAAGAAAAAGGATTCTCTTCCTTCTTCTTCCTCTTCTTCCTCCTTTTCTTCTTCTTCTTTGAGAGGGTCTGAGAGAAATGATGGAGAAGATTATCTTCAAACATCATAAGGCGACTTCTACAAGGAAGCTAGTATCCCAGTGAAGTCACGAACCTCTAATCAGATTTGAGGATTTCATGTTGATATATGTAGAGATCAGATGCTTATGCGGCTTCAAGGAACCTAAAAGACATCCACGATCATCAGCTGCGGTGATCATCGACCTGCGATAAAGTATAGAAATCGGATATCCTATTTTTTTTTTATGTTTTTCTAATTGGATTTCAAAATGAATGTTTTATGTTCATAAGATAAATTCTGATTAGGTGGTTTAGTAGATTTGATCTTATGTATTTTAAATTAAAATAATTTTAATCTATATTTTATTTTCACTATAAACTTAAAAATTTTTAAAATTACATGCATGAAACTATCCTATTCTAACATGTATATATTGAAAGGTCACATGGAAGTAAGTTTATAATTTTGATATTATATTTATGATATTCTACTTGCTAGTGGTGATCTTGGTCTGCTTAAAAAAATGAAACAATTTCTATCCCAAACTTTTAAGATGAAAGATATGAGTGAAGCTGCTTATATCATTGGCATTGAGATTTATGGAGATAAATCCTTAAGACTACTTGGACTATCTTAAAGAACTTACGGTAATAACCCTGCCCTTGGGCCTTTGGACTGATCCGAAGTTACAGGGCCTAATCTACCGCACACCACGCACGTGGAAGCGAGGAGGAAGAAGACTTCTAACCAAAGTCTTCTTCTCTCCGGCCCTATTCCAACAAAATCGGGGTCGAGGAGTCTAATTTAGTTTAGGAATCACCTCTATAAAAACTCTATTCCCTTTCCCTAGGTTTTATCAAGGATTTATGAGAGATCACTAGGATTTCTCGGGGTTCTTTTCCATGGGTGATCATTGGAGAAAGGATCACCGAAACTCTTTACGGGACGACGGAGCAGGGTGAGCTCCTCCTTCCTTCTTTCTTTTCTTTCTTTTTCTGCATCACCGGCACCGATTAGAGGCAGTGATCCACTGACTTTGGGTCAAAATAGGGCAACTAGCCCCTATTTTTGTGATGCTTGCTTGCACTGATTAGAGGCAGTTTGTGGAGATCCCATGGATACCTTAATTCGGCAATTGGCTTTTTCTAGTGAAGACTGCCTTGGTACAAGATGTCTAGACACAGAAATATGGAGTTTGTCAAGAATAAGTTCAAGAGAAGCCAATAACTAATGGAACAAAATTAAGGCCTATGTTTGAAGCTATCATGAAACAATTACTTGGGAAATTAGCAATGAGAGTGAAGTTGGAGGAGGGATGCTTGTCATGTACTTATCCAAATCAAGTTTACGAAAATCTCCTCCAACCAAGACAAGAGAAGGCTATCTCCTTCAGTACCACCTAGAGGCCAGCTTTTCAAGCCAACATGTACCATGTCTAAATTTCTTCTCATACTTTGAATTCAATGGCAAAATGTGATTCTAAAATTCAAAGATCTTGCTGAGTAAATTTGAAAAACATTCTACTGCTTAGTGCCTAAAGATGAGTCAAAACTATTGCAATGAAGCTGAACCAAAAGAAGGGATAAAAACCAAGAAGAAACTATACCAAAACCTTCACAAAACTTGGTCAGAAGAGGGCCGAGGAAGAGAATACTTGGTATATAAGATGGAAAAGAAATCCAATAAAGAGCAGGTTCAATGCTATAGATGCGAGAGGAGATGCTACTTTGCCGGTCAATGCCCTACTTATGAACTCAACTAGTACGATCAAGAGAACATGTATATAAAGCACCTATCATGTTGGTGACAAAAGAGAGATGAGGAGAAGGTTCCAAAAGCCACAAATGAATACTTTAGTAAAGTAAAATGTAAATTAAAAAAAAGAGGGGAAATCACATGAAGTACAAGTGGTTGTTATGGTAGCAAAAGGTGAAGTCTTGTAGTGAGACCACAAGACAACACTCGCTGAGGTGGGGGGTTCCAAAGAATGATAATAACTTGAATCATTAAGAGCCACAAGGTGAAATCAAATCAACTATATATAGACAATCAGCATGCTAATAATCTAGCCCCTATGTCGAGTATATTAAGCCTTAACACCTTGCAAGATGTGCACCACTGAAGAAGTTGGTGATCAGTAGCCAACTTCATCAATGAAACATCTATATTTTTGTCTCAGCTACTCAAAAAAATAAATCAAGCGAATTTGGAAAAGAGGTGTCAAATCCATAGAAGGAGAATGTAGTGCATAAACACTATGCTGATCCAACTCCCCATAGATAAATTTGAAGGCTATTATATTTTACCCCATGATAATTTATTAGCAGTTGAATCTTTGAGCCAAGAAGAGAATTTTTATGGTTAAAGACCCCCTATCCGCCACAAGCCTAAACCAAGATTCCAAGTATTCTAGAAGAGGCTCAAAAGGTAGCAGGAGTGATGGAATACCACTAAAGATTAAGAGAATTTCACCACGATAGCAAAAGCTTGTAGGATTGAATACCAATTTTTTGAGACTGATCATGCTAATTAAGACCTACTAGTGGGATGAGACAAACTTTAGATGCCCAAGAGACGTCTTGTATGATTAAAAGAGGATGGAAGGTGACGTTTGATTGACAAGTATTCAATGGATTTAAATTTTGAAGGTCATGCAAAATTGAATTTAAGAGAGCAGACCCATGCATGATAGTTGAGAAAGAGGCTTTGCCGGTATAATTGTAGTCAAAATTTTTTATATGAGATCATTTTCATGATATCCATATCAAGTAAGCTTTTTAAAGCATCTTGAATCACCCAAAAGAGAGATGTGGATGAGAGAGATTAGCTGATTTATTAAACACATGTTAGTAAGTTTTAGATACTTATGAAAATATTATTACCCAATGCAATCATTTAAGTATGTATTTTTTATTATTTTTACCTGATTTTTCTTGTTTATTTCTTTTATAAAATCTTATTAGATGAGTTAGAAGTCTAATAAAACCTAGAAAATTCTTTGTTATTTTTTAATATTATCTTTTTATTTTTAAAGTAAACTATGTCCTACAAGAATTAGAAAAAAAATCTATTGGCTTTAGAAAATTTCTTAAATAAATACCACTTCATACACTTAATTTAGATCAATTAATCATACAGTATGCTATATACATATACATGCATACATACATACACACACATATATGTGTGTGGATGAGCGTGTACTATAAATTATACAAGATTTGATATTTATTAATATAGATTATTTATTATAAATTAAGATCAATGATGTACATGAGATTTTGAGATTATAATGAATTTTATAGGCCTTGCATATTTTTTAGAGCTTGCTTTAGAGAATATGCAGTCATCGCATACCCGATACAGGTGTTGGGTTCAGGGCACGACATATTCATTAGTATTCTATACAATAAATTTTTAACTAATAATTAATATCATATTATAGTACATATTAATTGATATTTTATTATTTTAATATTATAATAATTTTTAACTATATAATAATTATATAATAATTAAATTAATAATTTTATTATATATCATAATTATCAATTATTACTCAAATCAAATATATTATTTGTTGCTATTTTTACTATAAATATTACTAGTTAGTTTGTATCCAAGAATATCATTATTTTCATCCTCATTCGAATAACCATTACTTCTATTTAAGAGTGGAATCACCATTCCTTCAATTGAAAATATGGTGATTTTAAAAGAAATGTGATTCCGAAGTATATTGACATGCCAAACACTAGAATTGGGCCGAAGATGGAATGCTCATTCATTCTAGCACTCACTCCAATGAACCAAACATAGTATAATTGTATCCTCTTATAATCTTAAACCCCTCTAGAACTTGAATTAAATCATTTAATACTCATATATATAATTTCTTTGAGACTTAATTCTTAATATTTTTTTAGTTATTGGTAATGAATATCAAGCATGGTTATATTCTTACACTATTTTTTGCTAACCATATACTTCCTTCTCTTTATTTTCTTCACCTTTTAAATTTGCTCTCCCTCCTCAATCTCCCTCTCTCGCTTTTTCGCTTTTTCATTATTCTCTTTATTTTTTATGTAAGGATGCAGTTTAGATGCTTTAGTATATACATTGACAATAAAATTGAACAATCTAACACAACACTAGGTGAATTAAAGAAATATAGAGAGATTAATTGAAATTTTGAAGCTCATAGCTTAATATATACTTGATATATGTTGTGTTACACGTCAATTTTACAATGGAAAGAAAAAAAAACTATCCTATGATCAATCTATATCAAAATTTATGTTTAACAACGAAATGAAAATATAAGATTCTTATAATCAAGAAAGTAAGAAAATAACTAATTTTAAAAATTTATAGAAAATGGAAAAAAATGGATGCACAAACTAGCAAATCCAAAGCACTAATGTCAAGTGAGTACCATAGTATTGGTTTTAAATAAATATTGACCATTTTGGTTTTAACATCTCATTAATAAAAATATCAACACTCATGTAAAAGATAAATTGTTCAATAAGACAATTGAATGTTTATAGTAGGATAACACTATAAGAAACCCATTTTTTGTGATGAAATTATTTACGATGAAAAAATTTCATTGCAAATAAAGTTATTTACGATGAAACTAATTTTTCATCATAAATAATCTATTATTTATGATAAAAAATTTCTATCATAAATAATCTATCGTAAATAAAATATTTAAAAAATAAAAAGATTGAATTATTTATGATGGAACATTTTCATCATAAATAATTGGTAATTTATGATGAAAAATAATATTGCATCATAAATAATCGATTATTTATGATAAAAATTTTTCATCATAAATAATCTATCATAAATAAAATATTAAGAAAATAAAAAAATTAGATTATTTATAATAAAAAAATTTTATCATAAATAATTAATTATTTATAATGCAAAATAATTTTACATTATAAATAATTGATTATTTATGATAAAATTTTTTTATCATAAATAATCTACTGTAAATAAAATATTAAAAAAAAAGTTAGATTATTTATGATGAAAAATTTTTATAGTAAATAATTGGTTATTTATAATGCAAAATAATGTTGCATTATAAATAATCGATTATTTATGATAAAATTATTTTATCATAAATAATCTACTATAAATAAAATAATAAAAAAAATAAAAAAGTTGGATTATTTATGATGAAAAATTTTTATCATAAATAATTGATTATTTATGACATAAAATAATATTACATCATAAATAATTGATTATTTATGATAAATTTTTTTTATCATAAATAATCTATCATAAATAAAATATTAGAAAAAATAAAAAGGTTGAATTATTTATGATAAAAAATTTTCATCATAAATAATCAATTATTTATGATGAAAACTAATTTTTCATCATAAATAATAGATTATTTATGATGAAAATTTTTCATCATAAATAATATATCATAAATAAAATATTTAAAAAATAAAAAGGTTGAATTATTTATGATGAAAAATTTTTATCATAAATAATCAATTATTTATGATAAAATTTTTTTATCATAAATAATCTATCATAAATAAAATATTAAAAAAATAAAAAGACTATATTATTTGTGACATAACTTTTTTATCATAAATAATCAATTATTTATAATATAAATTAATTTTGCATTATAAATAATCTATTATTTATAATGAAAAAGTTAAGTGGTAAATAATCTATCATAAATAAAATATTAAAAAAATAAAAAGTTGGATTATTTGTGATAAAAAATTTTCATCGTAAATAATTTATTATTTACGATGCAAAATATGTTTGTGTCGTAAATAATCTGACTAAAATTTTAAATTTTAAAAATAAAAAATATGAACTATTTTAAAAATAAAAAAGGATAAAAATGTGCTATGCATGATCGATGCGACAGGCTTGTGGGGTGCGAGTGCATCCACTATTAGCTAGCTAGCAAGTAAATTAATTTTTTTCTAATTTTTTTAAAAATTAATATTTTTTTAATTTTTTTTTTAATATTACATAATTTTAAAAATTAAAGTCTATCTTTATCATTCATTATTTAAGTAATTATCATACAAGTATCATCACAAAAGATCACCTCGATCTGGTAGCTCTAGCTTTATAGCTCAATAAAATTTGATTTTGACGATCATGAATGACCATATGAAGATTTGATAGATAGAAATTATCGATGAATCTAAAATTTTATAATAATGATCTCTATGATATTTATAGCATACTATCAAAATTTTACTTCAATCAGATATAATTATCATAGTCAATTTAGTATAAGATGATTTAGATCATTAAATAAAAAATGAGTAATTAAAAGACCAAACAACGTTCGATTAAGGCAATTTTTTAGATAAATGATATTTGATACTACTTTCATCATTTATATGATAATGATCATAAAATTAAAACTGTATGTATATGAACCATCCACGTTAAGTAGATCTTATAAAAATACAAGTATAATTACTTAAGGACCTTAAGAATATGTATCAAGAGATATGTAGTTTTGGATCGTTCATATACGTGCAGTTTGAATTTTATGATCTTCATCGTACAAATGATTAAAGTAATAGTAAAGATTATTTATCTAAAAAATTATTTTAATTGAATATTATTTGGCCTTTAATCACTCATTTTTTATTTAACAATTCAAATCATCCCATACTAAATTGACAATGATAATTATATTCGATTGAAGTAAATTTTTAATAGCACACTATAAATATCACAGAGATCATCGTTGTAAAATTTTAGATCCATCGATGGTTTTTATCTATCAGATCATCATGCGATCATTCATGACCGTCGAAATCAAATTTTATCGATCTACAAAGCTAGAACTACTAGATCGAGGTGATCTTTTATAACGATACTTGTATGATAATTACTTAAATAATAAATGATGAAGATAAATTTTAATTTTAAAAATATATAATATTCAGAGAATAATAATTTTTTTAAAAGAATATTAATTTTTAAAAAAATTTTAAAAAAATTAATTTATCCATGGGCTAGCTAACTGTGGATGCGCTTGCACTGCTCAATCCCATTGCATCGCCATGCACAGCATATTTTTATCTTTTTTTAAAAATTTTTATCATAAAAAATCTAGTAATTATTTAAATTATTTATATACAAAAAATTATTTATGATGGAAAAGAATATTCCATTGAAAATAAAGATTATTTGTGATGAAAATATATTTCCATTGTAAATAATTTTTATTTATGATGAAAAATTATTTTCCATCATAAATATTCTCATCTTTTTTTATTCTTCAAAATTATTTATTTATTAAAATGTATTTATGATGGAAATATCCATCGTCAATAAATTTTATTTATGATGGAATATATTTTTCTATCATAAATAATTTTTATTTACAACATAAATTTTTCCATCATAAATATTCTTAATTTTTTTATTTTTAAAATTATTTATTTATGAAAAATTATTTTTGATGGAAATTTTCATCGATAATAAATATTATTTATGATGAAAATTAATTTTTCATCATAAATAATTTTATCTAATATTTTAATATTTTTTGGAGAGGAAATTTTTTTGAAAAAAATTGGCAAAAATTATTAGCGATGAAATATTTTTTTCATCGCTAATAAATTCTTTAGGGATGAAATTTCATCACTAAAATTCTATCACTAAAATCCTTTAAATATCCCCTCTCACTACGTTCACACGAAACCCACTCTCTCTCCAAAACCCACTCTCGCCCTCCCCCCTCATCTTCTCTCTCTCCCCCTCCTCCGCTTCCACCGACCGACGACCTGCTCTCCTGGTGCCGCCACCATTATCACCACTGTTACCATTGTTGTCACCATGCGTCGTTGATGGTATATAATTTTTTTTCTCTTTCGATTGTTCAGGTCGGGGGCCGCGAGTGCCATACGTACAGTGGTCGATGGCGGGCGGTGGCTAGTACTGGGTGGTGGGATGCGGAGGGTGGGTGTCAGCTGCAGTGGGTGGGGGGCGCGTGGGGTGCGGGGCCGTAGTGCGGTGGTGACGGGATTGTGGGTTGGGGGTCGTGGATGTTTTCGTGCGGTGGCCATGGGTGGCGGATAGAAGGGCATGGAGGGTTGGTGCCGGTTGCAGGTGGTAGGGAGCCGTGTGGGTTGCGGGTCCGTTGGTCGGTGGTGACGGGATGGGTTGGGAGGCCACGGGCTCCGATGGTGGGCTTAATCAATTTTTAATTTTTAATAAATAATAATAAAATAAATAATATAATAATAATAATAATTATAATAATAATAAATAGTAAAAATAGTAATAATTATATTAATAATAATAGTAAAAATAGTAATTAATAATATATAATAATAGTAAAAGTAGTAATAATAATGAAAATAATAATAGTAATAATGATAATGATAATAATAATATTAATAATAATGATGGTAATAATAATCATAGTAATAATAGTAGTTAGAATAATAATAATAGTAAATATAATAATAATAATAATAAGAGTAAAAGTAGTAATAATAATAAAAATAATGATAATAGTAATAATAATAATAGTAATAGTAGTAGTTAGAATAATAATAATAGTAAATATAATAATAATAATAATAATAATGGTAATAATAATAATATTAGTAATAGTGGTAATAGTAATAATAATTAAAATTGTTATAATCTATTTACTTGTTATAAGTAAAATAGTTAAATTTTTAATTATATTTTTATGCTTTTACTTGTTATAGTTTAATTTTTTATTTGTTTAGCTCATGTATGTCATTATAATTATGATTTAATATTTTAATTTGTATTAGTCGAATGTTTTAATTTATAATGCATATAAACTATGAGGTA
Source organism: Cocos nucifera (assembly GCA_006176705.1). NCBI lineage: Eukaryota > Viridiplantae > Streptophyta > Magnoliopsida > Arecales > Arecaceae > Cocos > Cocos nucifera. The sequence continues at coordinate 1,087,152 of QRFJ01000659.1, forward strand.
TGAGGATCCGGATCGGATTCTGATCAGGGATCTAGAAATCGAGGAGGATACGGATATTGATAAGTAGATCTGTATTCTTTGTTGAATCTTTTCTTGCGATAATAGTATGCAATACAATTCTATTCATTAGCATTTATGTATTTATTATTATTATTATTTATTATTATATTTATTTACATGTCAAGTTAATTATATGCATGGTATAAGCATTGCAAGTATGGCACCGGGTGCGAGACGACGACGTTCGAGTTTCCAGCCTACCCCTGAGTCTTTTCCTATTTTCACTACTGCACCATCAGAGTCGCCAGAGGGGCCTATAGAGGTGGGTCCGAGTGAGGTGAGCTTGAGTGAGCCGGCCCCGACTGGTATTTTCATATTCTTTACACCCATAAAATTTGATTTTAATCTACCTAGCTATTAGGTTTATAGATGACTATCATACTAATATTTTATTCATTATTTTTTTAAGTCATTCTTTGTTGATGGTGAGACAAGGGTGAGGTCTGTCGAAGAACCTCATCCTTAAGCATTGAAGATGTGAGCACAAGGGACAACGTCTCCGCATCGAGATTTCGCTAGGCTACATCAGGCCTATTAAGGGATGGTCCGAGCCATGGTAGACTAAGCTGGGCATCATTTGCTGCAGCTATGTCCCGACAATGCTCTTTGATTGGCATCAAATTATACGACCTCAGAGGAAAGTCTTCTATAGCCACTTACAGGTATAATAATATTTATTTAAATATTTAATTAATATTATATTCTTATAATATTTGTTATTAGCAAGCTATATTTGAGATTATTGATTTTGAGTACGATCGCATGCAGTGAGCTATAGATGATCATTTATGCTCGCATTTTAAGAAGTATCGGCATCGTATTCATCACCACTAGTATGCTGTAGTGCATGATCAGGGGATGGAGGCAGCACGACAGTGGCCATATGATAGCATCAGCATCGAGGATTGGACTGTCATATGCCACACGTACAAAAATCTGGCATATCAGGTAACTTTCTTTTATTTAGAATTTAATAATTAAATTATTTATTTTTAAATTTAGTTACTTACTAACTAATTTGACTATTAACTATGTAGGATCGATGTGCCAAAAATGCCGCAAATCGGGCGAGACAGATAGTTTCGCATTGTGGGGGTTCGAGGTCGTCCGCTCGCCATATGGAGCATATGATAAGTAATTTTTATTTATCATATTTTAACTCTCTAACCTTTAAAAAAATATATTAATTATTCTTAAATTGCAGAGAGATGTAGAGAGTGGCGAGTTTTCTAGTAGGATCGAGATCTACCAGCCAAGCCATCAGCGACGATCAGGGGACTGAACGGTTGGGAGCCAGGAGCTTTACGTAAGTTTTTCCAACTACTTTTTTCATTTGTATTTTGATTTTCAGTACAAACTTAGAATAGCTATAACTTTAACTTTCAGAATCGTATAATAGACATTACATCCCAGCCTACCCTAGAGGACTCGACCGCACCCACAGATGATGAGATCTATGATCAGATGCTTGGTACGAGATCCTATTATGTTAGGAAGCTAGTGAAGGATACAGTGTAGTTTTTGTAGTACTACTTTCAAATTTTTTTAAAAAAATAGCTAAAATATAGTAAAAAATTAATTAATTTAATTAATTAATTACTTATCATATCAAAATATTAAGTCTTACACTAAAGATCTAAATATAATATGCATGTATTCATATAGATCTAAAAAATAAAGTTATACAACAAACTCTTTACTATATTTATCTGTTCAGAACATAATATCTTTATGTGGATAACTGATCACCATAATCTGAATCCATCGAATAATACTCTAGTATCACACTACAGCTGCACATATGTTCGGCCTCTACGGTTGGTCCACATGGAGCTCTTGGTCCCGATTAGCCCCACTGGAGTGCTAGCTCCTCGATGGGGCCTTTGATGACTGATCATGATTGATCTAATTAATCATCTATTTTTTAATTTTTTGGATACTCCAAAAAATCAAAACTCATTCTTTAGAGGATGATGAAATGGTGTACAAAGTTTGGTGGCGATCTGATGCTCACAACACTCGATCTCCCCATCCGAACCTAGAAACCCAGTTCTAGGGTTTCACTCACCCAAAAAAATCTTGACGCACCGAAAACTCTCTCACGCCCTCTCTCGAAATAATTTTTTCATGAAACAAATTTTCACGGATCAAGGAGAGACTCTCCTACCACTCACCCACTTTCAAAATAATTTTTAATTAAGCAAGTGAAGAAAGAAAAATAAAAGATGGCATGAGAGGAAGTATGGGCGCATGAGAACTTTTCTCTCATGCTGGAATTTCTCATGCCCTAGGAAAGTGCGCCCATCTTGTCTCTCTCTAAGAAATTGCATCCCATGCTCCTCTCTCACGTAGCTTTCCTTCTCACCTTGCGTGCACAAAAAAATCATCGTTTAATGTGCATGAATCAGAGGGGAAATCGTGTGGAAAAGATAAGGGAGAGTGGTTGGGAGGTTTTAACCACTTACTTGAAATCAAGTAAGTCTCTTATCCTTATCCAACGCCCCCTCCCATGTATTTAACATGCAAAAGGACTCTCCTTCTACATGCGCACATTTAGATTTCTCCAAAAAAAATGTACAACAAACAAAAGGGAGGGCGTGGAAAGCAGATAAGGTTGGATTGGCTCCAACATCCAACAAACTAAGTTGAATTCAAAACTCAACTTACTTTGAACCGGTCCAACCTTGGACCAGGTCAAAGATAGAAAAATGGGAGGCGCATAAGGCTCTTCTAGCATGGAAAAAAATCACATGAATTCAAAATTCACATGAGGAAGTGCGCGGGTCAAAAAGTCCAAGCATAGGGAGATGGAAATTCAAATTTCAAACTTACTTTGACTTGGTCCTAATTGGTTTCAACCAAACCAATTAATCTACACCTAATTAGATTAGGTTAAATCCAACCAAATTAGGCTTAACCTAATCCAATAAAATTTTAATCAAATTAGAAATTAAATAGGTCCAGCCCCTAATCAAATCAGGGTCAAAACTTCCATAATGATTAGGTCATCTCATGACCTGATCGGATCAACCCAATCAAATGAAATTCAATCGAACTTGATCTAATCCTCATCACTCAATTAAATTAAGCTAATCAATAATTAAATTACTAATTAATTTTTTAATAAACATAGAGTCCCAATTAGGTGGGTATCTTATCAATGAGTCCCATCAACATGAAACTCATGAAGAGTCCCAATCCAGTAGGACTCTTAATCCCAGTGTTCTAAACAAATAGAACTCGTGATCATAGAGTCGTAGATCAGTGGAACTCTTGATCAAAGAGTTTCAGCAAGTAGGACTATGAGTTTTAATTCAGTGAGACCCAAAAAGATAGAATCTCAGTCCAGTGGGACTCCTAATCATAGAGTCCCAGTTTAGTGGAACTTTTGACCACAGAGTCCTAGGTCATCAGAACTCATGATCAGCCATAAGATTAGGAAGGAACTCCTTATGTGTGTAACCCCATGGTTCGAATCCTAAGCCGATAGCATAGAAACTGATTTTCTGTACCAATCGATGTAACCATCTAGTAATGGTACCCGACGTTCGGATAGATCGAATTTATCGCAATGCAACATCGATGAACCTATGGAATATGGTTACCGTATAATTTATCCCCTTGACCTCAATGCTCAAAAGATGATCTAAGATTTAACTGTCAATCCTGAAAAATCATCTACAGTATATTTCAAATTACAGTGTCCATCGAATAGACTACCCCAGTCGAGATTTTACTAAATTGAAATATATTGATATACTTACTCCAACACTTGGAAGGATCAATCCCATCTTGACACACAGACCGACTTCATAAGTACTTGATTGCACCCAGTAGTCTTCCATCACTAAATTAAAAATTCAGGTACTCCAGTACCTAAGTGTAGTAAATTGCTTGCAAGTCACCATGGTGATCTCAGGTCTAAGGGATACTTATATCCATATCCTTCGAAAGCAAGTCTTAACAGTAGAGAGCTTCGTAGTTGGATCACGTTTAGTAAAATATATCCCTATACTTCACCTGCATGCCATAATAGTATCTTCATACTTCTTGGTTAAGAAGACAACCAACACTTATAGCACACAATGATCTACACTCGATACATTGATGTCCTGGATAACAATGAGTCATTTGATCACGAACATGTTTGATGACTAAAATGATAAATTCTTCTTTGTCGAGTCTAAATAGTCCTAAGAATTTCATCACAAAAGAGTTTATTTCAGGAAGATGCACTAAGTGATGAAAATGCCAAAAAAATAATTTTATTTATTAATAATTTAAGTATAATTATATTTAGCTTAACCATCTATAACCTAAATGATTGACTTTAGGATACATTTTTCAACAACTCCCACATAGACTAAAGCCACTCAGAATAGTATCGAATACCCATATTCTATTTGTGATTGTCGAACTCTTTGATTCCAAGAGCTTTGGTAAAGGGGTCGGCCACATTCTCCTTTCCATCGATCTTTTGAAGCTCGATATCATCTTGCTCCACGATCTCTCATACAAGGTTGCAGTGATGCAGAATATGTTTGGTGCATTGATGTGTCTTTGGCTTCTTCTCTTGAGCTATGACTTCAGTGCTGTCATAGTATAGCAGAATCGGACCATTCAAGGAGAGTGCCACTTTCAACTCGTCGATGAACTTTCACAGTCACAGCTTTCTTCGTAGCATCAGATGCTCCAACATACTCCATCTCGTACATAAAATCGACTACAGTATGCTGCTTGGATCTCTTCCAACAGACCGCTCTATCATTCAGGATAAACACATAATCTGACACACTCTTACTATCATTTGATTTAACTGAAAATTAGAATCAATGTATTTTATAAGTTTTAAGTCAGTATCTCTATAGATGAGCCACTGATCCTTGGTATTTCTCAAATACTTTAGGATTATCTTTACAATCTTTCAATGATTCTCATCTGGGTCAGACTGGTATTTGCTCGCTATCCCTAGTGAGTATGCCACGTCTGGTCTCATATACATTATGACGTATATAATAGAATCCACTGTCAAAGCATATGATATTCTACTCATACGCTCTTTCTCTTGAGGAATTATCGAAAATCTCTCTTTCAGAGCAAAATTTTATGACCTATCAGAAGATAGTTCTTAAAATTCTCTATGCTGAACCTCTTCAATATGATATCGATATATGTGGACTGGGATAATCCAAGCAATATTTTAGATCTATCGCTATAGATCTTCATCCCTAGGATATAAGAAGCTTTTTTTAGGTCCTTCATGAAGAATTGAAATGACAACCAAATCTTTATTTCTTGTAATGCAGGGATGTCATTTTCGATTAAAAAAATATCATCTACATACAGTATAAGAAATACAATAACAGAATCGTTAGCCCATTTATACATGCAGGGTTCTTCTCCATTCTTAACGAAACTATACGTTCTGATTATTTTATCAAAATGCATGTTCTAACTTCATGATGCCTACTTCAATCCATAGATGGATCTTTGAAGTTTACACACCTTGGACTCGTTTGTGAATGTGAAACCCTTAGACTGTATCATATACACTTCTTCGTTTGGCTCTCCATTAAGGAAAGCCATCTTCACGTCCATTTGCCAGATCTTATAGTCTATGTATGCTGTTATCATAAGTATAATCCGAATGGACTTGAGCATTGCCACCAAAAAAAACATCTTGTCATAGTCAATACCATAACGCTGATGATATTTCTTGATAATCAGATAGGCTTTATAGATCTCCACCTTCCCATCTGCGCTCCATTTCTTTTTGAAAATCCACCTACACTCAATGAATTTTACCCCTTCAGGTGGATCAACTAGTGTCCATATATTGTTGACCTTCATGAACTTCATTTTGGACTTCATGGCTTTCAGCCACTTATTGGAGTCGGACCTCCATATGGCATCCATGTAGGTAATCGGATCCTCATTATTCTCATCGAGTTCAACAGGATCATCATCTCGGACCAAGAAATTATAATATTTGTCCGATTGATGCGGTACTCTATCGGATCTTCTTGGTGCCATTTCAATGGACTCTGGGTTTGATCTTATCAAATCTAGTTTTGCAGGTTCACTAGAATGTATCAGTTCTTCTACCCATCGAACTTCATTAAGTTCAACATTAGAGGCAGCTATTCCTTCACTAAGAAACTTTTTTTTAAAAAAGACTGCTCTATTGCTGATGAACACCTTTTATTCTTCAGCAAGGTAGAAGTAATAATCCCTAGTTTTCTTAGGATACCTTATGAACAAGCATTTATCAGACTTAGGTTCAAACTTTTTTGGCTGCAAACGTTTAACATAAGCCGAACATCCCCAAATCCTAAAGTAAGAGAGTATCGGCTTATGCCCAATCCATATCTCATATAGAGTCTTTGCAACAAACTTGCTCGGAATATTATTCAAAATAAAATAGAAAGTTTCTAGTGCATAACCCCAAAATAAAATTGATAGACTTGTAAATCCCATCATGGACCGAACCATGTCCAATAGGGTTCGATTCCTTCTTTCAGATACATCATTATATTGTGGTGTTTTAGGAAGGGTCAATCGTGAGAGAATTCCATTCTATCCTAGATATGTCAAAAACTTATTGGAAAGGTATTCACCTGCTCGATCAGATTGAAGAGTTTTAATACTCTTTTCAAATTATTTTTCTACCTCATTTCGATATCGTTTGAACATTTCAAATGAATCAAATTTATTTTTTATAAGATAGATGTATCCATATCTAGATAGATCGTCAGTAAATATAATAAAATAGTAATATCCACTTCTAGCATACGTGTTCATAGGCCCACATACATCAGTATGTATTAGACCCAGAAGCTCAGTGGCCCATTTATTTTTTCCAGTAAAAGATGATTTGATCATCTTTCCAAGAAGGCATAACTCATAGGTAGTCAATGATTCGCAATTATTGATGCCAAGAATATTTTTTTTGACTAACCTGTTGATCCTATTCTTGTTTATATGATCGAGCCTACGGTGCCAAAGATAGACATCGATGACATGATCTAGTTTAGGATATTTATTAGACATGTATATTACACTAATAAACTATGATAATACATATATGCCATTTCTCAATTATCCTTATATTACTATAATATCATTCATAATGATATTTCAATAATTTTTTTTATTGATAAATAATAATCATCCTGAGCTAAAAGTCTAATAGATATTATGTTCATCATTAAAGATGGACAATAGTGACAGTCACTTAAAATGATACTATTATTTTTGAAAAATAGTTCAAGAGTTTTCAATGCTAGGACTGAAACTTTACTTTCATCCTCAATATTAAGAAATCTATCACCATTCTCAAATTTTCTATCTATTTGAAGTCCATGCAATGAATTGCATATATAAATTAGACTTTCGGTATCTAATACCCAGATAGATATATCGCATATGAAGAAATTACAAGATGTTATCATATAATAGCCTTGACTAGCAACTACTTGCTGATTTAACCTATTCAGCCTATTTAGGTCAAGAGGATAATTTTTCTTTGGGTCTGCCTTATTAGGGTCAATACTAGACTCCTTGTTCTTAGGTCCTAAACGCTTGCCATTGTCCAATAGTGAACAGAGCGGACTTACACTAGCCATTCTAATTATCTAAAAGAAAAACATGAGATCTTATTAGTACTCAAATTAATTAATCCTAAAGATTTAGATTTTAGTCTAAAGATTCTTCCATTATTTTTAACAAATTGATAGTTTTTACCTCTAATTCGAGAAATTACACTAACTCCTTAGTGGGTACTGAAATCCACATAGACTACAAATGGGCCTGAGGAAAGCTCTGACTAATCCTTGTGCATTTATAAATAGATTCATAATCAATTTTTTTTTAATTAATTTTTAGTAATTAGGTTTTGCCCCAGAAGCCAATTCAGTAGGCTATGGTGTCCACTGAAAAGGTCTGATTAGGTCCAATCATTAACATGATTGACTTCGATGCATCAAACCAATGATAATAAGGCCCAAAAAAAGCTCTGGCTAACCTAATTATCATTAAGAAAGTGCGACCTAATCATCATATGTTGGATAGAAATTCTAATATCTAGATGAACATCAGGTGTAATTAAGGCACCTCCAATGTCCACCTAAAAGATTGAACTCATTACTATTCACCTTAATGGGAGGCTATGATTCGGTTATCCCCATAACTTTGTTATTTTAAGGATCTAATAATTTAGAAAATTTAGGTTACTTATGATTTAATTATAGAAAGGACATGAACCAATTTCTTCCATTGACTTTACTAAGTCAAACCATCCCACTGACTTCAACAAGTCAATTGGTTAGGGCTAGGATCAATTTAAGTCCATGGGCATCTAATACAGTCTTACTAATTGAAATCAGTCAAACTAATTCCTAGTGACATGGGTTAGCTCAAATCACCAAGTGATCTAATCAAACTCTAATCATCCATATCGATCAGGTAAGTGAGATCAGTGGAAGGGATATGTCATTAACTCGTCGAAAATCAAATTAGTGAGAGTAGCTTTCAATTAAAAATCACTGATCTTTACTGCCAAACATACCTTGGACACCAACCGATTAATTAGGTTCAATCCAATCAACCTAGTAATTTTGGGCTTAACTGTGTGGCCATGAAATAAGTCCATTTTGGTCTTGTTAAAGACATGGATCCATCCAACTACAACTATTAAAATTGAATCTAGAGTATCTTTGACCTAATCTAAGTTAACACTTAGTTAGATTTGATCAATTACTTTTATTAAGTCCAATCTTCAACTAACCTTAGGTCTAACCTAATTTATGGACCTAATTCATCTATCCTAATAACCCATAAATTTATGATTAATGACTTAGAGTCTTAATTCATAATTCTAGATACTAAATCATTATACTTAATTTTTAATTAAGTTTATGGGCTGAGGGATAGGATTCGATATTTTAAAAATATTTTTTAATTTTTGAAAGATTGTTTACAACTTAGCAATGTTCACCAATTGAGTCGACTTACTTCAAAATTGAATGGCTCAATTTACAAACAACACTAGTTGTAGGATTTAATCTGAAACTATGTACACTATATAATACTAAATTATGAATCAAACTTTAGATCTTATCTAAACAATCATTAATGATCAAAAATTAAATTAAAATCTAATTTAACATATCATAAAAAATTAGATCTAATCTAAAAATTTTATAATCAACTACAAGATCAAGCACGTACAAGGACAACCTTTGCACTATAGAAGATAAACTCTATAGCAGGACAACCTGCAATCTATATGATCTTGATTTTAATTTTTAGATCTAATTAATCAAAATATTATATTAATATTTAGATTAAATCTAAATTATCAATCTAAACATGCAAGCATATCATGTTTGGCAAACCTGACTTTGATACCATTTGAAGGATGTAGTGTAGAATTTATAGTACTACTTTCAATTTTTTTTTAAAAATAGCTAAAATATAGTAGAAAATTAATTAATTTAATTAATTAATTATTGATCATATTAAAATGTTAAGCTCTACACTAAGAATCTAAACATAATATGCATGCATTTATATAGATTTGAAAAATAAAACTATGCAGCAAACTCTTTACTATATCTATCTATTTTGAATATAATACCTTTTTATGGATAGCCAATCACCGTAATCTGAATCCACTGAATAATGCTCTGGAGTGCTAGCTCCTCGATGGAGCCTTTGACGGTTGATCATAATCGATCCAATCGATTGTCTATTTTTTAATTTTTTAGATGCTCTAAAAAATCATAACTTATTCTTTAGAGGATGATGAGATGGTGTACAAAATTTGATGGCGATCCGATGCTCATAGCATTCGATCTCTCCACCCGAACCCAGAAACCCAGTTCTAGGATTTCACTCATCCAAAAAAACCTTAATGCATTGAAAACTCTCTCACGCCTTTTCTCGAAAGAATTTTTTTGTGAAATAAATTTTCACGAATTGAGAAGAGATTCTCCTACCACTCACCCACTTTTAAAATAATTTTTAATTAGGTGAGTGAAAAAAGAAAAATAAAAGATGGCATGAGAGGAAGTATGGGTGCAAGAGAACTTTTCTCTCATGCTAGAATTTCTCACGCCCCAGAAAAGTGCGCCCATCTTTTCTCTCTCTAAGAAATTGCACCCCACGCTCCTCTCTCACGTAGCCTTCCTTCTCACCTCGCACGCATAAAAAAATCACCTTTTAATGTACGTGAATCAGAGGGAAAACCGCATGGAAAAGATAAGGGAGAGTGGTTGGGAGGTTTTAACCACTCACTTAATTTCAAAAATCAAGTGAGCCTCTTATCTTTATCCAACACCCGCTCCCATGTATTTAACACACAAAAGGACTCTCCTTCTATGTGCACATATTTAGATTTCTTCAAAAAAAATGTATGACAAACAAAAGGAATGATGTGGGAAGCAGATAAGGTTGGATTGGTTCAAACCTCCAACAAACTAAGTTGAATTCAAAACTCAACTTACTTTGAACTGGTCCAACCCTTGGACTAGGCCAAAGATAGAAAAATGGGAGGCACACAAGGCTCTTCTGGCATAGGAAAAAATCACATGAATTCAGAATTTGCATAAGGAAGGGTGTGGGTCAAAAAGTCCAAGCGCAGGGAGATGGAAATTCAAATTTCAAACTTGCTTTGACTTGGTCTTAATTGGTTTCAACCAAACCAATTAATCTAGACCCAATTAAACTAGATTAAATCCAACCAAATTAGGCTTAACCTAATCAAATAAAATTCTAATTAAATTAAAAATTAAATAGGTCCAACCCCTAATCAAATCAGGATCAAAACTTTCATGGTGATTAGGTAATCTCATGACCTGATTGGGTCAAACTCAATCAAATTAAATTCAATCAGACTTGATCGAATCCTCATTTCTCAATCAAATTAAGCTAATCAGCAATCAAATTACTAATTAATTCTCCAATAAACATAAAGTTCCAATCGAATGAGTGTCTGATTAACAGAGTTCCATCAATATGAAACTCATGAAGAGTCATCTTGACACTAGTATCCCAAACGAATAGAACTCACGATCATAGAGTCACAAATCAGTGGAACTCTTGATCAGAGAGTCTCAGACAAGTAGGATTTTGAGTCTCAATCTAGTGGGACCCACAAAGATAGAGTCCTAGTCCAATGGGACCCATAAAGATAAGAGTCCTAGTCTAGTAAAATTCTTGACCATAGAGTCCTAGATCATCCAGACTCATGATCAGCCATAAGATCAGGAAGGAACTCTTTATGTGTGTAACCCCATAGCTTTGAATCCTAAGTTGGTAGTATAAAAACTGATTTTCTATACCAATCGATGTGACCATCTAGCAATGGTATCCGACGTCTGGATAAATTGAATTTATCGCAATGCAACATCGATGAACCTATGGAATGTAGTTATCGTTTAATTCATCTCTTTGACCTCAATGCTCAAAAGATGATCTAAGATTTAACTATCAATCATGAAAAATCATCTACAATATATTTCAAATTATAATATCCATCGAATGGACTACCCTGATCGAGTGGTCAATTTCATCTTAATACAAACACCGACTTCACAAGTACTTGACTGCACCAGTAGCCTTCCATCACTGAATTAGAAATTCAGATAGTCTGATATCTAAGTGCAGTGAGATGCTTGCAAGTCACCGTAGTGATCTCAGGTCTAAGGAACACTTATATCTATATCCTTCGGAAGCAACTTTTGACAGTAGAGAGCTCTGCAGTTGGATCACGTTCAGTAAAATATATTCTTACACTTCATCTGTATGTCATGACAGTATCTCCATACTTTTTGGTTAAGAGGACAATCAATACTTATGGCACACAGCGATCTACACTCGATACGTTGTCGTCCTGGGTAACAATAAGTTATTTGGTTGCGAATACGTTTGAGGATTAAACGATAAATCATCCTTTGCCGAGTCTAAATAGTCCTAAGGACTTTATTATAGAAGAGTTTATTTAAGGAAGACGCACAAAGTGATAAAAATGTCAAAAGAATAATTTTATTCGTTAATAATTTAAGTACAATTATATTTAGCTTAACCATCTACAATCTAGATAATTGACTTTAGGATACATTTTCCAACAGTTAGGGCATGGGATCAGAGCTCCTACATCTTCATGCTCATCCAAGACTGGCATCCATACTATTTGCGATGCCAGGCTGGCGGAGTGCAGAGACAGGCTACCGAGGATCGACAGCAAGCTGTTGAGTTGACTGCATGCATCGATGAGTATCGACTGTTCCAGTCGTAGATCATGGAGCGGATGGTGTAGATGGAGCAAATGATGCAGCTGATGAGACAGCAGCAGACCGGTCTGAGCTCCTCTGAGCGCTCTCCTCTTTTGACACGTTCTCTTTCTTCAGATATTGCCGATGCTTGATGGCCGACAACCTATTTTCTCTTATTTTTACTTTTTTTGGATCTTTTGTATTTATTTATCAAAAAATATTTTTGTAATAAAATATTTTTTATATAATGAAATGATGAAATTTATTTTGGATGAAATGATGAAATTTATTATGGATGAATGATGAAATTTATTTATGAATTTTTTATTTTAATTTTATAAATTATAAATATAAATATTAAAAATATGTAATAATTTATATTTTTTTAAAAAATAATTTATGATGTAATTATTTATGATGAACACCTTTCGTGGCAAATAAAAAATTATTTGCAATAAAAATTTTTCATCATAAAAAAATTATTTGCGATGAAAATATTCTACCATAAATAATTTTATATTTACGATGGAAACTTTCCATCGCAAATAAAAAAATATTTGCAATGAAATATTTTCATCGCAAATAAATTTTTTTATGACAGAAAGTTTCCATCGAAAATAATTTTTTTATTTATGATGTAAATATTTTGTCGAAAAAAACTTTTATTTATGACGAAAAATTTTGGATTTCGTCACAAAATTTTTTTTGTAAATAATTTAATAAATAAAAAAAATTTGATAAAAATTTTTCATCATAAAATTTTTTTATTAGTGATGAAAATTAGTTTTTTGTTGCTAATTATTATCTGCATTCCATTTTTTACGATGAAAAATTAGTGACGAAAATTTCATCACTAATAATTATTAGCGATGAAAATTAATTATTTATGATTAATATATTACATCATAAAAAATAGATTTTACTATAGTGTAAATAAATATTTGCTTCTATCGAGATACCTGATCCTCTTTTATTTGATCCAAAAGATTCTAATTTCTTTTCTTTTGAAGTTGCCATTATTTTTGTTTTGGTTAGAGGCACATCATGTGACTTTTCAATCTATAAAACAAGTAGAGAAGAAAATATTAGTAATGTTTATATAATTTAAATATTAAGTAGAGAAAAAAATAGAGAAATATGCTATATATAGCCCATTTAGTCTTATAGATGAGGAGCTATTCGTTAAGAATGTTAAGACAAAGATGTAAATTCATATAATTTTTTTCTTAACTAATTATTTTAGCTTTATTGGTCTATCCTTTTATTAAAAAAATATTAATTGGACTAAATTCACTAGCTTAGTGGTGGACCAGTCCAACCAAAAAGCAACACAAATGGAAAAGCCCCTTCGCTCCCTTTTTCTCCTTCTTCTTTATCTGCATTTGCCCGTATTGTTTTCTGGTTGGATTGGTCCATTATTGAGCTAGTGGATCCAGTCCAACAAATAATTTCTCCTCGCATCATATAAATATGGAGCACTATATTATATATGTTATCAGGAAATACTGTTAAATTACAAGAGATAATGATTATACTAACTCTTAACATAGATTGTATAATCCGTTAATTAATTCTCCTATGAGAATTTCAGTATTTCTGTCAAAAATAATTTAAACAAGTTCTTTAGTATGACCATGTATTTTAATATGTATGAGATATCTAGAATTGAAAAAATAAAATAATTAGTATTTTTTTGAATATTTTAGTAGATTGTTAATTTCTTATCCTGCTGATGTTGGTGGATTTTTTTTGACAAAAATAGCATCTAAAAACATCTATAACATTATATATCTTCTTATTACAAGTTATACATGAGTGGTAACATAAATCTCTCTATCGAGATCTATGCAAACAACAGTCAGCAAAATTTGATGGTATAATCCCTCTAAATGCAAGCAAGCATTAATAAAAAATTAGTTTTATTTACTTTATAGATACTATTGTTGTCATAGATTGTATTAAAAAATTTAAATATATACTTGTTGTTCTTGTAGATCTTTACAATAAGTCATGGGATAAACCACAAACATATAATCTCTATATTGAAGCATTAGCGTTTTCATGTGTTTTGGACCTAGAGGAGAAAAAAATGAATTAAGATTTATATTATCAATTATTTTGATATTCTTAATGAATTATTAGATTACTAAAATATAATATTTTTTTCTTCATCAATATCTAGATTTATTGGAACCTTGATACAATCCATGGTAGATGGGCAACACATGTTCAATCGTAAATAATTTTATATAAAAATTTAAATTTTATAAGAAATAGACTTTGTATTTTTATAAGCTTTTGCTTTGACCACATCCTAGCAGAACTTGATCTTATTGAATATTTTCTTGTATGATATCCCTATTTCTATCGTTATTTATCCCCATAGTGTTAATTTCATAGACCTAAGATTGTAATATTTTAAAAAATATATGTAAAGATAGTGTAAGTTATTTATAATTAATGACTTATTTATCTCTTATCCAAAAGTACCATATCTCACTTCAATGTATTTGGGTCCTGATAGGTACGAATGATAGCTACTTCATCAATAAATACAACGACTTCTATAACATGCATATAGAATAAATTTTATTATTTTCTACAAAACTATTTATATTTAAATATCAAATCTAGGAGGTTAATGATATTTATCAATAAGATATCCATCTTGGCTAATATAATCTTAAATTTTATAAAAATTAAAGGAGTTATAGCTATATAGTAGAATAGGAGATTGATCATCGACATGTTTTTGTAGTTTAAAAGACTTCAAGGCTACCAATTAGATGCCATTCCTAACAATCTAACTTTTATTTCTGCATCCTTTATTTCAACATTACATAGCTCATATAAACTGTCCTCCTTAAAAGTATTTCTCACTTATCCAAAAAAAAATAGTATTTCTCAACTTTTTTGTCTTCCGATTGCATACCATCATTTAAATCTCTTAATCTTTTTATAAGAAAAAAATATTAGTTAATATATTGTACTTTAGAAAATTTTTAAAATTAAATAAATTAAAGAACTATCTAAATTAGTATTTACTTCGTTATGCCTACGAACTAACTCCCATAATGAGAGGTTGATTATAACTTTTCTTATCATTTGTATATTTAACATCTTGGCAACAACATCCTTTAACAGTTCAATGCTTACTATATTAATGTAGAAATCTTATTGGAATGAATATATATACATAGACATTATATTTTATGGTTATAAAAATTTATCAAAAAAGGAAAAGAATATGCAATGCAAAATATTATATCTAAGAATACAAACCGTGAGAAGATATAGTACTTTCACATTATATTATAATTTGCTCAGTCCTTTATTGTATCGTATTTCATATGAAATGCAAAATATTATATCTAAGAATACAAAAGATGTAGTACCCGAAGTTTCTATTTTTCACATAATATTATAGTTTGCTCAGTCCTTTATTGTATCATATTTCACCATATTTTGTTTTCCAACATTTTTCATTCATAAAAATGAATTATATGTTTGGATTAATAAAGTAAGAGATCGAATTAAAATGAAGCATGCACAAAGATATGGTTATATTTTCCTTGGCTTGAATTTATCCTTATTGATATACTTTATTTCAAACAAAATCTTTGAAGCCTAAATTATAACTGATATTATCATAAATGAGGGTAAGAAAGTTGATAAATTTATTCATATTTTTTTGAATATTAAATTCATCTATCGTACGACACAGGTGCAAAAATGCACTAGACTTTACTTGGCTTTGAAGATTTTGGTGAATATACAACAACACTTGGATTTTGATTGCACAAACCACTTTTAGGATGCTATTCCAAATCATTGCTCATTCTTATTTCATGATAAATCTATTTTTATCATATGATACCTCAAATTAAGATTTAATTATAATTTATTCAATATAAATACAAATTCAAGTTTGTATGGAAAGCTAACTTACTTTATCATATAATAATAATTATTTGCAAAAAGTTCATCGACAAGATCACATTTTTAGGAAAATTAGTTGAATGTCCAACCTTGTCAAGTATTAACATTTTTAAAACTTTTCTTGTTTTTGCTCTTGAAATTGTGATATGTAGTTGGCCATGGTTGAAACTTGACTTTAGTTAAAAAAACCCCAACTTTATTTATTGTTTGTGTTTAACTCTTGTTAATAATAATGCACTAAGCTAGTTTTATAAGAAATTGTCGCTCGAATTTAATATGACATTCATCTTCTTTGGAGATATTATAATTCTTAAAATCATAATAGTTGGGTATTATTGCCTCTAATAATTTTTGCTTGTATGATCTTTTTTCCTAGCTTCCACAAAATGTTGTGTTCCATCAGGTAGCCTAATTAATTAGTTTAATATAACTACCAAAACACTAACCTTTAGGTTCAAGTGATAGTTTGTGGTGCTATTAAACTTCAATGAATTTAAATATTCTGGTGTATATCTATGTACCTTACCTCCATTTTGTTGTTCATATTAAATGGTGTCAACACTAAGAAATTGACTCAATTTTTTTGATATCTTTGACAGCATCATGCTATTACGTGCCTAGAGCAATGGTCTAAAGATAAGACCAGTCTCTCAAAATTTCATGATTTAGTTAGGGATCAATCCTTTTTTTTTTTTTTTTAATGAGATATAAAAGATCTAGATAGGGATTCACAATTTTTTTTTTTTTGCCATTTTTTATAGTCCATGGATAATTTTGTTTCCCATATTTAACAGCTGAGCCATCAACTAACACCTATATGAACTTGAATTTTCCTCAAAAGAAAATAATCTTTAATAAGAATATAATATGTTAATAGAACTTCCTAGAAAAAAAATATTTTTATTAGGAAAATAATATGTTAAGAAGAGTTTGGCTAATTTGAAATTTATGATACCATATATTCAATTTTTGAATGATCTTTTTTAGAATTTTTCTGAATTTTGAGTTCGCACTTCTCTAAAAGAAAAACAATTTTTAATAAAAAATAATATCTTAAGGATACTTTCTTAAAAGGAAAATAAATTTTCCTTTTCATGATATTTTTTCTGCGTGGTGATTTAATAGATTTGGTTGGTTCTTTTTATTTTATGATGAACTCTCAACCAAGAACTCTAAAATGATGAGCCATCATCCTTAACCCATTAGCGCATGCCAATTAACCTACGTGAACTCATATTTTCCTAAAAGAAAATTAATTCCTATATTTCAAGTTCATACTTCTCTAAGAAAAATAGGAAAATAATACCTTAAGAATACTTTCTTTAAGGAAAATAGTTTTGTTCTTCCCCAGTTTTTATTGCTGCATGATGATTAGTAATAAGAAATTTGGTTGGTTCACAAGTATAACATATGTAGATAAATTTAATAACTTTTTTTTTTTTTCAATATTTTAGATGATTCTATATAATTTTCCATCTATTGTTCATGAATTTTGAAGAGAGGTTAAGTTTTCTCTCCAGTCCATTAAACAGGTACAGAGATATGCTCTCCCTACTTAAAACTATAATAAAGAAAGAAAACCTCTAATTTTCTTGTAAAATTTATTTATGTTTCTTTAGCAATCTACTCTTTATTTTGCTATTCATTGTTATAAGACTTTTACTTTACATTGTAATCCATACCATTCATAAATATTATTTTTGTTTGTTTATTTGCGCTATGACTGGTTGCAAATGCTCACCACTCGTTTCTCAAAATGCCTCACCACTATTCTCTCGAGCAAATCATGAAATTTAATGAACCAAACCCATGATAATTCTTGTAGCACTCACATTTGCTCCACTCCCTTCCTCTAGTCCTACTTCCATGATGGCCTTCGAGTTGCCACCATGGGCGATGACCTTATGGCTTTTTTCTTGTTCATCGATGCTGTCCGACACCATGCTCGCCGTAGTGAATGGCTATCATGCTAATGCCATATATTGGCCACATCTACTTTACCATCCAGGCCAAATAAATCTATCACTATCGTAACTCAGCTATTCTAGGTTTGGTATTTCCGTTCCTATTATTTCTTCTCGATGAAGTTTTTTTACTTGTTTTCTACATACCATAAGTTTTTCTTCTCCATGCTTTCTTGCTGTACCATAGCCTTATTCTAAGCATAAACCACCTGCATGCACGTATCTCCACCATCAACTCTAATCCGACCATAGCCTTATTCTAAGCAGAAACCATAGCCTTATTCTATGTTCCCAGTTTATTATCACAATATCCAAAACTATTCTTCAAGAAGTCCACTGGTTGAAGACTTGGAATCATGTGTCACAAATATGTCTACCATATTCCCTCAACATGTGCGTGCATGCAAGCGTATAATTATATTGCCCAACCAAAACAACTTGGGTTGGTTGGTCCCTTGGGAACTTCACATAGCGCTCATCACCATCAAGGCAACCACCTAAATCAAATTGCCTATAGTTTATGCAATAATAACCTTCCACTTGAGATCGCGAATACTTCTTTCAACCTTCCTTCCAGTGCTCCAAGGGAGACATACTTTTATGGCCTTTTCGCATATGCTCGTACCTTTTCATCCTTTTAAAAATGGAAAGCCCAAGTGTCTCATCCAGCAACTTGTTTACTCTAAAATTTAGCGTCTCTGCGTATTGTTTTTAGGCTATCACATCGATGGATAAAGATGTTGTATTGTTTTTAGGCTATCACATTGAAATGTAACTGGGTTGGTGGGCTGCCGGGGGGTGATTGCATGCATCGGACTTGCTGTGGTCGTTTTGCCTCTGCGTTCGCATCTGTAACATTATAGATTGCATGCTATAATTTAGAACTTCCATTTTATGCTTTTCGATAGGTAACATATCCGTTGGATTGTTGTGCAGCTAAGGCTTGCTGTTGAACCTGGACGCAGACTTATATATATATATATATCTCAGGTAACAACCATCATGCTTGGTTTGGTGATACATCTTGGAATTGACCATAACTAACAAGGCAGCCCAACCCATGAGAGCTCACCATGAGGCCGAAACAAAAGCGCACGGAGGTATTTAAATTTGAATTCTCTCCAACTGGGCATCCATTGCAACTCACCCCATGATCATGCATGGTTAATTAGCACGGACAAGGCTCGCAAGCATAGGTCATTACCCAACCATTAGCATGCATGCCCGATTTACTCAGCGATGGATGCCGACTTTTGCCTATATTAAGCACATAGGAGACCTCTAAGTTTATTCTCTTAACTCCTTTGCCGTGCTAACACTCTGCCACTCCAAACCTCCTTTGTTTTCCTGAGATCACCTTTTAATTTAATCATCAGATGATCTCTCACTAGATACACTTAGAAAGTGGACTTTTTTTCCCTATTTCAAGTCAGATCCGACGCAAGAGCTCTTATTTGAGCACAATAACTACCATCCAACCCTTTTTCCTCAGCTTGGAGACCAGCAGCAAGCCCTAGACCAACCTTGCTGTAAAAGAAATGCTTGAGAGATGGAGGGAGAAGAGGGAAAACATAAGAAAGAAAGTAGAAAAGATTTCTTCAATATATTTCATTGTGATATGTACATCCATATATAGAGATGAAGAAGAGAGAAATAGACAGAAAATTGGAGAGATTATGGTATCAATCACGTAATCCTCCCAATCCAAAAAATCTATCATAGTAATTGTATATAATATTCTACACAATGGACATTCCTAATATTCCGTAACATGCCATTGTAAAAATATTTTAGACAATGTATATTCCTAATATTCTATATATTCTTAATATAGGCAATGTACATTCCTAATAGTCCCTCTCAAGTTGGAGTATGGAGATTTCGAATGCCCAATTTGTACAGAATCTCTTAAAAATGATCACAGCCGAGAGCTTTGGTAAAGATATCTGCAAGCTGACAATATGTAGGAACATATCATGTAGCAATGTCTTGAGACTGTAGTCGCTCTCTGACAAAATGATAATTAATTTTTGTATTTGGTCCGCTCATGAAATATAGGATTTGCAATGATGTGTAAAGCTGCTTGATTATCGCAATAAAAAAACATGGGACTATGATGTGAAACACTGAGGTCGGATAAGAGGGCTCGAAGCCATAGTAATTCACTAATGGTGTGTGCCATAGCCCAATATTCGACCTCTGTACAAGAACGAAATATTATTGTCTGCTTCTTAGCACGCCAAGAAATCGAAGCATCTCCCAAAAAAATATAGAAACTTATAGTAGAACGCCTTATCATGGGACATCCTGCCCGGTCTGCATCATAATAAGCATATAACTGAAAGATGTTGACACTTGAAAAAAATATGCCTTGACCTGAAGATCCATTCAAATATCGCAAAATATGGAAGGCTGCATCTAAGTGTGGTTGCCGAGGAGATTGCATAAACTGCGTTAGAACTGCACCGAGTATACAATATCAGGCCTGGTGATGGTCAAATAAATGAGTCATCCCAATAATCGATGATATGGACCTGGATCGTCAAGAAGTTTTCCGTCATCTACTGTGTGCTTGAGATGTTGCTGCATAGAAAATTTTGTGGGCTTGGTCCCCAACATTCCGATCTCCTACAGAATATCAAGTATATATTTTCGTTGGGATATAAATATGCCCGAAGGTGATCGTGCCACTTCTAACCTAAAAAAATATTTTAAGTTGCCCAGGTCTTTAATGTGAAATTTGTCTTGCAAATATTATTTCAATGCCTGACATTTTGAAGGATTATTTTCTATAATAATCACATCATCTACATAAATAAGAATAGCAATGAAAGAGTCCTCATCTTGTTTGGTGAATAGAGAGTGATCGTCTTTAGATTGAGTATAGCCATATTGGAGCAACGAGTGGAAGAACTTTTCAAACCACTGTCTTGACGCTTGCTTAAGTCTATAAAGAGACTTACACAACCGACAAACACGTGTATCACTTGGTTTTAGAAATTCTGACGGAGGTGTCATGTATACTTTTTCATAAAGATCGCTATGAAGAAAAGTATTGTTGACATTCAACTGATGTAACTGCCAATGTTTAGCGGAAGCAACAACTAAGAAACACCGTATTATAGTCAATTTAGCCACTGGGGCAAAAATCTCGGTGTAGTCAAGACCTTCTATTTGTGTGTATCCCTTCACCACTAACCGAGCTTTGTATCGCTCAATAGAACCATCGGTCTTGTATTTAATTTTATATACCCATCTCGATCCAATAGGTTTCTTTCCAAGTGGTAAATACTTCAAGGTCCAAGTGCCATTTTGCTGGAGAGCAGTGAGCTCAGCCCCCATTGCTTCTCACCACTTAGGATCCTTTACGGCTTGAGAAAATGTTTTAGGTTCTTTATGAGAGGTGATAGTTGAAAGGAAAGCTCAATGGGAAGCATTAAGCTTAGAATAAGTGAGGTAGCAAGAAATAGGATAAGGCTTACCTGAGGTCACTGAATTGGCGGATGTGTCCAGGGGTCTTCCCACTCCTGGGGCATCGACAATATAGTCCTATAATCGAACGGGTTGCTTCCTATCTCTGACGGGCCGTGAGTTAGGTCCAATGATCTTAGAAGGTGAAGCTTGCTCAGGAGAGATAGCATCAATTGCGTCAAGAGTCCTATTCAAACTTGACATTTGGTTCGAATCAATGGAATTGGTTTGTGTTTGGTCTGACTCATGAGAAATAATAGGATTTGAAACATGTCCTTGGGTCTGGCCCAAATTAGGTACATGAGGTAAATTATTGGTTGTCAAAGAAAATCCCATATCATAATCAGCCTTATTTAGTTGTGAAAAAGAAGATATAATAGAAGAGGAAGGCAATGTTTGAGAATAAAAAAATGTCTTCTCATGAAAGATAACATCACGTGAAGTAAATATTTTATGAGTTTCAAGATCATATACACGATAGCCCTTTTGACCAAGAGGGTATCCAACGAACACACAAGCACAAGAATAAGGCTGAAATTTATCACTGGACGTCTCATGCACATAACAAAGGCTACCAAAAACTCTTAGATGATCATAGGTGGGTGGTTTATGAAATAAGAGTTTGTAAGGACTCTTGCCATTCAATTTTGGTGTAGATGTCAAGTTAATTAAATAGGTGGCAGTCAAAACACACTTTCCCCAAAATGACACAAGCAAGTTGGCTTGAAATCTTAGAGCATGGGCAATATTTAATAGATATTGATGTTTATGCTCAACCACCCCATTTTGTTCTGGTGTCCCGACATAAGAAGTTTGTGATATAATCCCATGTTCTAAAAGATGTGATTTCAATGGTCCGGCTACAGACTCTTGAGCATTATCACTACATATGTATTTAATGTTTGCATCAAAATGATTTTTGACCATAGCATGAAAATTAACAAAGCATTGATATGCCTCGAATTTTCTTTGTAATAGATAAACCCAAGTAGCCCTTATGCAATTGTCAATAATAGTGAGAAAGAAATGAGCTCCCATGTGTGATGAGGTGCGATATGGTTCCCATATATCAATATGAACTAAATTAAATGGTGAAGTAGATTTATTAATGCTCAAGAAAAAGGGCTTTCTTGTTTGTTTTGCATGATAGCAAACATCATGACAATTATTTATGAAATCAAAAGAAGTACTTGAGAGAAAAGGATCAAGTTTCAAACGCTTGTAAGAGCAATGTCCTAACCAAACATGCCAGAGATTAATTGAAACATCGACTTTATTTGTCCATGCAGGACATATTGTCAAGCCTTTAAAGTAGTAGAGATCATCTTGGAGTTCACTCAATCCAATCAGCTTTCTTGTGGCAAGGTCCTGTAGAGCATAAAATATGGGAAAGAAAAGAACAACATAATTAAGTTCTCTAGCATGTTTGCTTACTGAAACAAGATTGCAAATAAAATTAGGAGCATATAAAGTACGGTGCAAAGTAATATCATTGGTCAAAATAACATCACCATATGAATTTACAGGTATATTGACTCCATTAGGTAGAGTAATTAGGAGTGCATTGTCAAGAGGTTTAATATCATGAAGAAAAGACTTACAAAAGGTTAAATATTTGGAAGCACCACTATCAAGGATCCAAGAATGACAAGAATTAAGAGAGGCCTTACCAACAAAATTTACAGCACTCTATCTTGTCCAAGAAGGAAAATAAGTTGCTAATATTGTATGGGAGAAAGATCCAGTATTGGAGAGATTCTGTTTGTAGTTGATGGTGTAGTAGCATTCACAGCAACCCCTCCTTGGTGCTGACTACTGGTCTCTACTCCATTGCTACTACCTTTAACTCGATCTTTGGATTGCCATCTAGGTGGGTACTCGATTAGCTCGAATCATCTATTATGGATATGTCCTATCTTCTTACAGTGGTTGCATCGAAAGTATTTTTTATTCTTTTCCTTGAAGCCGATCTCCTTATTAGGCCTTTCTATCATGGCCTTAACAGTAAGAGCCACGACTTCGGATTGAGAAGTTTGAACTCTGGCGACTTTCTTCTGCTTTTCACCTCGAATCAATAAGGCATATGCCTTATTAACTATTGGTAATGGCTCCATGGACAGCAGCTGATCTCGCAACATGTTGTGGGAGTCCTTGAGGTCAAAAAGAAACTGATGTAGTCCTTCTTCTTCTTTCTCAACTTGGATCTCTCTGGTGGCTCCACAAGAATAAGTTGGCACCTTGGAATAAGCCGCAAGTTTCCCTCACAAGCCATGAAGGTGGGCATAATAAGTGGCAATAGTCATATCATTGCCTTGCTTGAAACTCCAGATTTGGATCTTTAACTCATGAATGCGAGGAGCATTACCTTGAAAGTATCTTTCTTCAAGATCGATCCAAATATCTCGAGCACTTTCAAAAGAAAAGATGCTGTCATAGATTTTTGGTACAACAGAGTTGTAGATCCATGACATCACCATTGAATTGCAAGTATCCCATAGAAAATAATCCCACGATCCATCTATAGGTCGTGCAAGCATCCCATCAATGAATCGAATTTTTTGTTTAGTCGAAGAGCAGTGATAATAGCCCTTCGCCACGCAGGATAGTTCGGTCCCTTGAGTAGAGATGTCACAAGGGCATTTTCAGGATTCTCCAAAGGTGAGATGAAATAGGAAGATGCCAGGTCATGCGTAGCACTTAAGATCGGTGACGAACCATCCACCATAGATTCGATTATGGTGCTCTAATTGATTTGATCGGACATGTTGATGAGAACAAAATGTAGCAACTATTTGCCTCCAATTACGTGTAAGAGAACGCTTCAGCAACAACTTGCCGTAAGCGCTAATCGAGGAAAAGACTCGAATCAATGGCGATCTTGCTTTGATACCATGTAAAAAAAATGCCTGAGAGATGGAGGAGGAAGAGAGAAAACATAAGAAAAAAAGTAGAAAAGATTTCTTCAATATATTTCACTGTGATATATACATCCATATATAGAGGTGAAGAAGAGAGAAACAGGCAGAAAATTGGAGAGATTATGGTATCAATCACGTGATCCTCCCAATCCAAAAAATCTACCATAGTAATTGTATATAATATTCTAGATAATGGATATTTCTAATATTCTGTAACATGCCATTGTAAAAATATTCTAGACAATGTACATTCCTAATATTCTATATATTCCTAATATAAGCAATGTACATTCCAATACTTGTCGACCAGAATAGAACCCTTGCAGACCATTTCAACAAACTCATTTGCTTGGTGCCTAAAGTAGGGCTAGATTTCAATGGCAATAGATTGTGCTGAAAAAAGATCTTTGAGTCCACTTTGGGAGGCTTGACTTATCAATATAGTTTGCAACCATGGAGGAAGTCTTTAAGCTCAAACTCCATTGTTGCAAAGATGGAAGAATATGGATCAGAAAACCAATCGGCTGCACTTAGAAAAAAAAAAAGAAGTAAAGTTGGAAGGTCACTCTCAATGGTGGCCATGCAAAGATTGGTATTTACCAACGTTGCTTTGGCCAACAGCTTTGCCAAAGGTAGAGTTTTGTTCCAAAGAAGAGCATTGGTCATCACTCACTCTTAGGGCTCGTTCTTTTATGGATAAATATTATGAAAAAATTGGTCTATTTTTTCATTGACTAACTTATCTATGTTCTCATATTTTTCAAGATGGAAAAGTTACTTTCTCCTGGATAGCATTTACTCATGAAATGAGAGAAAGTTTTATCCACCTAAGAGATGGCTAAATTATTTTTCCATGAGCCAGTAAAGTAGATATTTAATTTTATATCTAAAATATTTCATTTTTATTTTCAATATCTCCATCATTTAATGCTCAATAACTCAGCCATCCACTTTCTTGAAATCTAAAAAATATAAGGGATATTATTGAAAATATGAATAAATTTTAATAACTTACCCAGGAAAATAGTAATGTAAAAGAACATGGGTAAAAGATTTCGAAATAACTTGCCTATGCATAAAAGAATATAGGTAAATTATTTTTTTGTCTAAATATTATCTGAAAAATATTTACCTAAAAAAATATAGATTTTCAGGTAAATATTTTACCTACAAAAGAACGACCCCTTAATCAGATAGAAAATAGAAGAGATTAATTGCTTACTCTTTGACTTATACAGTATGTTGGAAAGTACCATGGTTATACTTCTTCAAGCTTGAATGGAGAGAGGGTCGGGTGAAAAAAAGTGATAGTCTCTCTTATAAGAGAGGTATCACCAAACTCTATTTCGAGGATGCTCCTTCACTTAGAAGAAGGCTTAGAACTACCATAGAAGGATTAAGTCCCTATAATATTAGAAAATCAAGAACCCCATGATCATTCTCCACAAGTTGGGGATGAGCTGGGGGGGACAAGTTGATACTCATTTAAGAGCTTGGTGAAAAGCATTGGGATCAGAAGCCTCAGCCTTGCCCTCAAAGATTACTTGTA
The DNA here is from genome assembly GCA_006176705.1 of Cocos nucifera. NCBI lineage: Eukaryota > Viridiplantae > Streptophyta > Magnoliopsida > Arecales > Arecaceae > Cocos > Cocos nucifera. Next base: position 1,113,328 of record QRFJ01000659.1, read on the forward strand.
CAAACAAAGTTGGTCATTCCTATTCGATGTCATCCAACCAAAAGGGATGGACAACTCCAGAGAAAAACATCGAGAGATAAAAAATTATGTGCGGATCCTTTTCAGATCAACCTCCCCCATGATGCTTTTCTTAGCATCAAAGGCAAAGCTGATATCCGAAGAGAATCCTTTCAAGGCCTCAAAGGCTTGGTTGGGAGAATGATGAGCTTCAGCCTCATGATATAAAGACCACTCTTCAACCAACAAACTCATGCACCATACCAAAAAGTTCAAATAGAAGTAGAAAAAAGAGAGGAAAGAAGATCGAAAAGGGGGAGCAAGAACAATAGAAGAAGGAAAGCCCCATAAGTTATGACAATGAAGATGATGGACCAAAAATAAAGAAACAAGCATAGAGAATCTACCAAAAAATTTAAGGTAAAAGGACAAATGCCAATCTTCAACCTTGACTGCAAAAAAGAAGGAAGAACTCTGACAAAGAAAAAGGACTAAGCTTTGATGAGAAGGTCCTCGTTTTCTCGCTTTAGAGATTTGAATTACATAATACCCAAAATGAAGGAGTCGAAAGGCATTTTACTTCATACAGAACCTCGAACAGCTCGGATTAGTTTGGCCATTCAAAAGCTCAGCTCGATTTGCTCCACATATCATCCAAGCATTTGGCCTTAAACAATCACCCAGATTGTCATCATTAGAAATTTTAAATCATTGATTTGAAAATCCCGCGATAATGATGAAGCCTAGGGAATGTTAGCGGATGCCTCAAGAAAATAAACATAAATTCCAAAATTTTTCAAGAAGCTCTTAAAAAGAGATTTTAGCTAGTTGGCCTCGTGGCTCATCTTGATTGGCCAGTTCAACTATTACGACAACTGCTTTCTTCGTCTGAGTCAACAAAGCGGGTTGGAAGTATGGGGCAAGTTATAGAATTTAGAACCAACCACAACCAATGCTACAGCCCAACCCATGAGAGCTCACTATATGGCCAGAATAAAAGCATGCGAAGAAATTTAAATTTTGAATTCTCTCCAATTGGTGATCGCTACAGCTTGCCTGATGATTGCATATAGTTAATCCATATGAAAGAGATATATGAATGTGATGCTCAAGCAAGATGCATGGGTCATTACCTAATAATTAGCTTGGGTGCCTGATTTACTAGGTGACAGGTTCTGACCCTCGTCTATATAAACTACATCCTAAAGACCTCCAAATATGTTCTCTTAACTCCATTGTTATGCTATGACTTTGCCACTCCAAATCTTCTTTATTTTCTTGAGATCACCACCTGGCTTAGGCTTCGAAAGATCCCACCAAACACTCTTGAGCAAGTGGACATCCTTTTTTCAATTTCAGGTTGAATACAGTGTAAGAGCTCTTGTCCAAGCACAATTATTGCCATACAACCAAGCTCAGAAACTAGTAGTAAGCTCCAGACCAACCTTGTCAACCCAAACAAAACTCTTGCAAATCTCTCCAATGACCATGTTGCCCAGTGCCTATGGTCGGATTAGATTTTAATGGGAATACTTTGTATGTCATTTGTCATACATGCAATGACATGAATTAATTACTTGCTAAGTTGCTTTAGATGTGCTGATGGAAGAAGGGGATAGCCTCATTTTATAATGGTCTTGGTCATCTTCTTCTTAAAATAGTACCTTATATTGTGGTGAACTTTTACATTTTGAATTTTGAAGTCACTATCTTCTTGCTTCTTTTGTAATTTATATGAAGACTAGGATTGTTTGGAGAAATCTATCCTTTTTATTTTTTTTTTGTCCATCCCAAAAATTGTAAGAAGATAAAATACCAATAGATACAAGTAATTATACTATAACTACTACACGACAAGAATTAGGAGAATTATCGACTAAATTTTGCCGATACTAGAATGAAGTGTCAGTGAAATTCAACTTCCACATTTACCTACCAATGCTTTTTGTAAACATTGAAAACAGTAGGTATTTTATAACATTTTAATGCATCGGCAACTTACGATGCATAAAAACATTGATAGAAGCCATTTATTCCTACTTTTCTCCTCCAATCGATACCTTATACTCTTTATCCCTATTCTCTCTTCCAAGCCAACTCTCCCTCCTCCTTTGATCTGGCCTTTCTGGCACAACACCGAGAGTAAACTCTTTGTGTCGAACCTTCTCTCATCCTCTTTAATTTTCTTTCCTCTCTCTAGCGGTTGCCATCAACGATAGTGGCGGATGCGGCTAGAAGCAATGCTAGCTTTCTCCTTCCGTCTTTCTCTCCACTGGAATCCCCTATGGCTGCACCCTAAGACAATGGTTTGCACCTTTTCTCCTGTCTTGCTAGTGGCTAATTATTTTGGATAATGCATCCTTTTTAGATCTAATATTTCATTCCAATTTCTGCAATATTTAGATCTAATGTTTAATCTTCAAAATCCCACTAGATATTTGGCCTTCTGCCTCTCTATTTTTTTCTTCTCTTTAATATCTATCTGAAATTTTGAATCACTTAATTTATGATCTCACTTTTAGTGTGTGATTTCATTTTCTTTTCATTTGGCTGCAAATGATTCAATTTCTATGTAACAAGAAAAATATATTGATTTTGTTGTTATATCTTGTGATGTATGTAATGCTGAAATAGATGCATCATGCCATTAACAATGGCTTGGTCTGCTATGACTTAAACTCTATATTCGTTTATAGAGTGGTGAATGCACACTTGACCACTCCCCTGATGTTATTGTCATCATCAATTTAGGATGTCTACAGGAGAGTCTTGATTAGGTGTTCTTCCAACACATTTGTGATATAATGTCTAAGGTTGCATGTTTGTCGATAACTGTATAGTTGGATGGGCTTTTGGCCATCAAATGTTGATTAGATGACTATAAATAAGCAAGCTATTTTGTTTTCCTCAATTTTTTTTTGGGGGGGTTCTAGTAGGAAAGTTAGGCTATTGTGAGTAATGTTGAGATAGCAAGACTTGTGTTAATTAATGAAAAGTGACATTAACTAATATTTGGCCAATGCATCCTTTTTAACTAGTTTATGGAAGTTGATCGGTGTTTTGGATCTGCTTTGACTTATCTTCTTTCCAGCATGAGCTCATTGCCCTTCTATGATTCTTTGGTGACTCTTTTAGAGTTTCTTTTTTTTATGAATATTAATTATTTTATAGATCAAATTAGGGATGTGCTTACCCTAATTGTTTCTTTGATTCTTGTTTATCGCCACTTCTTATGCTTGTGTTCTTCTAGAATCACAAGTTGCATATTACCTTTTTAACCTATCTATTTCTGGAGTTTATTTCCTGAGGTTGCCCTGCGTCAATGTCTTCTATGCACCTTTTTTTTTCTTATTTTTATGGTTGCCTAGTAGGACAACCAACTTAGTTACGTTGTTTAAAATGTGCAAGATTATAAACATAAATACCATACACCTTGCAGACATGTATCTTTCATATCTCTAACAGGTTGCCATTATCCACCATATCCCTAGAGGCACTAAGCCTACTGTATCATCACTCTTTAACAACTAGATATTCTAAATCTGTCCTTATGCATTGAGGGAGTGTCTTTTGATATTGCTGTGATTTTTTGGTGTTGTTAATATGCTTATCATGTTTATTTAATCCTTGCTATGGAAGCATGCTGCCTAGTATATAATAGAGATGAGGTGGCAAACTCTTAGTACATTATAAAACAAGAGCCAATCAAGTAGCCTTGACATATTATATAAAAGATGATGTTTAATGGCTTGAATCATTAGAATTGCCAACTAACAGTGACTTCAATTATGATTGTATATTTGAAGTTGCTAGAGTTCGTAAAGTTTCCAACTAGATGCTAAAGATCACCTAGGTTATCTTTTTTTTTTTTAATAAAAAAAATGAAGAGCGGTTCTCAAAAGATATCATGTTAATATCAAATCACTATAAAATGATATGGAACCTCATAGTAGTAAGGGATGTTGTGGCACTGGACAATGCAAGTCATCAATTTGTTTAATGGTTTGACCACACGCACCTGCCAATGCAATACTAAATACGTATTTTGGATTTGGTATCGCCCTACAATGAGAGCTTATAATATATGCACACATGCACATGCATGAAAAGATCCACACTAGTATATCATTTTTTCTTAAATCTTTTGCTCGTATTCTCGATTTTCCACCAATTCTTGATTTTGTCGCTAGGATTTAAATTGATATGATATTATTGCTTGTTACTACAGAAAGAAAAAGCTTTGTGCTATGTATTGCAATTTTTTAGGTATTAGTTTAGTTCATACCCTGCCAAAAAAGAGTAGGACTACTCTTTCTAAGATGTTCCTTGCTATACTCAAGTGCTATGAGGCTACTTATGTTACTTATGTTCGTTGCTATACTCAATTTTTTTATGTTCAATTGTTCATGTAGTTATTTATGAAACTAATTTGCTTTAAAGAGGATTAGCCTGTAAAAAGAATTATGGTTAAAAGAGATCATATAGATGGTGGTGACAGTGAGTGTATCTGGTAAGAGGAAGAAATTGTGATAAAGGTTTTTTAAAGTTGGCCTAAAGTAATTGAGGATAAAACTTTTTGGCCATGGTTTAGTGTCATAAGGGAATCTAAAGTAGTTTAAATTATGTATAGCTACCTTGTGTTCTGAGTTGGCAATGAACTCTCTAGGGGTAAATTTGGATAATGTTTAATTTACATAAGCTAAGATTGAGAAGTAATTTTTTCATGCTTGATTGAGCATGCTTGCCATGAAAGATGGTCGAATTTCTGAATTTTTTATAAAAAATTTTAGTTTGATGTCATGGTCTTTGATTGAACTAGAGACTCAATTTTTTATTTCATTAAGAGACAGCAAATTGATTAAACTAGAGACATGGCTTTGTGTTAATATAACAATATATAAGGTTGAGTTTTTAATTTTCTATCAGGGAGAGCTCAGCTAATATTTTACTTATATAACTTTTTTAGATAAATTACTATTTAGTTATTATTCTTATATAATGGATAAAAGTTAGATAAATAAGCCAAGATCTAGTAAATATTATTTCAAAGGAGTTTAAAATTTTATTAAATTTGCTATTGAAAAAGAATCAATAAATGGGAAGATTTTTTATCTATACTAAAAATATGTAAATAATTATTCTTTTGATCTACAAATAATTGGAGAACATTTAACATGGAATGATCTTGTAAGAGGTTATACTGAGTGAATATTTTATGGAAAGTCCATGCATGTTGCCACCTCCATGCAATCAATCCTCGTATATAGAACATAGATATGATTTATGATCGTAATCTACAAAGAAATTCTAAGGGTCTGTTAAAAAATGTTCTAGTATTTGGTGCTGAGAATTTAGGATATTTCAGTTGAGGACAATAAATAGTTGCTATGGCTGAGTCTTCTATATTTACTGATCTTATGTATATTAAGAGGTTTGGATATTCATCTGATGATGAGACAGAACATCAGTATCGCAGTTTATTGAAAGATTATGATCAATAACTATATCTAGATTATAAGAACTTCTCAAAAAAAAATTTCTTATATATCTATTCTATTTGAAATATTTGAACGAATGGTCTATCAATAATTTTACTATACTACAATTATTAAAAGATATATTTTCTAAGGGCACTGCTTTGCTAATATTTTTTTATGAAGCCAAAAAACTAGTAAAGGATTTGGATCTTAGATATGAGAAGATTTATAGTTGTCCAAATAATTATATGTTGTATTGGGATGAAAATGTTAACCAAGAATCATGCAATATCTTTGGATCTTTATGATGGGCATCACATAAAGAAGAAGAAGGTGATATATTGAACGAAATGGATGCTATACAAGGTAATAAAAAATTGCTAAAATTTTATATTTTTCTTAATTTAATACCTAGATTTAAAAGGATCTATGCATCATCGAAGATAGCTTCATTGATGAGATGGTATTTTCTAGAAATAGCAATCCAAGAGAAGGGATAAATTGGATTTCTTAAAAATTATTCAAAGAACTTATGCTCAATAATAAATTTAAGAGTGTTTGTAGAGTGTTTAGTAGAAAATATATGCAACAAAAGATAAAATATAAATACAAATATACAATCACAAGCATTCAAGATTTGTCATGGTTCGGTGCTTACTTAACTCAACATCTACATCCACTCTCTAAGTCAACCCATTTAAAAATTTTAACTATAATCTCTTAAGATTATAGTGATTATTTTCATGGGTTCACAATCTAATTTAGTTAATTTTTTTCTAGCTCACCAATTAAAAGCTTACAACTAATTATTTTTATAGGCTAATAATCATCCCAATTAATTTTTCTTAACTTACTAATCAAAATCTTATAACTAAATATTTTTTTAGGCTCATAATTAATCTAGTTAGTTTTTCTTGGCTCACCAACCAAAATCTTATAATATCCAATTTATGGCTTGGATCAACCCTCTAATAACCCCAAGTTTCTTCCCCTAAGAAATTTGTAACAACAATTAACAAAGATGTACAAGAATTTTAAAGCACAAAAAATTAAAATATCAAACTCTGAAAAAAGTTGGCATGAATGTGCTCTTGAATTATTTGACTTCTTCTTTGAATGCCTAAGAGAGGATTGATGAAGATTTGAATGCTTTTGCTCAGTGGTTGTTGGCTCAATTCAATACACTCTTTCTCTCTTTTTACTTGAGTAAATATGGAATGGTCTGAATTAAAGATTTATTAATTTTCTTCCACTCTCTCCTTTTTGTTATACTTAATAACTTGAGAAAACTAAGTTCAATGAGCTCAAAAAATTCAATCTCTCTATTCCCTATTTAAATTCTTTTTATTTATGGCCTCAAAAGTATTTGTAATTAACACTCTATCCATTGGAAGCTTGAAAATAGCCATTATAAATAAAATATGATCATTTAAAAAAATTTAGAAAACTAACCATTATTCAAAAATCATGGGTTAGCTCATCCAACCTCTTAGTTGGCTACCTGAAATTCTGAGTCAGCTGAGTGAAACTCTAAGATGGCTTGGGAATAAATATAATTTTTTTTTTATTTTTTATTTATTTTGTCTACTTGAGACTGGATCGACTTATATATCTTCTTAGTTGGCTAACATTCATGACTTCATCAGCTGACTTTCTAGATCAGCTTAGAGAACTTATGAATTTTCACTATCACCTATATTCTTCTACCTCTAAGATTGAATCGGTTATCTCATTCTTGTGAGTGAGCTAAGCTTCAATCTTGGTTGGTTATGTTATTTTTTTGGTCAGCTCAAGAGAATTTTTGAAATCTTCAACTTTCTATCTTTACCTTGGGTTCAAGATTGAGTCAACTATCTAAATAAGTGAGTCAGTTAAGATCCTATCTTGGTCGGCCAAGATAAAATCTTGGTCGGCTAAGGAAGATCATCTAAATTTCATATCTTTCTTTTTTCTTTGAACCAAGACTAGGTCAGCTAAGCTCTTTTCTTGGTTGACTCAAAGACATGCCAAGCTTGCCAAAATTGATTTTAAGTAGTTTTCTTTTTTAAACATATTTTAGGCTAGACTTGTTTTTCTCAAACTTGATTTATGAATGAGCAGATTTATTGAGAAGTCTTTCTAGGGTAGACTTTCCTTAATCCAATTCTTTTTAGGCCAAACTCATTATCTTTGCTTCCCTTAAATCTTTAACTTTGGAACACAAAATAACTTAAATTTGAAAGGACATCTTCTTGGATGAAATCAACCTTTAAATATTTTAAGAAATCCTACAATCACTCTCAAAAGCATCATTAGTAATTATAATTAGTACTCAAATTCTTTTAACATCATCAAAATTAATTTCAGAGCTAATTAACAATCTTCTCCTTTTCGATGATGACAAAACCCTTTGAGTACTACCTTCTAAGCATTAATAGATTTTGTAATTTTGATACAATACATCTTAAAAGCAAAAATTAAGCATTCATTAAATTTTAATCAAGCTCCCATTTTCTTATGTGAATAAGATAGTATTTTTCAGATAATTTTGATCAAATCAAATTTTAAGCAAACTTTAAACAAGGCTTAAACAAAAACTTTCCTTTCTTATGTAGAAAAGTTATATTTCAAAATTTGCTCTTGATTACTACTGATTTCTCTCAAATTTTTTAATTTTTTTTATTTATCTACCAAATTTCTCCATTTCTTTATTTTTTCTTCCAGATTTCTCCATTTCTTCATTTATTCCCCCAAATTTCTCCACCTTTTGTCATAATCAAAAAGGGTCAATTTGAGTTTTGGGTAAATATCTTAGCAGGATAATCAAGTATAAGATAATTAATCAAATATTTTATCAATATTATAATAATTAAGCAGTTGCATTATCATTTCAATTGTCAATCATTCATTTACATAAGAAAGTGCTCATTCAAATATTTTCATAAAGACATTACTTTGCATTGATAAGGAAACGTTTCTACATGAAATCAAAAGATCTGTCCTTTTACTAAAAGAGAAACATAAGGAGAAGGCAATCAACATGCAAGATAAACATTCAAAACAATATATATGGATGCTTTAGAGGCTAGTGGTGCTAATGGACTTGGAGGAGCTATCTATGAATTTAATGGGAGGGCTTCTCCTAGTCCTATAGCCATGAGGGTAGGGCATTAAGTCGAGTAAGGCTGCCTAATAGGCCTAATTGAGAAAAGTCTCGAAGAGGCAGATGCTCTAGCAAAGACTGAAGGCTGGTTTGACTAGGAGGGATAGCATGAATTGCTTGCTCTTGGTTCCTTTGAATAGCCTTTACTTCATCTTCAATAACTATAATCCTCTAAATTAAATTGCTGATCAACTGATGTATATTTGTCGTTCTGAATTCCAAATCTAACATCAGTTTATAAAGAGCAGAGATATTAGCTTCAAGACTAGTGAATAGTTGAGAATTTTTTGGTTGCTTGTAGGTAGGCATAGGAACCAACCCCTGAGTAGAAACAAGATGAAAAGATAAGAAAAATCAAGTTCAAAAAGTTTAGAAATTGATCCTAGGAGAAGAGAAGTCAACTCTAATATAGTTGGAGTGGACAGGCATGGACTTTTGAGTCAACTCATGACAGGCAAGAGTTGACTCTCTTAGAGAAGATAGAAAACTCTATTTTTAGGATCTGACCCCAGAAGAGCACGAGTCGATCGTAGATAGGTCAAGCCAACTCATAAAAATGGTGAGCCGACTCTTTCAAAAAAGATAGAATGTAAAATTTTTAGATCTTGAGGTTAAGTCCACTCATGAGCAACTTGAGTTGACTCTTGAGGAATTTGAGTTAACTCCTGATATAGAAAGCTATAATGGATAAAAATAGAAAAAAAAGGGCTTGATTCTTCCAAGAAAAATCCATCGATAAGCCAGTCAAAATCATGGTTTAAAGATGAAGAAAAAGGAGAGGAGGATAAGCCAAAGAATTTCAATCTCTTTCTTAGCTTTTGGGTGAAAATTAGGCCATGGTGGTGGCAAAGATCAATGGACGAAGGCTGAGTGAACTCTAGCATAATTTCTATCCAATCTCGAATCCTCGATATGGAATCAAAAAAGAGTTGAGCAGGCCCTTAAATTGAAGGAATGAAGCACCAAGAACCCTTCTTGGTGTTCGATTCCTTCCAACAATATTGGGAGGGAGAAGACTCCCAATGGGAGTCTTTGGGAGTCTTCTTCCCATCATATTTTTCTCTCTTTTTTACTACTTTAAAATCTATACAGCTCTTTTGGACTATTTTAATGACTGGGGTATCATATTCTCCTCCCCCACCCCCAGCTCTTTTGAACTATTTTAATGGCTAGGGTATCATATTCTCTTTCCCCCCACCTCCAAAAAAAAAAAAACAATTATCCTTGAGATTTTTCTTGCCAAAGTCTTCAATAATTTAAAGTTACTTCTACGTACCTTAAGTCATAATCATCCTCTAATTTTCAAATCGAATCTTTCATTATAGTATCTTTCAAATTAAATTCTCATTTTGATTAGCTTAAAAATAATTCAAACTATTTTACTTCTGCTACATGCTCTGATTCAAATCAACCAACATAGTTATATCAAAATCTAGATCTCCAAAGTTATATTACAATCGACATAAGTTATCATCTCAATATCCCTAATGTCTATCCACCTACACTAATATTTAATCTATGTGTCATAATTCATCCATTTATACTTTGATACCATATAAATTATCATACCCTCCAACCTGAGTTTGTGAGCTAAAAATCATAGAAACCACCGCATACTCATGGAGAACTCTCCCCATAAGCATGCAAGACTTTTATTCATAATATTATAGCAAAATAAATAATTAATAAATTAACATTCAAACTTAATTTAAATAACTAAATCAAATGCCTTACAAAATAATAGTCCATGGTTTTGCATCAACTTTAATAAATCTTAATCTAAAATAAAGATATCAAATTTTCCTTCTAGTTCGCTCTTCAATAATAAATCCTTAAGTCAAGCTAGTGGTCTGAATCTATAAAAATAGTAAAATATAGAATAATGAGTAAGACAGTTGAGAAAGTAATATATCCTTTGGCTAGATCAATCAAGCAATATTGATATATTAAAAAGTAAATATGTAAGGTACATCAATTCAAATATACAACATTAATCAAAATAAAATCCATATAAATTCAATCTTTTCAAAATTTATTTTTAAATTTATTTTTATTCATAAATTATTTTTTTAAAAAACATCTAGTTCACCTCAATAGCTACAAACTATGGTCACACTTATACTATGTGGTTAGACTAGATAAGCTCAAAATAGATAAAGTGCCAATATACAACCCCTATTGGTAGGGTATGACATATCAGAGCATAATCTTTACTCACAGGATGTCAATATACCAGCACATAACTCTCACTGGTAAGATATCGATGTGTCAGCATATAATCTTCACTTGGCAGGATATTGATATACCAGCATACGATCCCCACTAGTAGGGTATCGATTTTTCTTAGAGCCAAGTTTATTAATTATGAAAATTAAAATCAATAGGTGATAGATTGGTACCTGATAACAGAACTACAAGATAGTTCCAAGTTTCCCTTTTAAGTGGCATGTGAGATATGAACCAAATTTGTGCCTTGATGGAGCAATATACTGAAGGGTTGGAAATGATGTGAGACTTGGCAACATTGATAGCTTGCCCAGACACCGAACAATAAGCCTCAAGTAATAATGTTAAGGTTAAAACATCCCTTACCATAACTCTAATGACCAATAAGCAGTCATCGGTATAAAAGATATGAGAAAAAGGACCTTAAGACCATGAGCAATACACTACAAGAAATCAGGCTATTAACGATGGCAAAATAACATCACTAATAGTTAGTCCGCCATCATTAATACCAATGCTATCACTAATACCATTATAAAAGTCAATCTGAAAAATTTTTATCGCAAATTATGACCATTAGCGATGATAGAAGACGCCGTCGCTAATAACAAAATTAGTGACGACTTTAGAGATGAAACAAATCCATCTTTAATTATTTTTTTTAAAAAAAATTAAAAAATATTAGCAATGGTAATTTGTTGCTAATGCTGTCGCTAATAATTATTAGCGATAAATTATTTCATCTCTAATACCATTTCTAATTTTATTTAATTTTTAAATTAAATAAAAAATTAATTTAAGAAATATTAGTGATGGCAGTTATCGTCACTAATACTGATGGTAATACTTAATTTATTTTTTTTAAAAAAAATAATAATAATATTTTTTAAAATATATTTTAGTTAATTATAATTAATTATGATTTCTAATATCTATTATAATTAAAATCCAAAGTTAATATGATAATCAAAAATTAAAAACTAATTATATTATATTAAAAATAAAAATTATATAATTTTTTATAAATAATATAAAAAAATATAATGCATTAAAAAAATTAGATTCGATCCTCATCATCGTCAGCCTCCTCCTCCTGCTCCTCTCTAGCAGCTAGTGGATGAGATCTGGATGTCCCAGTATCTTATAATAAAAAAATAACATAATATTAGTAAGTTTTGATATGAAGACGTATCTTTTGATACACTCTTTTAATTCTTGAATAGATTATTTCTACATATTTTATTCGAAGATATGGAGATATAGACACCTCCGGCCCATCGATTGAACAGTTAAATTGAATTTTTAGCCCTTAGATCTTCTTTCCAGACTCAAACCTAAATATACAAAGCTTCTAAAAAAAACTTTAAATAATTTAAATAATTTGATGATATATATACCTGATGTGATGGCTGGAATGATGAGCCCAGTTGGTTGTATAGCTGTAGATCCCAAAGAAGCTTTATGACCATATTGCAGATGGCATCCAGGAGGCTCTGAGATCGCTGGCTTAGAAGCCTCTGTACGATCTCTTTCACATGCACATCACTTCAGGTCTGGAATGTCGAGGCCTATGAGGATACCAAAGGATATCGAGATGATGGAGGGTCGAAGTTGTGGCCAAATCCTATGACCCGGCTCCTACTCATCCTCTAGTGGTGCTAAGCCATCCCTCAAGATCAAGAAGGGCTGAGAAGATGGGTCATCGCCGTACCTCTCAGCAATATACTCTGCATAATGCATCTGCACAGTTAAGAAATATATTAGTTATAATATAAAAATTAGATCCTATAATAACTTAATTAGTAAATAGAGTTTGATGTTCTTATCACGATCTATTACGATGTAGAATCTAAATATCATCAATCCTCTTAGACTGATATGTGGCCCACCACAACTATAGCTGATCTGGTGGATGACCCAACTATCATGCCTATGATAAGTAAATAATAAAATTAAATTATGCATATAAGAGTTTTCATGATTCTAATGAAGAGCTTTGATATTGATTTCTTACCAGTCCGTCGGCCACAACATGTGTGCCAACTGAGCTATCCGTATGTCTGATTGGATCCTATTAGATGGCTTGGTTCTGCTGGGCTCTCTGCTGTCTATCAGAGTATACCTCATTGCTCCACTAGTCACAGAGGGCCTATTATATGTCCGTCTGTATCTAGTGATCTATGAAGGATCTTCAGTCTGATGGTGACTGAAAATCGAAGTGCTAGATGGTGGACTGTCTGAGGCTATAGAGACCATCTCGAAGCCTCTATGTGACCACCTCCTCGAAGATCTGACGGCCAACCTTCTCATCCTGCGGAGTCTCGAATCGGTAGTAGTCCTGCAAGATAGAAGCAAGCATATATTTATATATAATTAAAATACCAATATATCAAAAATTTATAAATTAAATTAATCTTGACTTACCAAAAATATTCCCCAGGCTACATCATGTGCTCCAGACGGCCAGCTAGAAAACTCATTTACCGACCCTAGCATGAAGTGTCGAATGATGTCAGTAACCATACAAGATACTTCAGACTCTCTAAATATACTGCAAAATTAATTTTGAATAATAAATATTAATTCTAAAATTATTAAATTAAAAATATATTAATTAAAGTTGTAGTACTTACGAGCGACTCTGAACGTAGATGAGCTATCTATCCTCTGATCAAGTCAGAGGTATCGCAAGCCGGGTGGATCCTCGACCATGACTCTGTATCTGTGAGTCAGTCGCTACTACATATAACTATGAAATCACTGGTGATCCTCTATCATCCAGTATGAGATGTGCAGAATCATGCGAGCTGGCCGCATGATTATGTTGTAACATCATCATGGCATCACCTAGCTCTGATACCACGTGTTGCAAAAACTTTTGATCTTTAACATAAACCTGAGGAGAACTTTGATATTCTCTAAGGTAGCAGACTACCGATCCACCTAATCTAGATCTATGATGGGGTGCCTCACTCCTTGAACTTGAGAGAGGCGCCCCCTTGGGGTGGCAACTCTAGAGAGAAGAGAAAAGAGAGATTGAGGAAGAAAAGATTTGTATTCCAATCCACGTTATAAAATCCTAATACATCATATATATTTATATATAACTATTAGGCCCGACCAAAAACTCTCTTGGCTAACTCAATATATGAAAGTACTCATCGAGCCCATGTACACCCATGTCTTTCATACTCTCATCCTCTGGATCTAAACCCAATCCATACATGTGTTAGCTACCTTAAGACTTTATTGGACCAGATCTTAAGATCCTAAATAAAAAACTTCCATCCAGTTCTATTCGCCACCATCGAACCCACTCTATCAGGAGCTGAGCTGGCTCGACTACGTATCATCTGAATCCTATCTTCTGTCTGCTTAAGATAGCCATCTTGACTGCACCCCGAGTTAGCTCGATCTGAGATCGAGCTGGCTCGACTGCATATCTAAGCCAGTCCGCCTATGTGTCAGCTTCTTATCTTGGTTGATTCTTCTCCTGGCTTTGCTCCAGCTTGTGTCCTAGATTTTTGGAGCATCTATTAAGCCCCTTAAGATTCTCACACCTGAACCTCAAGTCCGTGCAGGGCTATACGCCACCTTCATCCTAGGACAACTTCTATCCTAGTTCTAGGACTTACATCCATCCTAGACTCTCAGAGCCAATATCCTGGCTCCTCTTGTAGCCTCCCAAGGCTTAGAAGTACTATAAATCCTAACAGTCGAGCTGGCTCGTCTGCGTGTCAGCCCCTTATCTTGGTTGATTCTTCTCCTAGCTTTCATCCTTTGCTCCATCTTGTGTTCCAGATCTTCGAAGCACCTACCAATCCTCTTAAGGTCCTCACATCTGAGCCTCGAGTCTGTGCAGGGCTACATGCTGCCTTCATCTTAGGACAACTCCTGTCCTAGTCCTAAGACTCACACTCATCCAAGACTCCCAGAACCAACATCCTGGCTTCTCTTATGGCCTCCCAAGACTTGGAAGCACCACAAATCTTAATAATCTCTACCTTGGTTCCCCAAGCATTGATAAATCCTGGCAATACTCTCCTGCATGATCCTACTATCGTTGCGCATCTTGACAACCTCTTGTGCAAACACCGCCTCCTCCAATACTCTTCAGTTATTGTGCACTCTTGGAGATTTTTGGGATGACTGCCTCCACCGCTGAAGATCTTGGCTTGCACCTATGCACCATCCTAAAAATTATAGGAACCCTTCTACTTGGCAGCTGTATCATTTATCGTAGACTTTTCTTGAAATCCCATAGTATTTCTGTACCGACACTCGCTGCATATCCTAACACGATCTTCTTGAAACTTCGTCAGTCTTTCTCGCACATGTCGCTCCATCTATAACTATGCATCTCCAGCATTGGTGATAGGATATTGATCCTTCTGCACTCCTCCGCTCTGAACTCATGTCACATCTCCACTGATGAAGCCATCTCTACTTGGTACTCCATCTAAAATCGAAGCCTACTTGATGCCACAGAAGCTAACTCTATAACTGAGTCCCCCAAGGCCAACCATCCAATGCTGCACTGCTAACCCTGCCACTGCACCTTGAACATAGTCGCTGCTCCTTTGAATCCTCTACATTCCGCGAACCTCTTTGAAACTATCTCGAATACCTCCTCAACCTGCAGGCACCTCAGAAACCTAAGTGCTCATCCAACTCTTTAAAATTAGTGACTAAATCCTAGAAAATTTCATCCTAGCTTTCTCCTCTTCTACCCTTGCACCAGCCATCGCTTCAATTATGTCCAGAGGAACTATAGCTCAAATCCTGTTCTACACTCAGACCCACCTATCTCATCTCAAGGCTCCAAAGACTCCCTGGCTCTCCCTGAGACCTGCTCTCGATCTTCCTAAGATGTCTTCTGACACTCTCTGCTGAGATATCTTTCTCGATTGCTACACCGTTGAGCCTCTCTCAATCCCGTGCCTCCAAAAAAGTACTACTGCAGTACTTCAGCGCTCCCTGCCTTATCTCTATATTGCCTTCTCATAGATATCTGGATCCTCTCTTGCTGTACATAATTCATTCTCCACCTAAATCATAACTCTTCCTGATGCTCCTGCAGAAGAAACCTAATCCAATATCAGCCATCCAGCACTAATCTGCTGGACCTCCATGGATCATCCATCTCCATCACCTTCAAGGCTTCACAAATCCATACTCTAATCGAGCTGCTGAATGCATTCCTAACTACTTCTCCCATTTTCTTGCAACCAAAGGACGTATAGTCACTTCTTCAATTTTTTTCAACCATTATCCTTTGAAAAATCTCTCTTCATCCATTAAATAGCCCCACACTATCCATCTTCCTAGAGAATCCTGTCACCCATCATACATCCTAATCTCTCCAACTAAGATCGATCAGAAAATCTTGCACCCAACCCTTCCACCCTCGAAAAAAATTCTTTTCATTAATCCTCTCAGCCTCAACCTTTAACCCGCTGCTCCCATTTGGCCAAACTATAGCAATAACAAAGGTAGATCTAAAATATATCATGAAATACTTGTGCAGATTTTTGATTTCATCTTGTATGACTTCTTCTTCACTTCTACGCACCATCAGGCTCTGAACCAGACTTTGATATCAATTATTGTAACATCATCATAGCATCACCTAGCTTTAATACCACATGTTATGAAAACTCCTAATCTTTAGCATGAACTTGAAGAAAACTTTGACATTCTCTAAGACAGCAGACTATCAATCCATCTAATCTAGATCTATGATGAGGTGCCTTCTTTCTTGGACTTGAGGGAGATGCTCCCTTGGGATGGCAACTCTAGAGAGAAGAGAGAAGAGAGATTGAGATAGAAAATATCTGTATTCCTATCTATGTTATAAAATTTTAATACATCCTATGTATTTATACATAGCTATTAGACCTGACAAAAAATGCCTCTGGCTAATCCATTACATGAAAGCACTCACCGAATCCATGTACATCCATATCTTCCATGCTCTCATCTTCTAGATCTAAATCCGACTCATACATGTGTTAGTCACCTTAAGATCTTATTAGACCAAGCCTTAAAACTTCAAACAGAAAACCCCCATTAGTTCTATTCACCATCATCGAGGCAGCTCTATTAAGAGCTGAGTTGGCTCGACTATGTATCATCCAAACTCTATCTTCTGTCTGCCTAAGACAGCCAACTCGACTCACCCCGAGTCAGCTCGATCTCAGTCCGAATCGGCTCGACTGCATATCTGAGCCAACCTGCTTATGGTCAGCCCTTTATCTTGGTTGATTCTTCTTCTGACTTTGGTCCTTTGCTCTATCTTGTATCCCAGATCTTCGAAGCATCTATCAAGCCCCTCAAGATTCTCACACTTGAACCTCGAGTCCGTGCAGGGCTACATATCATCTTCATCCTAGAACAACTTCTGTTCTAGCTCTAGAACTCACATCCATCCTAGACTCCCAGAGCCAATACCTTGGCTTCTCCTGTGGCTTTTCAAGGCTTGAGAGCATTACGAATCCTAACAGATCACTCTCTCCTCGAAAGCTCTATCCTTGGCTGAAATGGCTCTGACCTCTAGAAGACATGATGTATAATATCTAAAAATAAAAATAAAAAGCTAATCAAGTAGATGATCTAAAAATTGGTTTAAATAAAATATCCATCAAAATCTAACAAGACGATCAAAATTTAACTCACATATAACAAAGATTGTTAATGAGCATCTATAATGCATCAGCAGTCCAATGTTTCTCATCCAACAATACATGATAATGTGTTGGTCTATTGATCCCCTAATTTAAATATTGTTTGCTTCTCATCTAGCAGTACATGATAATCTCAATACCTAAAAATGTAAAGAAGGCTCAGATCCACCATTGAAAAATAAGGCATTGCGCATTCCTCTATACCTTTAACCATGAGGTGGCTGCAAGCAGTTGTCTGTGATATAACAGACCATCCAAGCTTGCCCTGTATTGCAAGTTCTTCTGTACCAAAGTATGGTGAGATGGCTGCAAGCAATTTTCTGTAATGTAACAGACCATCCAAGCTTGACCATACAACAATAAGAATAGAATGCATCACCTCCATTTAGGTGCATCTCGCACAGGCAGTCATCATAGCCTCTATCTCCGAGTCTCCGACCGCCTCCTCAAGTTACAAACTAGCAATATAAACTTTATTAAAAATAAAATAATAACTTAAAAATAAAATTCATGTGCTTGCACAACCTAGTCATCTAGCAAGCTCCAAGTCCAAACTACAAGCATTGGTACCTGCATAGAAAGATATGGGAGTCAATATGCGTGAATGGGAAGCTCTACTTATCCAATATATTTACTAATGTGCAAGAGCTTAATGGTGATAAGCTCGAGCATATGATTAGTATATTTGGTGAATTTGATCTGGTTATTGATGGAAGCTTATATAATAACCTTTCAGATAGCAACCGCCATAGTCGTGATGGACTATAGGGGTTGCTATACTTATAGCCCAGCTTAGCCTCTAAAGGATAGCAAACCTATAGAGGGTCATTGCAACCTATAGAGAGTAAGCATGACTATAACCATAGCAACCCCTAGAGTCCATCATGACTATGACGGTTGCTATCTGAAAGGTTATTACATGGGCTTTCATTAATAACCAGATCAAATCCATCAAATATGCTAATCATATGCTCGAGTCTATCACCATTAAGCTCTTGCATATCAGCAAGATCTTAGACAAGCAGAGCCTCCGAAGCTCTTGCAATTGTCTCCCATGAATTGATCCCCATATAAGTATCGACGCTTGTAATTTGGCATAAATCCACATCTCGAACTCGTATTTACAATGCAGTCCAAACCTTCTCTCGATTCGAGCACTCTGTATATTGAGATCGAAGCACGCAGGGCACATCTCAGCCTCATGTTTGCAGTCCGAATCTTTCCTCAATTCGATCGCTTTGCATGTCAAGATCAGAGCATGCAGGGCACATCTCGGGCTTGTGTTTATAATGCAGCACGAACATTTCCTCGATTCGACTGCTCTACATGTAAAAACCAAAGCATGCAGGGCACGTCTCGGGTCGGTGTTTATAATATAGCCCAAACCTTTCCTCGATTCGAGTATTCTGCATGCTAAGATCGGAGCGTGTAAGACACACTCGGACTGATATTTGCAATGTTGCCCACACTTTTTCTCGGTTTGCGAGCTCTGCATGCCATAGGCCGGTGTTTCTAATGCAGTCCGAACCTTCCCTCGGTTCAAGCACTCTACAAGCCAAGACTGAAGCATGCAAGGTACGTCATGGGCTGGTGTTTGCGATGCTGTCCACACTTTTTCTCGATTCAAGTACTCTGCATATCGAGATCGGAGCATACAGGGCATGTCTCGGGCCGATGTTTACAATGCAATCCGAATCTTTTCTCAGTTTGAGTACTCTACATGCCAAGATCGAAGCATGCAGGAAACATCTTAGGCTAGTATTTGCAATGCTGCCCAAATATTTCCTCGGTTCGAGCGTGCTACATGCCGAGACCGAAGCACATAGGGTATGTCTCAACCTCATGTTTTATTTTTAATATCTAATTATGCTTAAGTAATATTATTTAAATAAAAAATATTTTTTAGTGATAATATTAGCTGTTGCTAATACTGATGCTAATACTCATAATAGAAGAAGACTACTATACAGGACTGAGGTACGTGTGGATTAGCACACAAGAATTAAGGCACGAGGAGGCACAGGCGAGCAAGGACTGAGGCTCAAGGATGCGGCCATGAATGGGAGCTTGGGAAGGCCGAGAGATTGCACCCAGGGGCTCGGAGAGGTAGGAGGCGGTCGGGGGTTCGGGAAAGGTGGTCTGGGGTGTAGCCAAGGGGAATGGTCGGGGGAGAGAGAGGGGGTTGAAAGGATGAATCGAAGGGCTGGGGTTCGAGAAAGGGAGGTAGGAGGCGGCCGAGGGAGAGAGGGGGTGGCGGGTGTGAACCGAAAGGTCGAAGGTTCAAGGAGTAGGGAGGTGGTCAGGGGTTCGAAAAGGTGGGCCAGATGCAGACGAGGGGAGATGGTTGGAGGGAAGCCATCGATCGGAGGCGAGAGTGGTGGGGGAACCAAAGGTTGGAGGTTTTGGAAAGGCAGGAGGCAGGACAGTCGAGGACTTCGGGGAAGTGGGCTGGGCTGGCTACAACCGGGAGGGTTGAGATGGTTGGGGGTTTGAGAAGGTGGGCTGGTGCAGCCAGGGGAGAGGCCACTGGCTGGGAAAGAGAGGGATGGTGGGAGAACGAAGGGTTGGATATTCGGGAGGCAGGAGGCGGCTGGGGATTTGAAAAGGCAGGTCGAGTGCAGTCGAGGGGATCGAGACGGCCAAGGGCTCGAGGAGGGCGGGAGCAGTTGAAAGCTTGGGAAGATGGGTGGAGTCAGGGGAGACCGTCGATCGAGAGAGAGGGGGTGCAGGAGAACCAAAGGATTGGGAGTTCTGAGAGGTAGGAGGCGATCGAGAGCTTGAGAAGGTGGGTCTAGTGCAACTAGGGGGATCGAGACGGTCGGAGGCTCAAAGAGACGGAAGGCACCAGGAGCTCAGAAAGGCAGGTTGACTGCAATCGGGAGAAGACCATCAGCCAGGAGAGAGAGGGAGGTGGCGGGGGAACCGAAGGGCCGAGGGTTCGAAAAGGCAACCTAGGTGTAGCAAGGAAGATCAAGATGGCCGGGGGCTCGGAGAGGCGGAAGGTGACTGGAGTGTAGGGAAGGCGGGGTGGGTGAAACTAGGGGGAGGCCGCCGGTCGAGGAAGAGAAGAGGTGGCGGGGGTACCGAAGGGTGGAGGGAGAGGGCAATGGTGGTGGAGGATAAAAATGCTGGAGGGCGGGGGGAGGGGTGGTGGAAAAATGAGGAACCAGTAAACGATCGGGTGGAAAAAAATGAGAGGGCAGTGGATGGTGGCATGGGAAAAAAATGAGGGTGTGCAACAGGGAGAAAGAAAATGAGACGGAAAAATTATTAGCGACAACATATTCCGTCGCTAATAAACATTCCTCGTTGCTAATTTGTACAAAATTATTAGCGACAAAAGTTACATACCATCAATAAAATTATTTTCATCATTAATAATTATATATTTTAAATAGTATTTTTAAATTATTAGCGATGGTATTCTTGTTGTGGCTAAAGTTGTTGCTATTATAAATTTTTTTATATTAATTTTTTTGTCCTCTTAAGTCATTTTTAGGTTGGTTAAAAATTAATATTTAATTTTATTAAATTTTTAGACTTAATTAATTTATAAATTAAGTCTTAATTAATTTAAATTAAATTTAACTTAATTAAACTTGACTTAATTTGAGGCTAACTAGATTTTAATATTTCAAATAAAACTAGGATTCAAAGTCTAATTGAATTAGGTTTGGCATGATTTCGAATTAAATTCGAATTGAATCTAAATTAAAAATTATTTTTTTAATTAATTTAAATTATATTAAATTTAATTAAACTTAACTTAGTTTTAATGTAATTAGATTTTACAATCTAATTAGAACTTGGATTCAAAGTTCAATTGAATTAGATTAGACAAGATTTCAAATTAGATTTGAATCAAGTTTCAATTACATTTGGATCGAACGTAAATTAAAAATTATTTTTTTATAATTAATTATAATTGATTTAATTTAATTAAGCTTAATTTAACATCAAAGTAATTAGATTTTATTATCCATATAAGATCTAGATTTTAAAGTCTAATTAAATTAGGATTTACAGGTAATCTAATTGAATTCAAATCGAGTTTGAATTAGATTCGAACTGAATTCAAATTAAAAATTATTTTCTCTTAATTGATTTAAATCAACTTTAATTTGATTAATCTTGACTTAATTTGAGATTAATTAGATTTTATAATCCATGTATGATTTAGATTCGAAGCCTAATTGAATTATATTTGATAGAATTTCGAATTAGATTCAAATTAAGTTTGAATTACATTCAAATCGAATCCAAATTAAAAATTATTTTTTTAATTATTTAAATTAACTTAAATTTAATTAGGCTTGATTTAAATTAAAAGTAATTAGATTTTACTATCCAAGTAGGATTTGAATTAAAAGTCTAATTGAATTAGAATTAATAAAATTTTGAATTGAATTTGAATTGAACCCAAATTAAACATCAATTTCTTCTAATTCATTTAAATTAGATCTAATTTAATAAATCTTGATTTAATTTGAGGCTAATTAAATTTTATAATCTAAGTAGGACTTAGATTCAAAGCTTAATTAAATTTATTTTGGCAGAATTTTGAATTAGATTCAAATTGGATTCGGACTAGGGTTAGACCAGTTGTAGATTATTAATGATGATAGAATGCCATTGCTAATGTCGTCGCAAATAACTTTCAAACTATTAGCGATGGTAAATTTGCATTGCTAATATCCAAAAATGCCATCGTTAATTTTTATTTTATATTGAACTATTATAAAAAAATTTAAAAATTTTAAATAATTTTAGCAGTGGCGCTTGCTGTCCCTAATAATGATAATACCATCGCTAATAGTTTGATATTAGCGGTGGGGACGTTTGTGTCGCTAATAATCTAAATTTATCACCATTAATATATTTTTTATTTAAATATTATAAAATATTTTTTTATATTTTTAGAGATGATTTTTATCATCATTAATAATATGTTTGCCATCGCTAATATTATTAGTAACAGTATTTTTTTTGTCAGTATTGCAGTGGCAAAAAGTTTTATTAGCGATGAATTTTGTTACTATCGTTAATACCATCACTAAAATCTAATTTTCTTACGGTGATATGCTTGAAATAATTTCGTCTAAATGACATCCTACAAGGAGGCAAATAATATTTCTAAGCATAGAATAAAGAGGTAAGAGGTTAATGTGGTTGCATAATACAAGCAAACCAAAATGAGGTTGCATAATCCAAGTAATAAAACAAGTGATGAATCTATGATGGAACTAAAATTAATGAAGTATTCAAATCAAATATTGCCATTGGACCCTATCGAATGCTTTCTCCATGTCTACTTGGATTAACATTAAACTTCATGTGCACAATGCCTTCACCAAGGAGTACATTAGCTTCGGGATGAGGATGATATTATCAATAATATGTCTTCTTTATACAAAACACCGAGTTTGCGAAATTAAAAAAAGAAGGACCAACTTCAACTGATTGGTAAGAATTTTTGAAGCAATTTTGTAAACAGTAATGCAACGTCTGATAGGGTGATAGTCCAAAACATATATGGGATTGGATTTCCTATAGAGCAAGACAGTATGTGTCTATTTCCAAGATGTAGGCATAAAAGCATATTGCAAAAAAAAAAATAGATAACTTAAAAATATTTCCAACCTTTATCCTATTTCATTGCCTAACTTTATGTTGGATATTGGAAAATAATTTAGATAACTTAAACCTCAAAGGATAAGAATTGTCGCATTGCCATGCCTCCCTGACCAACCTTTCGAACCAGAAAAGATACTTGGATTTTTGTTGCTGACCCTGAATTGAGATCAGAAAAGAGCAATGATTGGAGGCAAATCTAATAAGATGGCTAATTTGGGATTCAAGATAAAGGTCAAGTCATCTCTAGTGGCAAAATTTTGATCACGTTGCTTCGAAACCCATGTTAGCCATGCAACCTCCCTCCCTCCTCCTTCTATCTTTAGCATTCAGGATGACATTAAAATCCCCAATTAGAAAGAATGGTTGACTTATAAAGAGGACTCAGGTTACCAAATCCCATACCAACCCCCTATGAACCCCACTAGTACTATCATATACTATTCCAAGCACCTAGGATTGCCTCTTGCCGGTCTACATGCATGAAAGTAATCTTAGCTATATCCTTAAGCCAAGCAATAATCATACCTTCGGATAAACCAACAGCTGACACCATATATTGGTAACAAATAGGGCCATCATTTGTTGAATTTGATGCATAGACTCCTTAAAGAGTCTTGTCTCAAGAAAGGATCACACCCTAGGACAAAACTAACCTATGAAAGACCTACCATATTTGATAAAAGGGGGCTTGACTGCACCCTTATAGTTCCATATTAATATTTTCATTAGATCTTGCCAGGCGCAGGTAGGGATGCTCCCTCCCCCAACCTATGACATTCATGAGGAACACCCCAATATCGGCACTATTGGGTTTTAGATATTTTGCATGCAGATTTTAAAATAATTTTAAAAAATAAGTAGCGGAAGACTAGATTAAACCAAATTTAATCCTACACATGCATAGATCTAAATCTTATACCCATGGATCTAATTCATATGATGACAAATAAGATAAGAGGCATCTAATTTTAGAGAATAAAATAAAATTTATGATCGAATCACATACCTAAATCATAGAACTTCTTTTCAAATCTAGATCTATGAATGCCTTCAGGTTTTGATATAGCCGTGTATGTATCCGACCTCTACAGATATCCACATGAGGCTTAATCTGATCGGATGCTCTTTCTTCTCTCCGAGGTGCTAGTTTTCTTGCAGAGAATACTGAAGAAAAAATCGGATAGTTTCATGCATATAATTTTAAAATTTTGCAACAGAATAGGTTAGATTAAATAATTTAATCTAAATTATATGCAAAAAATCATATCTAAACTACCTTACCTAGGATCTTTAATATGATTTATGATGCATAAAGATTTAAAAAATAAAGTCTTGCATTGATCACATCAATGTCCTAGGTCAGGTCTGATCGTTAGAACTAATCTAGTTCCAAACTAATAAGTTCAGAATCCATTATCTTTGCATGGGTATTGAACACTACTATTGATCTCGAAGATCTGAAGCTCTTGAGGGTTGCTTACAGCTGCATAGAATGTCCGATCTCTATGAATCATTTACTCAAAGCTCCGATCTGCCTTTTCGGGGGTACTAGCTCGCATAAAAAGCTGCTTTATGGATGATGTACCTTCTTTCTTAAAACTTCTGAACACCTTCAAATCTGAAGAAGAAAGAGGAGGATTTGGTGGAAGAAGAAGAGGGAGGAGAACCCACTTCTCTCTTTGATTTTTCTCACAAGAAAACCAAAATCTGATCTAGGTCTTACTCTCACTCAAAGAGGGATTAGTTTTCTCTAGAACTCACACTAAGGGAGATGCCACCCCAAACCTCATGCCCAAAACCCAATAACCCCTTCTTTGGTCGGCTAAAAGCTCAAGAAATCTTACCTCCCACATTTAAGAGGGCCCTTATAAAGAGAAGAGGATAAGGTTGATGAATCATGGACTGGTTTGAATCAAATTCAAACTATGACTTAACCTTATTTTAAATTGAATTCAAATCAAATTTGAATTCTTCTTCAATCCATCTAAGGCTCTTAAGAGTGGGTGACATCTAAGGTCCAGGCATGAAAATTTTTCATGCAAAAATACTTCTGACATGGAGAAATATTTGGCGCAAGGAAAAAGCCATGGCGCATGGGTGCAATCCAAACTTTTTAGACTCTAGGTTTTAGTTATTTGGTTCCAACCAAATCTCATCCAATTAGATCCAAATAAACCATGGTGAACCTAATCTAATTATGCTCCTAATAGCCTCAATTAATTCTAATTAATTGAGCAAAAGATCTAATCAAATTAAAAAATATATACTCTTGACGATTAGGTCATCTCATAATCTTATCGGATCAAACCAAATTAAATCCAATTCAATTAAATTTGATTCAGACCTTATTACTCTATCAAATTAAGCTAATTAGTAATCTAATTACCAACTAATCCTCTTATAATTCACTAATCCTTAGTAAATTAATTCATTGCAACTTTTGCACAAAGTTAATCATAGATTGAATTGACAATTAAATCCTTAAATGATTCTCAATCGTTTATCAGCCACATGATCAGTCAGAAACTTCTTTTGAGTGTGATCTCATAGATTCAAATCTAAGTTGGTAGCATGAGAATAACTTTCTGTACCAATCAAAATAATCATCTAATAATGGTATCCGATGTTCAGATAGGCCAAATGTATGCTAAGCAATATTCAAAAACTTAAAGATATATGGTTACCGTATAATTCATCCCTTTGACCTCAAGTGCTCAGAAAGACTAAGATTTAACTATCAACTCCAAATAAGTTATTCATATTATAAATCAATCTTTCATATCCATCACATGGATTGTCTCGATCGAGGAATTGCTAAATTAAAATACAGTGGTGCATTATCTCTAGTTTTACTTGGAGGGATCAATTCTATCTTGACTCACATATTGATTTAATAAATACTTGACTACACCCAAAAATCTTTCATTACTGAATTAAAAATTCAGATAGTCTAGCATCAAAGTACAGTGAGTTGCTTATAAGTCACCATGATGATCTCAAATCTGAGGGATACTTACACCCATAGCCCTCAAAAATACTCTTGATAGTAGAGTGCTCTAGAATAGTCACGTTCAATGTAGATGTATCCCTACATCTCATCTATATACCATACCAGTATCTTCATAATCCTTGGTTAAGAAGATAACTAATCCATATGGCGCACAACGACCTACACTCGATATAACTATTATCCTTGTAATAGCATATCATTTGGTCACGAATAAATTTAAGAACTAAATGATAAATCTTTCTTTATTAATTTAATATAGTCTTAAGAACTTCATCATGTCATAGAAGTTTATTAGAAAATGTACACTATGTGATGAATAAGCTAAAATAAATTTTATTTATTTATAATATATATATATTTATAATAAGCATAACCATCTATAATCTAAATGATTGGTTTTAGCATATATTTTTCAATAAATGCTTCCTTGATGATTGAATATGATCTCCTTTAATCTTCAAGACTTTCTCAAAAAGGAAGAAGACTTGAAGAAGAGAGAACCTTTCTCTCTTTCTACCTACAATTTTCTCACGCCCCAAAAGGAGAACCCATGCCTAAAGCCACCCCCCAAAAGGATTTTGGATCTCTCTTTCACATGAATAATCCCTTCTCATGCCCCATAATCCTTCTTTTAAATTGGGTCCAAGTATTTAAGTAAGACTAGGTTTGACAAAATTAAAGTAGGACTCCTATTTTGATCCAATCAAAACTAGATCTCATCTGATTTGATCCTTATCCAAAAAGGGGCAATTCAGGATGTGTAGAAGGGCTTTAGCAAGGTCTTTGGTGGCACAAAAAAATAAAAGGGTTGGTCTCTCCTTTTGTGTAAGGGTGGCGCAAGATGTAAGAGTCCTAGTCCAACTAGGATTCCTATATGGGCTGATTTAAATCTAATTTAAATTTGATTTAATGCTAGCCAATTTAAGATTAGATTGCACTCAAATTAAGTTAGTGCCTAGTCCAATTAGGAACCCAATTAAATCTAGATTAAATCATAGTTTAATTAGAAAATTGATTGAAGCAAGTTCTAGTCAAATTTGGAATTGATCTTCTTATGAAATTGGGTTATCTTATAATCTAATTAGGCTTGATCTAATCAAACTCAAACTAAATCAAATTGAATCTAATTCAATTAGATTTGATTTAAACCTATAGCTCAATCAAATTAAACTTGACAGCAATCTGATTGCTAATTAATTCTCCTATAATTCACTAACACTTAGCGAATTAATTCACTACAACTTTTACATTATCAATCACATTGATAGTTCATTCCTATTATGATTCATAATCGTAATTCAACCATTTGATCAATTAAGAACCTTTTTAATATATGATCTCATAGGTTCTGTTTTATCTATTAGTGAGACATACCATGATCTCCATCATAGTATTATTGAAACTTCTTTCAATAGGTTGGAATAAATCCAACTCACGTCTAAACAAGGATCATTAATCAAGAATGATCTTAGTGAATTCTCACAATCCACTAGTAATGTCTAGCAGTATATAGTGGCAATCCAGCAAAATAAAAAATAGAACCACTAGATATAGTTATCATGTGATTTAATTTCTCTATCATGAGTTCCGACAAGATGGAGGATATGAAAACCCGTCAAATTTCAATATCCGTCATATAAAAAATTTGATTAGCCCAAGTTCAAATGTGATATTCATGAAAACTTTTTTTCATCAATCACCTTGCTATGGCTATAGACTTATAGACTTAGCTTCTCAATCCTATATATAGAACTATTTCTTATCTACTAAGGTTAATAGATCCTATATAAGCGTGCACCCTACTCCTATAATAAACCTACTGCAGTCAACATATACTACAAGAAATTACTCACACTGCTACAACATCAAAAAGATCACTGATAAGTAAGTAGACATCCATGTGATCTCTCGTATGGTCATGCTCAGTATCGATGTTATCTAATAACCACCCGCACTCTTGCTCAGTATCTCTATACTGTAGATTCGAAACTCGTCTATCCCAAAAGAAGTGATCCATGCGCTAGTCTAACTGGATTAATTACCATCTTCATGATGATCCATCGATTGAGAATAATTCAGAAGTTAATCTATAATGACACATGTCTTAAATTTTCAACTCTTGAAAATATGTGTCATTGTCCATTAACTTCTTGGACGATTCATAAATATATTACACATGAATAGATAAAAAAAATATCAATTATATTAATTTTAATAAATTAAGTATAAAAATATGTCCTACAAATATTACAATATATCATGCCAATCTAGCTTTTAACACATACATCTAACAATCTTTCACTTGTACTAAAATCAATTGGCCATATATCTAAGTCCCATCTTCTCAAGATGGACTTCAGTTTTCTATTGGCTCAACTGCTTCATCTATGGATCTACTATATTATCCACAGAGTCTACTCTTCGCACCTCAATATATTTTTTTTCGAGGTAGTTGCATATGATGTAAAATCGCTGCTCGATGTGCTTGGACTTCTAATAAGATTTAGACTTCTTAATGAGGACTATGGCATCGTTGTTGTTGTAGTACAAGACGATGTCATCTAATGACATCATTCCAAGCTCCACAATGAACTTTTTATACCACAAGATTTTCTTTGCAGTTTTCGAGGGAGCGATATACTCAGCTTTCATGATAGAATCACCAATGATCGACTGCTTACAGCAAGGGCTATATTAGGTCGTGTATACCATATGGTATACATGAGGCTTTCTATTATCGAAGCATAAGGGATCTTGCTCATCCATTGAATCTCTTCAGGTGTGGTAGGATACATCTTTTTAGAGAGTCTAATGCCATGTCTAAGAGGTAGAAGTCCGCTTTTAGAGTTCTCCATGTTGAACTTTTTCAACACTTTCTTTATGTACATCTTCTATGAAAGGTCAAGCATCATATTCAGTCTATTTCTATATATCTTAATTCCTAAAATATATGATGCTTTTTCTAGTCTTTCATGAAGAATTCTTTGGATAACCAACTCTTGATCAAGGTCAACAAAGAAATATCATTCCCCATAAGGAGAATGTTATCCGTGTACAATATGAGGAATGTGACAACTCTCCCACTAACCTTCTTGTAAACATAATGCTCCTCCTTATTCTTGATGAAATTAAATGATTTGATCGCATCGTTGAAACGAGTGTTCCAACTCTGAGAAACTTGCTTTAATACATAAATGGATCTATACAGCTTGCAGACTTTATGATCTCTATCATTGGAAGTAAAATCCAAAGACTGCTCCATATAGATATCTTTCTTAAAATATCCATTAAGAAATATAGTTTTTATATCTATTTGTTAAATTTTATAATCATGATAAGCTGCAATGGCAAGCAGTATGCAGATAGATTTTAGCATGACTATAGATAAAAAGTATTCTGATAGTCAATGCCTTTGCGTTAACTGTAATCCTTCGCTACTAACTTAACTTTATAAGTCTCTACCTTATCATTTGCATCTATCTTTTTTTTATAGATCCATTTACACCCAATAGATACAATACCTTCTGATGGATTTACTAAGGTCCAGACTTGGTTCAAATGCACTGAGTCAATTTATGACTTTATAGCATTCAACCATTTCTTAGAGTTGATGTCTGACATCGCCTCATCATAAGTCTTAGGATCAACTACTTAATCCCTATCTCCTATGAGAAACACTTCCTCCACATCCTCTGTAAGAATATCTAAGTATCTTTCAGGAGGATGAGAAATCCTACTAAATCTACGAAATGGTGGAACAACTATATTAATTGATTCAATGGATTCAATATGATCTATAACTGGTCACTCTTCAGAAACTTTCTCTTTGAGCTTAATTAACCTTCCACTACCTCCATTCTAGATAAACTATTTTTTCAAGAACGTGGCATACCAGCTCACAATCACATTATGATCCTCTAAAAAATGAAAATACTATCCTATTGATTCTTTAGGATATCCTATAAAATAAGCTTTCATAGATCTGGACTCTAACTTGTCCGCTATTAGTCTTTTAACATGGACTGAACATCCCCAAATCTTGAGATGGCCAAGATTCGATATCTTACCATGCCATATCTCATATGGTATGGTAGGAATAGATTTAGAAAAAAATTTATTTAAAATATAAATGGAGGTTTGTAGGGTATGTCTCTAAAGAAATATAGGTTAGTTAGTGAAACTCATCATGGATTAAACCATATCCAATAGGGTTCTATTTTTTTTTTCCAATATCCCATTGAGCTGAGGTATACCAAGAGAAGTCCACTAAGAGACTATATCATAGTCCTTGAGATATCCTAAAAATTTTTTGCTAAGATATTTCTTTCCTCGATCTGATCAAAGAATCCTACAAGATTTTTTTATTTATTTTTCTACTTTATGTCTAAATTTCTTAAATTTTTTAAAAGCTTAAGTCTTGTGTCTCATAAGAAATATATATTTATATTATGAATAATCATCAGTAAAAGGGATGAAGTACTGATAACCATTCCTAATCTGTACATCAAATGGCCCACACAAATCAGTGTATACCAGGGTAAGTAGTTCAGTAGCCTTTTCTTCATATCCTACAAAGAGTAACTTAGTCATTTTTTCTTAAAGATAGGATTCATAAACTGGGTACATCTTAGAACTCAATGAGTCAAGAATCCCATCCTTCTCTAGTTTATTAATCCTGTCTTTTTCAATGTAACCAAGTCTAAAGTGCCATATATACTTAAGGTTCAAGCCATCTCTAGATATTTTGTATCCTACGGCTTTCACTAATTGCTCATTAATGTTCACAAATGCATCAGCATGAAAATGATAAAGATTGTTAATTAAAAGAGCTCTTACAATTAATTTATTTCTCAAATGAATAAAATAAAAATCTTTATTAAAATTAAATTTAAATCTTTTCTATGCTAACACAGACATAAAATTAATCAAATTTCTACTAGCTACAAGCACTAAATAATAATTTTTAAGAACTAATCTAAATCCTAATGATAATCGTAGATGGTATGTTCCAAAGATAACTGCAGCAATCCTTACTCTATTGCCAACGTAAAAGATCGTTTCTCCTTTCCTCAGTCATATTCTTTCTACCAAATTCTACATAGAAGTACATATGTGAGTACTCGAACTAGGATCTAAGATCTAACTAGAAGTAGAAAAAATCGTAAGGTTAGATTCAATAACAAGCATATTGAACTTATCTTCCGAAGGTGAGTCCACCTTTTGTTTCTTCAAGCTCTCCAAGTATAGCGAACAATTTTTCTTCTAATAGCCATCAGCATTGAAATGGAAACACTTTTTCTTGCCAGTAGCAACCTTCTTTAGAGTGTCCTTCTTCTTTGGCTTGTTCTCCTTTTTCTACTTCTTCGTAGATTTTTTCTTCTTTCAAGTAGATTTTCTCTTGGAGGAAGGTGTCTGCTCCATAGCTAGAACAATATCCCTTGAACTCTTCAAGGTCCCCTCATTACTTACCAACATATTCAACAACTCAAGTAAATTGTTCATATTATAATTCATAACAAATTAAGTAAATGAACTAGTAAGGGACTAAATGATCAAATCTACTTGTAGTTTCCTATGAATAGGAATACCTAGCTTCTCAAGCTGTTCAATGTTCTTGATCATTGCAAACAATGATCGTGCACTAACTTTCATTCATGCATTTTGATATTAAAAAGCCTTTTGAAGACTTCAAAATGTTCAGTGCAACTCTACTCACCATACAACTCTTGCAAGTAAGTAATCATGGCCCTGGTAGTAGGTATATCTTCATGTTAGCTTTGCAATTCATTTAACATCGAAGCTAGTATGTAACACCTAACCTTATTGTCATCTTCCATCCATTTTTTCTATGTTAATGTCTAACAAGCACTTGGATGGTCAAGTAAAATAAAGAAGTCCTGGTCAAACATATAGCCCAATTTCTCTAAATTCAAGATAATATTGAGATTTTTGAACCAGTCTTTGTGGTTAAGACCAATTAGTTGATTGGACTCTAGAATGCGGGCTAAAAGATTGCAGGTTGACATGGTTAATTGTGAGAGTAGAGATTCAAGTTAGACATTTATCCTCAAATTTTAAAATTTATTCTAGAGACTTTAAGAAATAAATTATACTTCCACTATTCTCATGGATCTCTCACACTCCTCTAAGATGTAAAAAATTTTTATATGACTAAGGTTCCTAATAGATACTACAGTCCCATTGGTATGCATGCACCTCACTTAATAGATATTGATTATATGCTATACTGATGAGTGGACAACCATCATCCAATGCTTCTCAAGCATGATGCAATGATTGGTCTGTAAATCATGAAGCCTCATTATGGTCGGTTATTGGTCCAATCCTTAGTTAAGTCAGATCCACTATTCAATGTATAGATAAAATCATCATTAGGTCTCTCACGATACCCAATTATTAGGCCCAATGCTATCATCACCTAGCAACATCTCATGCTAATAGGGTGGTTGCATCTTTCCAATGCAACTAAGCCACTATGACTAGCCGAGAATAATCAATACTAGTAGTACGCCCGCACTTCTACAATGGTGGAAGATCTAGGATTTAATATTTATGAAGAGATTTGGATTCAAGTCTCATCTAAATTCAAATCAGCATAATCTCATATTTGATTGACTAGATTCAGATCAATACAATCTCATGTCTAACTAACCTAGTCAGCATGGGTGAATATGAATGACTAAGCAATCTTATTCAAGACTTGATCGACCAACTTAACGAAATAAGCGAGATCAATGGAATGATTGCAGATGCTTACCTTAGATACTAATTGGATTGGTCAGGTAAGCATGATTCCAATTAAAAATCATCGATCGAGACTTGCCTTAAATACTAATAGGTCAATTAGAATTGCAATAGGTCAGCTTAGCGACTTATGCTCGAACCACTAAGCTAAATTAGGTCTTGAGTTTAATCAATTCACATCAAATATGAGTCGATATGATCAACTATAAGTAAACTCAATCTTGAGCCTTTTTGACCTATTTCTAGACAACTATTGATTAGGTTCGATCAATTGCTCAAAATCGACATGGGTTCCAACCTGATCTAATCAATGAACCTGATTGTAGTCAAACCATTAGACTTAATTATTCTTTCCATGCCCTCATGCATAATCTAAATTCAATTCTAAAAATAATTTTAGATTATGTTTAAGTACATAAATTAATGATTTATGATCTTAAAATGTTTGTAGATCTAAACCTAAAATCATATATTTCATATATGGTGTTCTAGATGTAAAACCTATGAAACATATATTGCATATATTAATTTTTAGATCTAAAACTAATCATAGCATATATCCCATAGATCTAAAATTAACTTTTAGATCTAAATTTGCTATATATATCTCTTTCATGATGTAAAATTAGATTTAAAATTGTTCAAACATTGACATAGTACAACCTAATGATATATCATTGTTGAACTAATTAATATACATTAGATCTAAATTAATATTCATACATCTCATGCATGAATAAAATCAAATCTAATCACGAAAATGGTTTTCACATATTAAAAATTTCAGATCTAATCTTAATAATTTAGATCTAATCATATCAATCTAAATTTAGGTAAATAAATTTAGATTTTATCATATGACTTTATGTCTAATTAGAAATTAGATCTCATCTGATTAAAAATTAGATTTTTATCTTATTATCATGCATATGAAACCCATGGCTCTGATACCACTATTGGGTTTTAGGTATTTTGCATGCAGATT
Organism: Cocos nucifera; assembly: GCA_006176705.1. Classification (NCBI taxonomy): domain Eukaryota; kingdom Viridiplantae; phylum Streptophyta; class Magnoliopsida; order Arecales; family Arecaceae; genus Cocos; species Cocos nucifera. The sequence goes on from QRFJ01000659.1 coordinate 1,147,247, forward strand.
TCAAAATAATTTTGAAAAATAAGTAGCGAAAGACTAAATTAAATCGAATTTAATCCTATGCATGCATAGATCTAAATCTTATACTTATGGATGTAATTCATATAATGATAAATAAGATAAGAGGCATATGATTTCAAAGAATAAAATAAAATTTATGATCGAATTACATATCTAAATTACAGAACTCCTCGAATCTGAATCTATGGATGCCTTCAGGCTCTGATGTAGCCCCACACGTGCCCGACCTATATGGGTATCCACACGAGGCTTGATCTGATCGAAGGCTTTTTGTTCTTCTTAGGATGCAAGGGAGAGAATGCTTCCTTGATGGTTGAATAGGATCTCCTTCAATCTCCAATACTTTCTCAAGAAAAAAGAAGACTAGGTGTAGGAGGAAGAAGACTTGAAGAAGAGAGAACCTCTCTCTTTCTCCCTATAATTTTCTCATGCCCCAAAAGGAGAACCCACGCCCAAAGCCATGCCCCAAAAGGATTTTAGATCTCTCTTTCATGTGAATATTCCCTTCTCACACGCCATAATCCTTCTTTTAAATAGGGTCCAAGTATTTGAGTAAGACTAGGTTTGACAAGATCAAGCCCAATCAAAGTAGGACTCCTATTTTGATCCAATCAAAATTAGATCTCATCTAATTTGATCCTTATCCAAAAGAGGAAAATTGAGGATGTGTAGAAGGGCTTTAGAATGATCTTTGGTGGCATAAAAAATAAAAGGGTCGATCTTCCTTTTGCATGAAGAAAGGTGGCACAAGGAGTAGGAGTCCTAGTCTAACTAGGATTCCTATGTAGGCTGGTTTAAATCCAATATAAGATTAGATTGGATCCAAATTAAGTTAATTTCTAGTCCAATTAGGAGCATAATTAAATCTAAATTAAATCCTAATCTAATTAGAAAATTGATTGAATCAAGTTCTAGTCAAACTAGGGATTGATCTTCTTATGCAATTGGATTATCTTATAATCTAATTAGGCTTGATCTAATTAGATCCAAATCAAACCAAGTTGAATCTAATTCAATTAGATTTGATTTGAAGCCATAGCTCAATCAAATTGAGCCAGACAGCACAGCAATCTAATTGCTAATCAATTAGTGAATTAATTCACTACAACTTTTGCATTATCAATCATATTGATAATTAATTTCTATTATGATTCATAATCATAATTCAATCATCTGCTCAATCAAGAATCTCTTTTGTAAGTGATCCTATAGGTTCTATTATGTCTAATAGTGAGATGTACCATGATCTCCATCATAGTATCATCAAAATTTTTTCAATAGATTGAAATAGTTCTAACTTACATTCAAATAAGAATTATTGATCCAGAATGATCCTATTGAGTTTTCATAATCTACTAGTGATGTCTAGCAATATGTAGTAGCAATCCAACAGAATAAAATATAGAAACCCTAGGTGTATTTATCATATGATTTAGTTTCTCTATCGTGAGTCTTGATAAGATGGAGATTATAAAAACTCATCAAACTCCAATATCCATCATATGAAAAATTCGATTTGCCCAAGTTCAAATATGATACTCATGAAAACTTCTTTCTATCAATCATCTTGCTATGGCTATAGACTTATGGACTTAGCTTCTTAAATTCTATAGAACTATTTCTTATCTACTAAGATCGATAGATTTCTTATAAGTACGCACCCTACTCCTATAATGAATTTACTACAGTCGATATACACTACAAGGATCTAAATTATTAAGAAATAATATTTATGAATAGTCAAACTATAGCAATCCCACTATAAGCAGTCGAGGCATTGTAGGTTAAAAAATAATTCACACTACTATAGCATTGAGAAGATCACTGACGAGTAAGTAGATATCCATGTGATCTCTCATATGATCATGCTCAGTACCAATATTCTTTAACATCCATCCACACTCTCACTTGGTGTCTCTATACTGTAGACTCGATACTCATCTATCTCAAAGAAAGCGATTCATGTACCGATTTAACTGGATCATTCATCATTTTCATAATGATCCCTCAATCTTGAGCAATTAGAAAGTTAATCTATAATAACACATGTCTCAAATTCTCAACTTTTTTGAGAATATGTTATTATCCATTAACTTCTTAAATGATTTACAGACACATTACACATAAATGGATAAAAAAATATCTATTATATTAATTTTAATAAATCAAGTCTAAAAATATATTTTAAAAATATTATAATATATCATACCAATCTGGTTTCTAAGGTATACATCTAACAAACACATACTTAAAATTCTCTAGAGCTAAATATAAATTAGGTTAAGTGACAAAAGACTAAGAGCTATCTTTGGAAGCCTTCAACTACGGCTTCAAGATTTGAACTTAAGTTTTGTGATACATAATTGCATTACCTATAGATTGATGCCCAATGATGGCTACCTTGGCCATTTGCAATATTGATGACCTTGATCCTTTCGACTGGTAGCCTAAAGAGCTAGTAGGGTTGATTGATACCATCCTCTAGACTTCCATATTTAGTGGACTGGATATTATTTTGCATTTAGGATATATGGATCTTGGCCTATTGCTACATGAAAGCAATGCTATCATCTTCCTCCAAAACCACTACTTTATGCTAAGGAGATTCCAACCCTAATGACTTAGCAGGCCCTTGCATTTTCATTGAAGAATGCTTCTTTTTTTTCTTCGACACACCCGCTGAAATATTGTTGAGATTTACATTGTCTGAGAGGGTACTTGTTATGAGGCTTCAGATGTTATTAAGGGCCCAAATCAAGAATCCGATGCTACCGAGGCCAAAGTTTCAATTGATAGTAGGGATTTTGAGGATGACCTTTTTGATGTTTGCTATGGTTGAACCCATAGCGACAAAGATGGCATAATAGTAGGGGGTGGTTCCTCATAGTCCTTCCTTTTTGCTATTCCTTGAGAAGTAACTCTAAATGTTGATGGGACTCAAGCAACTGAAATTCATAAATCAAACACTAATTTATCATGAACATGAAATTCTTCTATAGAGCACCTATAGTCATCCATTGTAACCCCTATCTTTTCATAGACATAGTAGATGTCTAAAAGAGCTTCACATGCAAACTCCTATGAGATAGTGATACCATTGATCCGAGGCCTGATATCTAGGCACACACTCTTATTCAAATCAAGCTAAACATAAGCCCAGGCAAACCCCAACCTTGTATTAACCTCTGTCCACTTATCTAAGAACAAAGGTTTACTAGTAACCAAGATAATTTTTTAGATCATCTCTTTGTCCCATAATTTCATTGGTAGGTCAAAGAATTAGATATAGATAGATGCATTTATTGGTTGATCCTTACCAACTTGGAAGGTGGGTTTCCATCCTTCTATGGTTAATAGTTGACTAGCTACAAACTAAGTTGGGCCTTTAGCCAAAACCCTAGGGCTTCACCTCCTTAGAGGGAAGAGAAAAGAGAAATAGACCTTTCGAGAGTGGCTTGACATAAAAATTTCATTCCATGTCCGATGTTATCCTAAAGTCTTTCTGAATGAATTCTTTGGCAGACCCTCTGCCCAGAAACTTATCCATAATAATAGATTTTTCTCTATTAGAACTCTGATCAAGCTCCTCCATCATAAAATATACCACTTGAGAAAATCGCTCCTCTAGTAGAGCAATAGTTTCCTGGGTTGCATGCGAAACCTCCCATTAAAATGTCCGACTCTCCTGAACCACCTGGGACTTGAAACGAGCTCAATCTGCCATTTTTGGATCTTGATATTTGGAGGAACTCCATGGTGGAAAGGGAGTCGCCCCTTTCCTTGGCTAATTTGCTGTATGTAAATGGTTCTCCAATTAAGCCCTATGAGAACCAACTAGATTAATGTCCATTTTGGATCTCTTTAGACACCACCTTTCCCTCCAAGGAGGATTCTGATAAAATCCTAAGAACATTCTTTCCATTTTTCTTGTCAGTCGACATCGCTCTCGATGATTATTCTTCTTAAAGAGAAGTATCAAAAGAGACTAAAAGATCTATGGCAACCGATCTATTACCAGCAACACTTACTACACATGTGTGCAATCCTCTGGACATCGAGAGAAGGCAATTACATGCAAAGTAAAAGTTTACGTTACAATACTATCCTCTAATAATTTTTCAAGTAATATGTGTTACTTAAAATTATTCTATAGTTCATTTGATTTGCCAATTCAGTGACCTTTTATATTTTGCTAAATTAAGCTAACATGTTGTTGATTAATATGAACAATTGCCTGTTTATAACTGAAGATGGTTATAAGCATCATTAATCATCGATACTTCTAAAAAGCATCATGATCTTTTAGTGCAGTTGGCTAATTGCCAATGCTTTCCTATCGTAAGCATGAAAGAGTTAAGCAACCTCCTTTTTCTTATGGTGGTTCAAGGGTTGGTGAGAGCTCGAAAGGAAAATGATGCATAAAATTGCAGTGTTTGTAAAGCAAAGAATGATTTAAAAAATTGGCTCAACACAAATACAAAAGCTAGAGAATAAAATATGTGAATTGCTTTATCATAGTTCAAGGAAAGTGGAAATTCTCTGACTTTGAAGCTTAAAATAGGGCATATAATGTCAATATCATCTTGAAGTCCATGATAAGCTATTCTTTTTATACCATTTTATGCACTTATTTATTTGTTGCATGGCACATGTTCATGCTACTAACTACTAAGAAGCTAAGAGATATAAAAAACTACTAGAAAGCTATCTCTCTAATGGCACAACCTTTTAATTAAATTGCCATGTTTCCATCAAGAATAATACCTTATGATGACTTTACAATACAAATGCAAGTATTACAAAACTTGATGATTTTATTAGCTTAGGGGTTTCATTCCTGATGCATTGAAAACAATCTACAAAATAATAGGTTTGTTTCTTATGACTGCAATATTAGTCTAATTACTTGATGATCTTATCATTGTAACCTCCTTTTATTAAATCATTGTTCTTATGATGCAAAATAGTTCAGTACTATTTTTGCATTTTAGGTCTTGCAGCATATAATTGATTACTATTGATATCATAAGTGACTTCGTTTGTCTGGATGGAAGGAATTCTAGAGAATCATAGAGAAAAGCAAAGAAAAACTATGGTGGAGATGTTGACCTCTGGCCCGCCCCTCTCTCCCTTTCCATGCTATTAATTAATCCTTAAAAAAATGTGGCGCATCCGATGATTCTCGATATATAGCATGCTAGAAAAGCTTTAAACTTTCTTCTAATGTGCTCCATGCATGCAAACCATATATATATACATATATATATATATATAAAAAGCTTGAAAAGAGGAGTAATGGAGGAATATAGGCCATGATAGTGGTGTGGACCTCCGTCCCCATCCCTCTCTCCAACTTCATGCTAAAAAAAAAAAAGGTGCAGCAAGTTGACAGAGCCCTAAAGCCCCCTTTAATGTATGGTATAAATATATTTTAAGTAAAAATGAGGTGCTAGCCTATTTTATTGATATAGCTTTTACATGGTTGTAATGAAGATCAGGATTTAAATCTTGTCTGCATGTAGTTTTGAAGATTTTTTCTATCTTTCCTCAATCTCTCCTATATATGTACCAAGCCTGAGAGTGTCATCAATTCGAATCTAGTTCAAGTACCTTCTAACCAAGTCTACAATATAATGCAAACTCTATATATCCCAGAAATACATCCGATCGAGACTAAAGGGATCAAGATGTACTTAAGGATCATGTATGACTTAGCTCAAGTACATGTTTAGATCCAAAGCAGGTATATTATTTAAAAAGCCCAACTTCTTGATGCTCTTGAAATTAATGACCAATTACTTAGTCCATAACAAAATTGCAAAGCCCCATGAGAAATACAGGAGTGGTAAATATAACATAATAACTTACATAATTTTTCTAAAATCTACACATTAAATATAGGTAAATCATCAAGTTCAATTCAAATGTAAATTGATGTCAGAATCATTAAATTAAATCCGTACCAGACCACGCAAAACTCGAAACTTTGACTCATGGTTGGACTGTAACATCGTTGACCGGCTTCTAGCCGATCCGGTTCCTACGGGAAGTGGCCGTTTTTTTTTTGCCTCCCCCACAAAAAATCCATCTTACCCCTGCTTCGAAAGGTGGTCGGGGCATTTCAGTCACATGGAACAAATAAAAATTTAAAAATCTAATCCCAATAACATCCTCTCCCTCCCTCCCGATCCCGACTGCTTCTCTTTGCGTCGAACCTTCTCTCATCCTCTCCGGCGACGGCGCCAACGGCGGTGGCGGACGCAGCTGGAGGCGATGCCGGCTTTCCCTCCTAGAGCCTCGAGGTACTCTCTCCTTCCTCCTCTCTCTCCCTCGGAATCCCGTGGCTGCGCCAATTCTTGATTTCTTTTTCATTGGGATTTAAACAATTAATGGCATTTGGGTGCTTGATTTTTTTGGTTTCTCGGAAAGTCTGAAGAAATTATGAAAAAAAAGAGGAACTTTGGTCCCACTTTTGATGATTAATTTGTCTGATTCGCTTTTGATACTCGGTTTCCCTGATTCTTTGGGTGATTTGAAGCTGTTTTTTTTTCCCCATTGCCTCTCTCAACCTGATACCCTTTGTCGTCATTGTCATCAAGAAGCACGTGAACTGTTAAGTGGCTAGCATCCTGATCCTGCTATTTAATAATATCTCCCTATGGGATTAAACTTATCAAGATTAATGATGGCTTCAACAAGCTTCCTTACGATTTTTATAACAGGCCATTCTGTACACCTCAAGGATTCTTCTGACTTCTTTATCTATGATTACCGGCATCTTCTAACAGGTTGAGTTGTGCTACGAAACTTAGCTAATGATGCATTCGAAGACAGTAGCGTGTCTTCATTTTGTCATAATATTAGGGCCCTTTAATGTAGTTTTTGGATTTTAGACTGCTAATATAATCGGCACTTTCTAATCGTTCTTCTGTAAATATATGCGTTCGTGTTCGCAGGTCAGCCGGCAGGTGCATGCGTGAGATTGTATCGCTACCATCTATGTAGTTATGGACGTGGGCAAGCTAGACAATGCGAGCGCCGCCACGGTCGATGCCCTAGCGGCGAGGAGTGGGGAAGGCAAGGTGGCGCTGGTCGCAGGCGCGACGGGGCTTGTGGGCCGGGAGCTAGTGAGAGCCCTGCTCCTCCCTAGCTCTGCATGGAAGTTGGTGTACGGCGTTGCTCGAAGGCCCCCCGACGATGACGATGATGATGAACGGTACCGGTTCCTCACGTGCGACCTGCTGGAACGTGAGGAAACGATGGAGAAGCTGTCGCCGCTGGCGGAGCACGTGACGCACGTGTTCTGGGTGACATGGGCGAGCCAGTTCCCATTGGACACCCAGGAGTGCTGCGATCAGAACCGTGCCATGCTCTCCAACGCCCTCGACGCCCTCCTTCTCCCTGTCCCCAGCCCTGCCATCGCCCACCTGGCTCTGCAAACCGGCACCATGCACTACGTGTCCATCAACCAAGCGGCCGCCGGGGGCTGCCATGTTTGTTACGAGGAGGAGAACCCGCGGGTGGGGGAGGAGGTCCACAATTTCTATTACGCGCTGGAGGACCTCGTCAAGGAGCGACTGGGAGGTGGACGCGGTCGCGGGGGCGGGAGGAGGATCGCCAGCTGGTCGGTCCATCGGCCGGGGCTGCTGCTGGGCTCCTCCCGGCGGTCTCACTTCAACCTGATGGGGAGTCTCTGCGTGTACGCCAGCATCTGCAGGCACCTGAGCCTGCCCTTCCTCTTTCATGGCCTCAGGCGTTGCTGGGTGGAGCCCTACATGGATGCCTCCGATGCTCGGCTCGTCGCTAACCAGCATCTTTGGTGGGCATCGGTGGTAGCCTCTTCGACATCATCGTCACCGTCATCACCATCATCATCATCATTATCAGCAGCAGCAGCAGACTGCCAGGCTTTCAATGCGGTGAACGGAACCGCCTTCACATGGAAGGAGGTCTGGCCGGCGCTGGCGGCCAAATTTGGGCTCCCCTTGCGGGCTGACGACGATGATGAGTTGGTGTCGGAGGAAACGAGCTACAGCAGGCTGATGGAGGACAAAGGAGCGGCGTGGGAGGAGATCGTGGCCAAGGAGGGTCTGCGCCCCAGCCAGATGGACGACCTCGCCAACTGGGCCTTCCTCGACCTCGTGTTCCAGTTCCCGGCGAAGATACTGGTCAGCCCCCGCAAGGCCCGCCGCCTCGGCTTCACCACCACCTACGCCGCCATGGAATCCGTGCTCTATTGGGTAGATCGCATGCGAGAGGAGGGCCTCATCCCCTCCTAATGATTGACTTTTGAGCGCGGGTCCTCTGCCGTGCACCGCAAATATGTAGCCATCCATTACGTGATCACATATAATGAACGTGTATCTGCATGCAGTCAGAATATATGATGCACTGGACCATACGATGCATAATAAAGAATCCGCATGATTAACTTTCCTTTCTTTTATTTATGGATCAAAAAAATTTAATATAATTTCGTGAAGCCAAAAAAAAAAAAAATTGACACCACATTTTGATCCTGCATGAGAGTTAATCATCATGGATAGTGTCGATGAAGCTACACCACTCATGATGTAGAAAATATTTTTTTTATGAATCATTCTGGCTTATCCATCCAAATAAGCCACCATCTTTGAGGCCAATGAAAGAAGAAAATTTCCTAATTAGATGATATGTCATGTATTATGACTTTCTCAAGTGTTTTCCTGTTGTTCCAATTATGGATAACTACATAAAATTACTTTTTTTTTTCTTTAATGGAGCATTAAAGTTGCACACCATGCTTATCAAGCAGCCTACGCTGAATATAATTATTTGCAATAAAGGATATGTTGTCTTTGTTATTATTGTTGATTCTGCTGATGTAATCATGACCAAAATTATTTGGTGAATGCTTAAAAGATAAATATCTATTATAATTATTCAAAACTTCTTGAACGGGGATTCTAATAGATTGGTATTTTATAAACAATTCATTCTTCACATATAAATCCCTTTTAATTTAATACTCATCTCCTTTCACGGAATAAGGTACCGTTTAGATCCATCTCCGCTCGCTGATATGCTAGATCGATCAATTGAATTAGGTTGATCAAAAGATTAGGTTTGACTTCCCTTAATTAGTTAAAGGACTTAAATTTTTAACAGGAAAAGTTGCGCCATTTTTATATCCACAACTCTAATAATTGATCTTCATTCTAAAATTGATACCCTAGTCCTTATACGCTGATCATGTGTTTGTTTGATACTGATGACGTATCTGACTTGTTTAATGTTAATGTTTGACGAATTTTTGTGTATGATTTGATCGACTAACATTTGAACCAATATGTGCATTGTAATATAGCCACTAGATGTCAAGCAGCACTTAGAGTTTTCAATAAACATATGGCCCTTTATTGGAAATTTATTATTTTTAAATTCTTGAAAAATCATTCCATTTTAGGCTTCATGAATCTCTAATCATTAAGATTTCTCAAGAATGAATGAAATCCTAATGGCAGCCGCTTAATGACTATATTATTTATATTCCACTAAATAGCAACCATGCTTATATGTTGTCATAAATTAGCTCGAATAAAAAAGATATGACAGAAATACTAAGACCATGTTAGTGCAGTCCTAGATCAAAAGTCTACAGTAATGTTTGTGCTGTTAGATATTGGACAATAATAACCATGTCGCCATTTTTTTATGGCAAGAACCATTAGATCATATCAATTTGGGTCCAAGTTAAAAGGGAAAACACCTAATGGTAGTACCACATCGTTAATCCACTCTGGATGGTCTAAACCTTGCCATTAGATCTGTGTTTGCTTCTATAACGACCTTAAGGCAAGGATTCCTGGTTTTAGTGGATTTTAGGCTTTGTTCTCACGTAATTAAGTACTCATCTTTGTCAACGGAAGGGGCCCTATTCCTAAAGCCAATAATCTTTCCTACTTACTTATTTCTTTATATTTACGAAAGTTTGTTTCCTTTCAGTACACACTAACTCATAATTCTGCTTATAATTTTTTAGCACGATGGATTTTGCGTGGATCTAGTGGATTTCAGAATAAACATGGTGGATTGTAAGAATTGGTGGCAATGTGTCTGTAGACTTCGACAAGTTATGGTCTACTTCAAAGTCCACAAGAACAAGTTATGGCAAGGGCTTACGACGTCAAGGTGACCAATTAGGTATCCTTGGTTAGCCTTTAGTTACTTAGTTATCTTTTTATTTATAATTTTTAATTCTTAAATATATTTACGTAATTTTTGCTTAGGGTAGTTTAAGGTCCTATTATGTTGCTTTGAAGCTTGGGCTAGACCTCCCATCCTATGTCCAAGCCATAATCTCAAGTATTCGTGACTGCACCCGCAATACATCTATTATACTCGGAACCTAAAATATTTTTGCTTCTTTATAAGCCAAACATTTCTAGAAGCAGGTTTATATATAGTGTAGTGATGCAAGCCCTAACATCTAATATATGAGTGTCACAAACAATTAATATTTTATAGTACCTATCTAGTGTTAGATTCATAAAAATTTGTTAGATATCATTTGTTTACCTTTGCACTCATGTGCTTCAAGATCTCAATTGATTGCTAATAAATAACTTTTGGTTGTCTTTTAATTTATGCTAGTTGAACTAAATCTGTTCAAATCATACACAAACTAAATGGCATATTTACTTAGAGTTGATTTCTTCATTATGGAAGTATGAACTTTCTATATATCTAGAATAAAATGCTCTACTTTGTTGATATTAAGTGACGATGGAAATAGCAGATATAATTCGAAAGAAAAAAAAAAAAGAACAGGTCAACTACCAACATTGAAGATGCAAAATTAGCAAACATGGGATGAATGTACCAATATTATTATATGATACAAAATTTTATCTAATTGGAGGTTGGACATAAAATAACTCTTAAAAGAAAAAACAAATAGTTAATAATTAGTAATATTGCAAATACAGAAAGCAAAAAATAGAATCTATAGCATGTGTTAATGAATCAACATAATGTTTAGTAGTAATTAAAATAATACAACTATTATTGTTAGCTTGACCATTAGATTGCTGCAAGAAAAATATATGATTTTTATAATTATTGCTCATAATCTCTCCATCTAAGGTCGGCCGCCGAGGTTTATATGGCCAAGGTGAATTCGCTGCTGGAGTTTGCCCAATCATTTGCAAAGAAGTCCTCACCAAAGAATTCTTCAGTGAAAATCCTCTGACGCTTAAGTTAGGAAATGGAGAACAACGAGAAAAGAAAGCGTCGAATTGAATTGAATGCATATCTGAAGGATCCCGGAGCTCTTTTATTTATAGAAGAAGAAATAGAATCATATCCATCTTGGAGTCCCGATGAGCTTCCGGATTTGTCGTATAGATTGATTTGGATATGATATTTTTCTTTTATGAAAGTCTTAATCACGAATGGCTCCTTCCCTATCTGGACTTTTTCAATTTAAAAAAAAGACGTATCTGATGGGGAGCTTAACTCGGCAATAGATGATCTATAATAGACCGTCCGAAACTAATGTTTTGGAGTCCGCGGAGCAGGCGTTTGACCCTAAGTCTTCTGAGATTAGTCGGCCTTGTATGATCTATGGTAAGTCATTCAGGAATGAGGTGATCTATGGTAGGTCATCCAGGGATAAGGTGATCTATGGTAGGTCTTTCAAGGACGAGGTGAAATATGATAGATCATCCAGAAAGATGAGATGATTTATGGTAGGTCATTCGGGAATGAGATAAATCATGATAGATCATCTGGGGATAAGGTGATCTATAGTAGATCATTCAAGGATGAGATGATCTATGATAGGTCATCCAGGGATAAGGTGAACCAGGATAGATCATCCGAGGATGAAGTGATCTATGGTAGGTCATACAGAGATGAGATGATTTATGATAGATTATCCAGGGAAGAGGTGAATCATGATAGGTCATCCAGAGATAAGATGATCTATGGTAAATCATTCGGGGACAAGATGAACCATGATAGATCATCCAGGGATGAGGTAAATCATGATAGGTCATCCAAGAACGAGTTGGACCATGATAGGTCATCCAGGAATGAGGTGATCTATGATAGATCATCCAAGGATGAGATGAACTATGATAGATCATCTGAGGATGAGATGATCTATGGTAGGTCATGTGGGGATGAGGTGAACCATGATAGATCATCCAAGGATGAAGATGGTAGTCATCCAAGGATGAGATAAACTAGGATTGATCTGAGGAATAAAAATCGCTGCTAATTTAATAGATCGTATTTTGGCGATCTTCATATCTACCATATACCCACAATCTAGTAAACATCGTCTCCCATAGATCGACTGGAGACGATGATGTAGCAGCCGAGGATGAGGTACTGATCCACAATAATAGCCAATCATTTTATCTTGTATGTAGAAGGCTTTCCAAATACTAAAGTTATAATCTAGGAGCATATAATACATATCCAATCCAAACAATTCAAAAGCTTTAGCTATGGAAGCATGACAATGTTGGTTACTGGCAATAAAAGGATAATTTCTACACATATTTCAGTCTAAAAGTAAACGACCATCCAATTCCTAAAAACAATCTAAAATAGGCTTCTAAATTCTTTTCTGCTCACCAAACTAAAATGCAAAAATGGTTTGTTTTAATAGAAATACAAATCCGTAAGCACGTATAAGAAATCCAAAACTAAACAAATTACCTAATCATATATGATCACAATAAAAGTTATGTCAAAAAAAAAAAGGTTCTTTTTATAAAAGAGGTAGCCAATGTTATGGAAAATATAATAAAATATTTTAAAGAAAAACTTTGAAACCAATCAAACAACAAAGTTTCAAAATCAGTATCCAAATTAATTACAATAAATTCCTAAAAGTTTCAAAATTAGGAATAATAATATAGATTCTTTGTATTGATTTCTCGCCCTTTAAAAACAAAAGCAATGGTGATGAAGATGAAATGGTTAAGAATATTAACCTTTAGGCCACTTTCTTTAGATCTTTTCCCATCCTTAAAATTGGGTCAATGATAGCACTTTTGGTAGCTGCAAAAATAATATCTTCCCATTTAAACATTTTACATACAGCCAAAGTAATATTACAATAGTGATCAAAGTTTTATAGTAGCATTCTACGTATTTTAATTTCACTATTCAATCAGGTACTTTAATAATTAATATAGAACTACATTAATGGCAAGTGGATTGAGCTTCTCTACCATGCATGAAAGTGAAGAGTCCATCAATTCCTTCAAACCTAAATCATGTTATAGCATACCGCCATCAAGTTATGCCCAAATATAATTGTCATACAACCTCTAATGGATTCCTAAAAAAACTATAAACTTATTTTATGAGGTGGAAAAGACCAACCAAAATTAATGACATCTCATGGACATAAACTGGTTTATTACTTGAAACAATGAAAGAGAAACAAAAATCATATAAGATGGGCACTAGAGAAAAAATATAGGGCAAGTCTCCTATTTTGCCATGTTTCTCCTAATATTAATCTCAAAGGAGAAACCCAAAAGTCAAAAGCTCCTTTTAATAGAGATGCTAGTCTCATGATTTAAAACAAAAAAAGAATATTTTTTTGCTTTCTCATTTTTAGAATATACTTTTTACCAGTATATACTACATGATCAAGTATACATATAAAGCAAATTAATCATTAAGTACATCAATACAAACTTTTAGAGAAATCTTTACATACTATCTTGAACTTAGAGTTCATTAATATACAGTACACAACTAAACGATACATATTTAGCAAATTAGTTATTTAGCAATCCAATAAATATTTTCAAGCAAATTAATATATAATTTTAGAACATCTTATTCATTAATACGCTTATATGGTCTAGTGATATACACTCATTGATCTACTGATATATGCTATAAGATTCTTTGATATACACCTAGCAGACCTCCATATAAATCAATACATAATTTTCAAAACATACTTGTTGCCTAAACATATGTATCAGGGCACTATTAGATGTGTATCGATGAAGGTCGTAATATATATCACAAAGTTAACAAATGTATATCACCCAACCTTGTAGTGTGTATATAATATTCTAAAATCTATATATTTTTCTTTTTTTTAAGATGTGCATTAGGTTGCTAGATGGCTAATGCTACATGTGTATCATTTGAGAAACTCTGCATTTTAAAAATTATACATCAATTTATCTAGAAATATGCATTGATTTGGTTGATGATTAATTTGCTTAATGTGTATTACTTAGCTGTGTACTATATACTGATGATTATTATGCTCTGAAAACTATATATCAATTTGTTTGATATATGTTACTTGATGGTGTAATATATATCAATGAAAAGTGTATTATGAAAATGAGAAAAGAGAATGTTATGTTTTTCTTAATTACAAAATTAATATTCTATTAGTAAAAGAAGTCTTTGATTTTTAAGTTTTTTTTTAATAAATAATAGAAGAAACATGATAAAGTTGGAAGCACATTTTTTTTATTATTATTATTCTATGGTGTCCATTCCATATAATTTTTGTTCCACAAAATAAAGATAAAATGTGATAAAATTAAATAAATAAAAAAATTATAAGAAAAATAATATATTGTACACCTATTTGTTAAAAAGACGAGCCTAAATCCATGGTCATGCCCACCACAACTTGGGCCCGGTGCACATGAGCAAAGTCACCTTTACGCCAACTTGGAAGCAACCTTGCAACAAGGTGAAATGACAACAAGACCATTGGAACAACAGGCTCGAGGTGGGAAAAAGAAAGCTAGCGATGGCAACGGGTGAACGTGGATCAAGTTGATCAATACAAATACTTGCGCTGTAATTAAAAATCCATATCCATATTCATCTTAGGTCAGATTGATTGGATTAAATAAAGAGGCTATATAGATAAAAAAAAATTGGACTACATTGAATCGGATCAAAAAAATTTATTATATAAATATTATAAAAAAATTATAATTTTAAAAATAATTTATTATATATATATATTATATTAAAATGAAAAAATCGGTTTTGGCCACCACGTATTTAATTTTATGTAAAGTAGCATTCGCCACATGTCCATAAGGTACATTAAATAATGAGAGGAAAATAAATACACGGGGATCCCAATAAATACATTACTGTATGGCTTCTTGGATTTCTCTCCCTCGATTCCTCCTTCCATTATGGCAAGCTGATTAACGTTCTTTCATATGGTCCTATTTGACCCATCCAATTACCCCTTATCATCCACCAACATTTTATAATAATATTTAAATATTTAATTCAAATAATTTTTATTTATTAATATTTTTTTAAAAAAAATTATCATTTAACCAATAAAAAAACCTATTATCATCCATCATGAATAATAAGAGTAATTCTAGCTACACTACTTATGGTGTAGAAAAATTAACATGAATTACATCGGATAATTTCATTGAAATACGTAGCCACCACTTTTCAATATGCATTTAATATTCTGCAGCACTCAAAATTTTGGATAACGAAAATATTTTTTTCAAAAATTATGATATTTTTTTACAAAATTATGATACCCCTACAGAAAATATAGTTTACGAAAGAATATCATAATTTTATAAAAGGTATCATAATTTTTGTAAAGAGATGTCATAATATTCTTTTCACATATATTCAATATTTTTTTTCTTTTTTTACCATATTATGATATTCATTCACAAAAATTATGATACTTCTTCACAAAATTATGACATCTCTGTAAAAAATATAGTTTTGTGAAGATATGTCATAATTTTGTGAAGGAATGTCATAATTTTTGTGAATGGATATTATTGAGGATAAACCCCATCCCTACCAAAGTCTAGTCCGATGCTCAGCCTAATGCAACCGATAGCCATGGAAAAGCTTCAGCGACTGAGTCTTAGCCGAATCTCTTCAACCGGTCGAACTCTCCAGCAGCCGAATCCTAGCCGAACTCCTCGGCAGCCGAGCCCCAGTCAAACTCTCTAGCAGTCGAGTTCTAGTCGAACTCCTTAGCGGTCGAGTCTTAGCCGAACTTCTTCAGCTGGCCGAACTTTCTAGCGGCCGAGTCCCGACCGAACTTCTCAGCGATCGAGCTCCAGTCGAACTTCTCAGCGGTTGGGCTTCGGTCAGACTCCTACGGGAGCCGAACTCCTTCCGAGCTTCTCCTCCAGTCGGACGTCCATGAGAGCCGAACTTCCTCCGCGCTCCTTCGATCGAACTCCTACAAAAGTCGAACCCTTACCGAACTTCTCCTTTGATCGAACTCCTTCAGGAGCCAAACTCCTTCTGGATGATCCTCTCCAAATAGTATGGTCGCCACTACCAGTCTGACGGCACCTTTTTCTCCGTAACAAGCTCCATATGGTCCACGATCGAACGATATGGCCACCACTACTGACGACACCTTTCTCTCCGTAATCAGTCCCATGTGACCCACGGTCGGACGACATGGCCGCCACTACCAGCCTGGTGACACCACTCTCTCCATATCAGATCCCACGCGACCTCTAGCAGTCCGCTACCAGACGGTATGGTCGTCACCATCATTCAAGCTCCATCTATAAAAAGGGATTCTCCAGATATGCTTTCTAAAAGCTCTCCTCTCCTCTCTAAAGCTCAAAGCTCACTTCTCATTCCTGAGCACTCCATTTTTGTTGGCCAGAAGAGCTGACTTGATCGTCGGAGGGTTCTGTCGGAGCCACCACCATCGACTCCGAATGAAACTTTATTTTGCATATCACCGACGGTGACCTCGTCCTCCTCCATTCTAGCTCGATCCGACGTCAACCAGATTCTGCACCAATAGAATTGGCGCTAGAGGAAGGGCTCTCTGTTCTTGAGGTTTTCTTATTCTTAAAGGAGTGCTCAGCGACGATCTCTCTCTCTAGAGATCTCTCCTCTTCCTCTCTAGAATTTTTTTCCGAGAGAAAATGCCTCCTAGGAGAGCTTCGACTCGGCGATCGATGGCCTCCATGATTCGATCCCGTCCAGATCCATCAGCTCCCACTTCAGCCTCGGCAACTCAGGTTTCATCTGTACCCACTGTAGATACGGAGCAGTTCAATCTGCTTGCCCAGCAAATTTGTGACCTCATGGAGGCAATGTAGGCCATGTGGCATCCTCCGACGGTGACTCCACCAGAAAATCCACCATCAGGATGTCGAAAACCAACCCCAAGGAAGAGTACTCGGGCTAGCGTACCCATCGCCCCTGAGAAGGAAAAATAAAGAGCAGAGGATCCAAGTTTGGATCATGATTCTTCTTTAGAGGAGGTCTTTCCTATTTGTAGTCGGAAGCCCCCCAAGATCTGCAACCAAGACGACGTCCTCGATCACAGACTGCAGGAGATGGACCGATGGATTAAGGAGCTCGACCACGTTGCCCCGGCCCACCTTGACGACGTCCGCACCGATCCTCCTTTCTTCTTCTGAATTATGCAAGAACCCATCCTGCCGAACTTCGAGCTTCCTCAATTCGAAAGTTACAATGGAACCTCTGATCCAGTTGATCATCCAGAGGCCTTCGGATCATGATGCTACTCCGTGGTGCTCCGAATGCCATATTATGCCGAGCCTTTTCATCTACCTTAAAGGAAGCAGTGAGAAATTGGTACTCGGCATTGAAGCTGGATACGATCTTTTCTTTTGATCAAATGAGCCATCAGTTCGTGGCTCACTTCATCAACAGCCGACGTCCACGCCGAGGTTCAGATTTTCTGATGAATGTCAAGCAGAAGTAGGGAGAATCCATCTGGGCTTATGTCATCCGATTTAACATCGCAGTACTGGAGGTCTGGGACCTGGATCAGTCTATTGCGATGGCTGCACTCAAGGGCAGCCTTCAGAAGAATGACTTGTTGTTCTTCCTGAAGAAGAAGTATCCCAAAAACTTCGCCGATCTGCTAGCTCAAACTGAGGGATATGCCCGTGCAGAAGAAGCCTTCAAGTTGAAGGACGAAGAAGCCTTAGGAGAGCGGTGGGCGGTCGAGTATAATAGACCCATCGTCGATGGAGGGCCGAGTGAAGTTCGACCGCGCTCACGGACTCCCTCCGAGCGCAAGCGAGCCCGAACTCCTCGAGCTCGCCATTAAGGAAGCCCCGATAGAAGGACGCGAAGAAGTCCTCCTCCTAGAAGGTTCCACGACTATGTCTCCCTCAGTGCTTTTAAGGCTCAAGTTCTGACAAAAATTAGGATCCAACTGCTAAGACCAGAAGAATTACGATCTTTTCTAAATAAGTGCGATCAAAGCAGGTATTGCCTCTACCATCGCGACCACGGCCACGACACTGAAGAATGTATTCAGCTCCAAGATGAAATCGAGGAGCTCATCAAGAGAGGCCAGTTGGGTCGGTTCCTCAGATGCCAACCTAAAGCAGGAGAAAATCGATCGAGGGTGCTGCCATAGCCAGAACCACCAATGACGAAGGAACAACAGAAAGGTCGGTCGCCTCCCGTATCATCGATGCTACGTCTGAGAGGAGCTTGGTACTTCAGCAATCCATCATCTCCCAGCGTCAAAGTCAAGAGGAGCTCACTCCAAATTGAGAAGGCCAGCATGAGATAGAGGAGGTTGTCTAGCCCGGAGCTTATCGCTTGAAGGAATTTAGAGGAACAACGCTCCCATGACCCTAAAACATAAAAAATCTGGGGATGCGCTGTCAATAACTTTCTTTCAATAAAATTCTTTCGTTTCAATAATATTATTTCTTGGTGTAAAAACTACGTGATGATAGGAAAAAAGCAGTCAATAGTGGTTGTGTTAGGAACAGGAGAAGAACCTCATCCTAACATGAGCCAATCAAAGTTCTTCAACCTCGGTTAGAGATAAGATCTCTTTCGAGTGCCCGCATCAACCTCGACTAGAGATAAGATCTCTCTCGAGCGTCCGTGTCAATCTCGGCTAGAGATAAGATCTCTCCCGAGCGACCGTGTCAATCTCGGCTAGAATTAAGATCTCTCCCGAGCGACCGCATCAACTTCGGCTAGAGATAAGATCTCTTCCAAGCGACCGCGTCAACCTCGGCTAGAGATAAGATCTCTTTCGAACGATCGAGTCAACCTCGGCTAGAGATAAGATCTCTTCCGAGCGACCATACCAACCTCGGCTAGAGATAAGATCTCTTCCGAGCGATCGTATCAACCTCGGCTGTAGGAGATAAGATCTCCTTCGAGCGACTGGGCCAACCTCGGCTGCAAGAGATAAGATCTCCTCCAAATCAATCTTGGCTAGAGATAAGATCTCTTCCGAGCGATCATGCCAATCTCGGATAGAGATAGGATCTCTTCTGAGCGATCAAGTCAATACCATACCAATCTCGACTAGAGATAAGATCTCTTCCGAGCGACTAAGCCAACCTCGGTCAGAGATAAGATCTCTCCCAAGCGATCGAGCTCCAATCTCGACTGTAGAAGATAAGATCTCTCCCGAGCTTTAACCTCGATCAGAGATAAGATCTCTCCCAAACGATCGAGCTTCAACCTCGGCTAAAGATAAGATCTTTTTCAAATGACCGTGCCAACCTTGGTTAGAAATAAGATCTCTCCTGAGCGACTGCACCAATCTTGGCAGCAAGAGATAAGATCTCCCTCGAACGATCGGGCCAACCTCGACTGTAGGAGATGAGATCTCTCCCTAACCAACCTTGGCTACAGGAGATAAGATCTCTCCCAAGTTAGCCTCGACTGGAGATGAGATCTCCCACGAGCTTCGACCTGAACTGGCACAGAGTCCTGAAGAGGACTTCGACAGTCGCCTTTTCTACACTTCCTTTCTTCGAGTTTCGAACTCGAAAGTGAGGAAGACTATTATTGAGGATAAATCCCACCCCTATCGAAGTTCAGTCCGATGCTTAGCTTAACGCAACCGATAGCCATGGAAGAGCTTCAGCGGTCGAGTCTTAGCCGAATCTCTTCAACCGATCAAACTCTCTAACGGTCGAATCCTAGCCAAACTTCTTCAGCCGATCGAACTCCTCGACGGTCGAGCCCTAATCGAACTTTCCAGTGGCCGAGTCCTAGTCGAACTCCTCAATGGCCGAGTTTTAGCTAAACTCCTTCAGCCGATCGAACTTCTCTATGACCGAGCCCCGATCGGACTCCTACGAGAGCTGAACTCCTTCCGAGCTTCTCCTCCAGTCGGACGCCCATGAGAGCTGAACTTTCTCCGTGCTTCTTCGATCGAACTCCTACAGAAGCCAAATTCTTACCGAACTTTTTCTTCAACCAAACTCCTTCAGAAGCCGAACTCCTCTCGAATGATCCCCTTCAGATGATATGGCCGCCACTATCAGTCTGGAGGCATCTTTTCTTCCATAATAAATCTCATACGGTCCACGATCAGACGGCATGGCCATCATTGCTGGCGACACCTTTTTCTCCGTAACCAACCCCATGCGGCCCACGATTGGACGACATGGCCACCACTATCAGTCAGGTGACACCACTCTCTCCGTATCAAATTCCATAAAGCCTCGAGCAACCCACTACCAGACGGTATGGTCGTTACCATCATTCAAGCTCCGTCTATGAAAAGGGATCCTCTAGATACGCTTTCTAGAAGCTCTCCTCTCCCCTCTAAAGCTCAAAGCTCACTTCTCATTCCTGAGCACTCTATTTCTGTTGGTCAGAAGAGCTGACTTGATCATTGGAGGGTCCTATCGGAGCCACCACCACCAACTCCGGATGAAACTTTATTTTGTAGATCACCAACGGTGACCTCGTCCTCCTCCACTCCAGCTCGATCCGACATCAAGCAGATTCTGCACCAACAGATATCATAATATTCTTTTCATATATATTTAATATTTTTTCATCGATATTTTTTTATAAAAATTATGATATCCATTCATAAAAATTATGACATTCTAAATAAAATATTTTTTTTTCTGCAGGAGTATCATAATTTTATGAAGGAATGTCATAATTTTTGTGAATGGATATCATAATTTTTGAAAAAAGATATTTTCATCATCCAAAATTTTGAGCACTATAGAATATTAAATGCACGTTAGAAAGTGTGGCTATGTGTTGGAATGAGATCATTCGGTGCACTCCATGTCATTTTTTCTACACCACATGCGGTATAGAAAGCATTTCTCGAATAATAATACATTATAATGCGGCTTCACTTTAATACCATGCCTGTTCAAAGTAAAGAAAATTAAATATTAACTAGAGGCTACATTTAGCTAATCAGATGGCAATGTCGAGAGATCGAAACTCATGGCCTTAGCCTTCTTTCCATCATTCTTCTCCTCTCTGGATCTGATTTGGTTGCAGACTTTCAAGTGCCATGAGTAAAATAAATTGAAAGGCATGAAAAGATGATGCTTTCATTTATTAAGGATGCATTTAGTTACACTTTTTAATTTTTAAATTTTTAAAAAATATTTTTTATTTTTTTAATTTTTGTTATTGAGCAAAAATAAAAAAATAAAATGCATATTTGATAACTACATTGCTATAAAGTAAAAGGCAATTATATGCAAAGTAAAAAATAAAAAGTAAAAATTTTTTGCTTTACGTATAAAGTAATTATTTTAATTTTTTTAATTTTTAATTTTTATCTTTTATGATGTTATTAAATATTATTTTTTAATTTTTAATTTTTAAAAATCAAAAAATAAAACAAAATATTTTTTTAATAGCTAACCAAATGCACAGTAAATTAATCCAAATTTAGGGTCCTGAGTATTCAAGAGAAAATAATGGATAATATGTATAGAAGATTTAGTTAAAATCTAGATTAAATGTTTATTAGATGAGAATACGATGGTATTAGCTATATGATTAAGAAAATTTTAAATTTCTAAAAGTATAAAGGTTTTAGGTTGAAAAGATGTTACAAGTTTATCTTGAGATCCTAGGTTGGACAATTCTCAAATATTTACTACATAATAATCTTTAATCTATACTAAAATAGAAAAAATCAAAAAATAAAATAATTTATAAATAACTTATAATTTATACTTGTTAGGATAATTGGATCTGCTCATTCCGATTCGAGATCAGCTCCTTGTTATACATCTATACAAAAAGAGCCAAGAGACCCCAAGAGGAGAGGCTATAGAAAGAAATGAATTTTCACGATTCAACTCTCATAAGTCATTCCGATTGAATTAGTATTGTTCATGACCGACTACTATTCTACTGATCACTGTTCAACTGACCACTATTCGATCGATGACTATTCATTATTGACCACTGTTCGATCGATGATCGTTCATGGTCGACCATTATTCATGGATGACCACTATTCAACTGACGACTGTTCATGGCCAACCATTGTTAATAGCCGACCACTACTCATGGCCGATCATTATTCATATCCAACTACTGTTCGACCAACGATTATTCATGATCGACCACTATTTGACCGACATATCATATAATAAGTTATCACTACCAGCGTAGGAAGCACGTAACGGCCACTCTACGATTATATAATGAGCTATAACTGCCCATAATGGCATTAACTACTCACTCCACGATCACATAGTTTTGAAATAAGCAGGATCCACATGCCTAACTGTCACGAACGGTTATCAATAATTTGCCTATAAAAGGGAGATAAATGAATACTATCGATAAGACAATTCTGGGCTGACTTTGCCATATTTTTTACTTACTTGTTTGACCACTCTCCCACTAACTTAAGCATCATAGGGTGGGAAAATACTTTCGATCAGTGAGAACTTCTTTTACAAATGCTCTTCTCCGGTGATGCATGCAACAAGAGATTGACCACAATAGATTGGTGCACCAAATAGGGGGGAGAAGGAATCCAATCATGATGAAAATAAGAACCTTAAGCAACTCCACCGACTCTGCCATTCAGTCTTCCCATCGGAAAGATCTCCCCCATTTACTTTCATCGGTAGAGCCTAGTTCTTCACATCTAGTCATTATGGCGGATGCTCAACAATTCATTGCTTCAGCAACAGTAAACACAACAATAGCAACAAAATTGGTGGCGAAGGAGCCGATGCTGCGATAGTGCCATTCAGGCATAGTCGCCGATGACATGATGATCGACTCAACATTCCCACCATATCGAGCCACCATTATCTCCTATTAAGAAGGGGAAGAGGTCATGCGCACCTTCGACTTCTCAATCTTTGAGTTCTTCAGAAGGTTCAACCCCTAAATTCTCACAGCAATGATAATTCGACGACTATGACCATAATAAAGTCAAATCTATCAAACATCGTGTTGAAAGAAAAATGATAAGGAATCAACAAATGATTCGACGATAAATACGAGCTCTGGCTCAAGATAATCTGACGATAAATATAAGCTCCAACTCAAGCCCCAAAGAGTCAAAATAGAAAAATACCGATCTCCAGATCAATATGAGTCACAAGAGGATCAATATATCCACTCGACTATGGTCGGACTAAAAATATGCCAACTCGACTATGGTCAGATGGAATAATATGCCGACTCAGCTATGGTCGGATAGAAAATACACCGACTCAGCTACGATTAGGTTGAACAATATGCCGACTCAACTATGGTCAGAGAGAAAATATACCGACTCGACTACGATCAAGCAAAAAAATACCAACTCGACTATGATCGGATGGAACAATACACCGACTCAATTACGGTTGGATGAAAAATATACCGACTTGACTACGATTGGATAGAAAATATACTGACTCGACTACGGTCGGATGAAACAATATGCCGACTCGACTACGATCGAGCAAAAAATATGCTGACTCGACTAAGATCGGATGAAAAATACATCGACTCAGCTACAATTGGATGGAACAATATGCCGACTCAACTACGATCAGATAGAATAATATATCGACTCGACTATGGTCGGACGAAAAATATGCCGACTCAACTATGATCGGACAGAAAATATGCTGACTCATTATGGTCGGATAGAAAATATGCTGACTCGACTATGATCGGATGGAACAATATGCCGACTCGACTATGGTCGGACGAAAAATATGCTTACTCAACTACAGTCAGATGAAAAATATGCCAACTTGACTACGGTCGAACGAAACAATTTACAGACTTGACTATGATCAGGCAGAATAATATGCAACAATTATCTATGATGAATGATGATTATATTCAAAAAGACAATACTTTAGAAAAATTTTCTTCATTATCAATTGAAGGCTACAAAAGTCGAACTGAGGTCCAGTAAGAAAAGGAGAGAAACTATACCGATTGCCACTTGGCCTCTGATGCTACAACTTCAGTCGCTGTTGTTGCTTCAGCCTTATGGACTCCAACAGCAACTGAAATGACCATAGAATCAAGGCTTAAAGTCATGACAAAAGATACGCTAGCTCCCATCATCCAATATGTCAAGTCACTTTGGACTTGAGAGTGGGGAGGCAATGTTGGGATAATCAGATCAGCTCGTCCCGATTCGAGATCAGCTCCTTGCTATACATCTATATAAGAAGAGCCAAGAGACTCCAAGAGGGAAGGCTCTGAAAAGGAATGAATTTTCATAATTCAACCTTCACGAGTCATCCCGATCGAATCAATACTATTCATGGCCGACTACTATTCAGTCGATCACTGTTCGACCGACCACTGTTCATGGCCGACCAATATTCATGGTCGACTATTGTTTAGCCGACGACTGTAGATGGTCGACCACTATTTGACCAACGACTATTCATGACCGACCACTATTCGACCAACGTATCATATAATGAGTTATAATTACCAGCGTAGAAAATGCGTAACGGCCACTCCATGATCATATAATGAGCTATAATTGTTCATAATGGACATTGTTGGTACAGAATCTGGTTGACGCCAAATCGAATTGGAGTTGGGGAAGAAGAGGCCACCGCTGATGATCTATAAAATAAAGTTTTATCTAGAGTCGATGGTGGTGGCTCCGGTAGGACCCTCTGATGATCAAGTCAGTTCTTCTGGCCAACAAAAATGAAGTGCTCAAGTAAGAATTCAGCAGAATTTTTGGAAAGAAGAAGAGAGCTTAAAGAAAATATATCTGAAGGATCCCTTTTTATAGATGGAGCCTATCATAACCATCTGGTAGTGGGCCGCTCGGAGCCATATAAAATTTATTATGGATAAAGGTGTCGCTCGTAATAAACTAATAATGACAGTCGTAACTGTTCGGTAGTGGGGTCGCCTATAGCAGACTGATAAATGACAGTCGTAATCATTCGATAGTGGTATTGCCTATAGCAGATTTATAAATGACAGTCGTAACCGTTCGGAGGAAACAGGCATTGGTTGGTGAAGAGCTTTGACATATTTCAATTCTAGAGAAGTTTAAACTCCTAAAGAAAATATGGCTAGAGAAAATCATCCGAAAGGAATACTACTTAAAATCTGAAAGTAATCCACTGGAGAAATCCAAATAAAGTTTGACTAATAAAGAAGTTCAGAAAGAGTTTGGCTCCTATAGAAATTCGATTGAAGGAGAAGTTCGACTCTTGGAGAAATCTGACTGAAGGAGATGTCCGAAAGGAGTTTGGCTCCTGGAGAAATCTGATAGAAGGAGAAGTTTGGAAGGAGTTCAGCTCCTGAAGGTGTCTGAAAGGAGTTTGACTTCTGTAGAAATTTGATTGAAAAAATTTGGAAGAAATTTGACTCCTGAAGAAATCCGATTGAAGGAGATGTACGGAAGGAGTTCGGCTTCTGAAGAAATTCGACTGAAAAAAATGTACAGAAGGAGTTCGGCTCCTGAAGGAATCCAACTGAAGGAGAAGTTCGAAAGGAGTTCAGCTCCTGGAGATATCCGAAAGGAGTTTGACTCCTATAGAAATTCGATTGAAAGAGAAGTTCGAAAGAAGTTTGGCTCCTGAAGGAATCTGATTGAAGGAGATGTACGAAAGAAGTTCGATTTCTGAAGAAATCTAACTGAAGGAGAAGTTCGAAAGGAGTTCGGCTTTTGAAGAAATTCGATTGAAGGAGAAATTCGAAAGGAGTTTGCTCCTGAAAAAATCCAACTGAAGAAGATGTACGGAAAGGAGTTCGGCTTCTGAAGAAATCTAACTGAAGGAGAAGTTCGAAAAAAGTTCGACTCCTAAAGAAATCTGACTAAAAGAGAAGTTCGAAAGGAGTTCAACCGCTGGAGGAGTTCGGGGGGGTTCGGCTACTGAAAAAGTTTGGCTAAGATTCGATCGCTGAAGGAAGAATTTTCAATCGAAGATCTTCCATGATTATCAGTTGCATTAGGCTAAGCATCAGACTGGACTTCTATGGGAGTGGGATTTATCCCCAATAATAGTCCTCCCACTCTCGAGTTTGAAATTCGAAGGAAGAAAGTACAAAAAAGATGACTGTCGAAGTCCTTTTTAGGGCTCTACATCCGCTAAGATTGAAGCTTAGAAAAGATCTTATCTCCAACCGAGGTTGAAGGAGGTTTTATCTTCAGTCAAGATTGAAGAAGATCTTATCTCCTATTGAGATTGATATTGAAGCTCGTGGAAGATCTTATCTCCAACCGAGGTTGAAGTAGATCCTATCTTCTGTTGAAGTTGAAGCTCAAGGGAGATCATATCTCCAGCTAAGATTGAAGGAGATCTTATCTCCTATTGATGTTAGAGTTGAAGCTCACGAAAGATCTTATCTCCAGTCGAGATTGAAGTTGAAGCTCGGAGGAGATCTTATCAATAGCCGAGGTTGAAGAAGGTATTATCTTTAGTCGAGGTTAAAGAAGATCTTATTTTCTATTGAGGTTGAAACTCGGGAGAGATCTTATCTCTAACCGAGGTTGAAGTAGGTCTTAACTTTTATTAACATTGAAGTTGAAGCTCGGAGGATATCTTATCTTCAGTTGAGGTTGAAGTAGGTTCTATCTTTTGTTGACGTTGAAGTTGAAGCTCGAAAGAAATCTTATCTCTAGCCGAGATTGAAGTAGGTCCTATCTTCTATTGAAGTTGAAGCTCAGAGGAGATCTTATCTCCAGCCAAGGTTAAAGAAGGTCTTATCTTTTGTTGACATTGAAGTTGAAGCTCGAGAAAAATCTTATCTCCAATCGAGATTGAAGTAGATCTTATCTTGAAGTTGAAACTCGGAGGAGATCTTATCTCCAGCCAAGGTTGAAGGAGATCTTGTTAGAGTCTTTTTCCTCATCTCGTCTAAAATGAATGAGGTCTTTGACTTTGCTCACGTTAGGACGAGATTCTTCTCCTATTCCTAACAAACTGTAGGAGCATATAAGGGCCATTGTCAGGGCCTCTCTTCTTATCTCATCTAAAATGAATGAGGCTTTTAATTTTGCTCACGTTAGGATGAGGTTCTCCTCCTGTTCCTAATGGACTGTAGGGGCACATAAGGACTATTATCAGGGCCTCTCCTCTCATCTCGTCTAAAATAAACGAGTCCTTCGACTTTGCTCACATTAGGATGAGGTTCTCCTCTTATTTCTAACGGGCTGTAGGGGCACATTTTGCTCATGTTAGGATGAGGTTCTCCTCCTATTTCTAATGGACTGTAGGGGCACATAAGAACCGTTGTCAGGGCCTCTCCCCTCATCTCATCTAAAATGAACGAGGCCTTCGACTTACCGAGGTTAACATAGCCATTTTTGATTGTTTCTTTTCTATCATCACATAGCTTTTGCACCAAAAAATAATAATATTGAAATGAAAAAATTTTATTGAAGAAAAATGATTAGTAGTACATCCTTAGATTTTTTGAATTCTAAGATCGTGGAAGTATTGCTCCTCCAAGCTCTTTTAGATAATAAGTTTCGAGCCGAACGATCTTCTCTATTTTATACGGGCCTTTCCAATTTGGGGCAAGCTTTTTCTGACTTTGAGGCTGAGAGATGGCGGCTTGCCGAAGCACTAATGCCCTAAGAGATAGTGTTGATGATGTCGAGAGGCGGCCGATCTTCTTATTGAAGGTTTTGACTACGGCAGCATTTTTGGTCGATCTTCTCTTGCTTTAGACCAGCATCTAAGGAATCGATCCAGTCGACCTCTCCTGATGAGCTCCTCGATCTCGTCTTGGAGCAGGATGAGAGCGCATCCTTTTAGGCCTCGATAGTTGCTCCTTGATCTCCATCAATACTTACATTTTTGGAGCATCGAGGGGGATGTAGTTGTGGAATCTTTTGGGGGAAGAATTTCTTCGTGCCTTTCTATCGGAGCTTCTTTGACGACGAGCTCGAGGAGTTTGGGCTTGCTTGCGCAAATGCTCGGAGGGAGTCTGTGAGCACGGCCAAACTTCATTCGACCTTCCATCAGCTGCAGATTTATTAGACTTGTCTGCCTATCGCTCTCTCCTGTGGCCTCCTCGTCCTTCAACTTAAAGGCTTCTTTCACTCAAATATATCCTTTAGCCCGAGCTAGCAGATCAGCAAAGTTTTTAGGATACTTCTTCTCCAGAGAGAATAACAAATCATTCTTCTGAAGGCCGTCTTTGAGTACAGCCATTGCAACAGACTGATCTAGATTCCAAACCTCCAATGCAGTAGCATTAAAGTAGATGACATAAGCTCGAACAAATTTCTCCTTCTTCAGCTTGATATTCATCAAAAAATCTAAACCTCGGTGGAGATGTCAGCTGCTGACGAAGTGAGCCACAAACTGATGGCTCATCTAGTCAAAAAAGAAGATCGTATCTAGATTCAACATCGAGTACCAATTTTTTGCTGCTCCCTTTAAAGTAGATGGGAAAGCTCAGCATAAAATGGCATCTGGTGTGTCATGGAGCAGCATCATTATTTAGAAGGCCTCCAAGTGGTCAATCGAATTGAAGGTTCCATCATAGCTTTCAAATTGAGGAAACTTGAAGTTCGATGGAATGGACTCTTGCATAATTCGAAAAGAGAAAGAAGGATCAGTGCGGACATCATCATGGTGAGTCGGAGCGATGTGGCAGAGTTTCTCAATCCGTCGGTCCATCTTCCATAGTTTTTGGTCGAGAACGCTATCTCGATCGTAGATCTTCGAAGGCTTTCGACTATATATGGAAAAGATCTCTTTCGAAGGAGAATCATGATCTGAATAAGGATCCTCTACTCTTTGTTTCCCCTTCCCAAGGGTCACTGATTGGCTAGCCTGAGTCGGCCATCTTCCGATCAGATTATGGGGCTTCGAAAGAGCCTACTCTAGCAGAATTGGCATCGGAGCCTGCTGATGTATGGCCTGCATCGCCTCTATGAGAGCGCGAACCTATTGGACTAGCAGGTTGAACTGCTCCGCCTCCATCAGGACTGTAGGTAAAGCTTGAGTTGTCAGAGTTGGAGCGAGAACGGATAGATCTAAATGGGATCTGACTGCAGAGGTCGTGGATCATCAGGTCGAAGCTTTCTTGAGAGGCTTTTTTTTTCGAGAATAACTTTGGAGAGAAAGAAGAAAGATCACTGCTGAGCACTTCTTTAAGAACAAGAGAACCTCAGGAACAGATGGCCCTTTCTCTAGCACCAATTCTGTTGGTGCAGAATCTGATTGACGTCGGATCAAGTTGGAGTTGAGGAAGAGGAGGTCGCCGTCGGTGATCTACAAAATAAAATTTCATCCGGAGTCGATGGTGGTGGCTCCAGAAGGACTCTCCGACGATCAAGTCAGCTCTTCTGGCCAATAAAAATGGAGTGCTCAAGTAAGAATTCAGCAAAATTTTTGGAAAGAAGAAGAGAGCTTAAAAAAAATGTATCTAGAGGGTTTCTTTTTATAGATGGAGTCTATCATAATCATCCGATAGTGGGCCGCTTGGGGCCATATAGAATTTATTATGGAGAGAGGTGTCGCTCGTAATAGACTAAAAATGATAGTCGTAATCATCCGATAGTGGGATCGTCTATAGCAGACTAATAAATGACAGTCGTAACCATCCGGTAGTGGTGTTGCCTATAGCAGATTTATAAATGACAGTCGTAACCATTCGGAGGCAACAGGCATTGGTTGGTGAAGAGCTTTGACATATTTCAAATCTAGAGGAGTTCGGACTCCTAAAGAGAATATGGCTAAAGAAGATCATCCAGAAGGAATACTACTTGAAATCTGAAAGTAATTCGCTGGAGGAATCCAAATGAAGTTCGACTGATGGAGAAGTCCAGAAGAAGTTCGACTCCTGTAGGAATCCGACTGAAGGAGAAGTTTGGAAGGAGTTTGACTCCTGAAGAAATTCAACTGAAGGAGATGTCCGAAAGAAATTTGGCTCTTGAAGAAATTCGATTGAAGAAAAAGTTCGAAAGGAGTTCAGCTCCTGCAGGTATCCGAAAGGAGTTCGGCTCCTGTAGAAATTCGACTGAAGAAGATGTACGGAAGGAGTTCGGCTGCTGAAGGAATTCGACTGAAGAAGATGTATGAAAAGAGTTTGGCTCCTGAAGAAATCCGATTGAAGAAAAAGTCCAGAAAGAGTTCGGCCCTTGGAGAAATCTGACTGAAGAAGATGTACGAAAGGAGTTCGGCTCTTGGAGGAATCCGATTGAAGGAGAAGTTCGAAAAAAGTTTGGCTCCTGAAGAAATCTGACTGAAGGAGAATTTCGAAAGAAGTTCGATCATTGGAGGAGTTTGGAAGGGGTTCGACTACTAGAGGAGTTCGGGGGGTTCAACCGCTGAAAAAGTTTGGGTGGGGTTCGATCATTGAAGGAAGAATTTTTGATCAAAGCTCTTCCATGATTACCAGTTGCATTAGGCTAAGCATCAGATTGAACTTCGATGGGAGAAGGGTTTATCTCCAATAGGCATTAACTGCTCGCTCCACAATTACATAGTACCAAAAAAGTAGGACCCACATGTCTAACCATCATGAACGATTATCAATAATTTGCCTATAAAAGGAAGGTAAACAAATAGTATCGGTAAGACAATTCTGGGCTAGACTCTACCATATTTTTCTACTTATTTATTCGACCACTCTCCCACTAACTTAAGTATCAGAGGGTCTCCATCGAAAATACTTACGGTCAGTGAGGACTTCTTTTGTAGGTGGTCTTCTCTGGCGATAAGTGGAACAAGGGATTGGCCACAACAATACTAGATATAAAATATTTTTTTTATTATTTAGAAGATTTAGTTAGAATTTAGATCAAATATTTATTAGACGAGCAATGTAAGCTATATGATTAAGAAGATTCCAAATTTTTAATAATACAAAGATCTTAAGTTGAAAAGGTAATATAAGTTAAGTTGACATAGGGATGTTAGGTTGGACCATTCTTAAATTATTTACCATGTAACAATCTTCAATCTATGCTAAAATGAAAAGAAATCATGGCATCCATGCATAGAAAATTTTAAATTTTAAAAAATAAAATAATTTATAATTCATACTAGATACAAAATATTTTTTAATTATTTTAATTATTTTTAAGATATATATAAAATAAATATTAATAAATTAATATAATAAAATATTTTTTTTTAAAAAATGTCTCCCATACATGATATGAGGCCATAAGCTAGTATTTATATTAAAATTATATCGAATCATATTTGAAGTGAGGCATACCATGATACATATCCAATCTAAATTCATTTTAGATATCTTTTTAGAATCCATATTCATTCTGAATCTTAATTAGATCGGATAAACCCATGTCAAAGTTGGATTGGATTGGATATCCATCGGATAAAACAACAATCCCTACATGAAAATTATGGCATTTTTTTTAAAATATTACTATTCAAAATATTAAATTTTAAAAATATTATCTTTCTAAATGTATTTTCAAAACTACCCTACTTGTGATGAGATGGCGGTGAGATGGCAAAATCGTATGTTGAAGATGTGATTTTGGATTTAAAATCGCATGTTCAACATGTGATTTTAAGATGAGGTAGCAAAAATAAAATAAAAAATAAATCTGCATGCTAGAGATTCTCGAGAGAAATCACATCTTCAACATGTGATTTCTCTCTCTCTCTCTCTCTCTCTCTCTCTCTCTCTCTCTCTCTTTCGTTCTCTCATGCATCACGGCCATCCTCTTTTCTTTTCCATCGAGCAGTTTGCTGGGATCGGAAGAGGGAAGGGGAGGGGACGACGGCAGGATGGGGCCGCGAGAAGGAGAGGGGGACGATCGTGCGAGTGCAGCACGGACGACGTGGGGTGGGGCTAAGGAAGGAGAGGAGGAATGGCGGCAGCATCGGGCCACAGAGGATGGAGGGTGCCGACGGAGGATGGTGGAGGGTGCGGGCTTCACCAAGAGTGGGGGGAGAGGAGGGGAGGGCGGTGGCGAGTGTGCGGGGAGGTGCGGGGGATGCTGCGGGAGGAAGGGAAGGGAAAAAAAAAATGAAAAGAACGAAAAAAAAAAGAAAAAAAATTTGGGAGGGAGATGAAAAAATTAATATTTTTATTATTAATTTAAAAATACTATTTATATAATGGTATATTATTTTTTAAAAAATTATTTTTTAAAAAATAATAATAATAATTATTTTTTAAAAAATAATAATAACAATTATTTTTTAAAAAATATTATTTTTAAAAATATGTTATTATTAAAAAATAATTATTTTTTAATAAAAATTATTAAAATATATTATTATTATTAATAAAAATAATAAAATATTATTTTAGTAATAATAATAAAATCTTATATTATTAATAATAAAAATTTAGTAACTTCACTTACTGAATCAATCTAGAATTTTTTAAGTAATTTTTTAAAAATAATAATTTTTATTATTAATTTTAAAATACTATTTATATACTAACATATTATTTTTAAAAATTTTAATTTCAAAAACATAATAATAAAATATTTATTAATAAATATTTAATTAAAATATTTTGAAATAAAAAACTATTTCTAAAAATTAATAATAATATGTTATTTATTTTTATTAATAAATATCTTATTTATTTTTATTTTCAAAAAATAAAACATTATTTATAGTAGTACAATAACATTATATAATAAGAAAATAATAAAATATTATTTCTATAATAACATTATTTTAAAATATTATTTTAGTAATAATATAATAATATTATTATTTTAATATATTATTATATAAATAATATTTTAAATTATTAATGAATATATTACTTAAGATAAAATAATATTTCTGATCAAAATGCTTATGATCTGAGCAGTCAATGTACTTACTCTCATTTTTATCTTATATGCTCAATTTTTTTTAAAATATTACTATTTTGAAAAGAAAGAAAGAGGAAAAAAATATGTTATACAAATAGTATTTTTGAAATTAAATATTTTAATTATTATATATTTATTAATAAAATAAATAATATATTTTTATTAATTTTTTGAAATAGGTTTTATTTCATAATATTTTAATTAAATATTTATTAATAAATATTTTATTATTACATTTTTTAAATTAAAATTTTTAAAAATAGTATATTAGTATATAAATAGTATTTTTAAATTAATAATAAAATTATTATTTTTAAAAAATACTTAAAAAATTCTAGATTGATTCCAGTAAGTGAAGTTACTAAATTTTTATTATTAAAAAATAATAGTATATTAGATTAAAATAATATTATATTTTTAAATAATAATAATATATTTTTTATTTACTAAAATAATTATTTTTTAATAATAACATATTTTTTGAAATAATATTTTATTTTTTTAATAATAATATATTTTTAAAAATATTATTTTTTTAAAAATAATATGTTATTATTTTTTAAATATTTTTTAAAAAATAATATACTATTATATAAATAGTATTTTTAAATTAATAAAAAAATATTATTTTTTTCTTTTTTTTTTCTCCTCTTCCTTCCTAATTTTTTTTTTATTTTTCTTCTTTCCCTTCCCTTCCTTCCGTAGCATCCCCACGCCTCCCCCTTGGTGCACCCGCCGTCGCCGCCCTCCCCTCCCCTCCCCCCACCCTTAGCGAAGCCCGTGCCCTCTGCCAGCACCCGCGCTATTCCGTCCTCACTGGCACCCCCTTCCATCCACGCTCTTCGTCCTCCTCCATCTCCTGCGGTCCCCCTCTCCTCTTTCGGTTCTGTCCCACCATCGTTCGCATCGCACCCCCACGTGACTGCCCCCTCCCCTCCTCGTGGCTTCGCCCTGCCGCCATTTCCTCTTTCGATCTCGACGAACCGTTTGGTGGGAAAAAAAAGATAGCCATGCCGCGAGAGAATGAAAAAAAAGATAAAAATTCACATGTTGAAGATACGATTTCTCTTGAAATTATTTTTTTAAATTTATTTTTTACTTTTTTTTGTCAGCTCACCTTTAAAAAAATATATTAAACAAGCGATTTCAAATCTAAAATTACATTTTGCCACCTCACAAGTAAGATAATTTCAAAAATAGATTTAAAAAATACTATTTTTAAAATTTAATATTTAAATAATAATATTTTAAAAAATTTTCTGAAAATTATATCAAACAAATTATGGGCAGAACAACCCACATAACATATGGGGCTGACAGTTCGACGACTAACTGACGTGACCCGACCCGATGGATAAAGCCCTAAATTAACTGCTCCGGCGTCGGACTGAAGGATTTCTCAGTCTCTCGAGGCTCGTCTGAAGGCTCCTGGACGCCAAGCTAACACCACCATGATCTATGACGTCAACTCTCCTGTCCTCCGCTCCTTTCTCAACCAGAAGGGCGGCGTCTCTGACAAGAGGTATTCTCATCCACTTCTCATCATTTGATTTCGTATGTAGTTTGTTCTCTGTTTATTATTTCTTGGTAACGCTCTAAAATCGCGTCGATTTGAGCTCCCATCCGAAGGTTAGGTCTTTCGATATCTATCTCTATGATTGCTTGTAGTGCATGGAATTTAGTGGCTTTAATCAGTGCCACGGGCTCGCGGGATTCCATTTCTTGCTATTTTTATATGGATTTCATTACCTAAGATATTGTTTTCTACGTTGAAAGCTTGAGTTTCTGATGGCTGATCGTTTCTGACATATTGGAAGCTAAAAATTTTCTTTAGTTGCTGATAAATTAAGGATTTTGGTGTCTGTTTTGGTGTTAAGGAAATATGTCAGGGTAGGTTTGATATATTGAATCAAACAATTGTTGGGTAGTACAGAGTGGATGGTGATCTATTAGGTAAAAAAGTCTTTTTTCTTTGGATTAACCTTTCTAATTCAAAACATTATTTGACTGATAATGTTTGTACTAATATTATCTCTATAACTTGCAGTACGGGTTTGTGTGTTTTTATATCATGCCCCGACAAAATATTTAGTATTCACAAATAAAACAGAGTTGTAGGTTACTAATAGAAATGGTTATTGCTTGGGTTGATCCATCGAAAATTACATGATTAAATTTAAAATATTGAATATTTTAGAGATACAAAGTGAACCACCAAAGCAATTGGGAGAGTGCACGTTAAAGCATTTAAATATCCCTTTACTTTTGCTCACAGTTTGTAGGGATGGGGGCATTATGTATGCATTGGTTTTTTATTTGGTTGGATTTGTACATATGCTGTGTTGGTATACGGCTGAGGCTTTACTACTCGTATGCATTGGTTTTGTGTTTGGAGAGATGACCAACTTGAGATGGGCTGTCACTGGCGAATGATATCATGCATTATCTTATTGGAGCAAAAATTCTCTTCAAAAGATGTCTCCTGTGATTTTATGAAGCAGATAAAGAGAGACAAAGAGTATCAAAAGATACAAATCAAGGGAGTTATACCAAATTCTTCAGTGAATATTTCTCATGTAGCATTGGAGGGTTGGCTAGCAGTCATGAGAAATCAACAATTCTAGGTATTTAGTGGTGATTATGGCACGGTAATATCACATTGGAAAAGAAGGATGACAATTTCTCACTTCTAGTTGTGTTAGGGAGGAGGCAGAGCCTTTACACATCCTAATGCCCAAGGTATTGCACATATGGTTTCACTTGGATGGGGACAATCTGATTTGTAATATTTGATTTTGACAAAGCTTACTGGATGTTAATGTAGCATGAGAAGAGAGAATCAAATTTTTTCTTGCAAATCCATGTGTTTATTTATGATGTCAACTCGATTCCGGCACATCTTAAATCAGCATAAGCTATGAATATTGCTGTTATCTTTATGGTTAGGTTTCTTTGATTTCTTGACTCAAAAAAAGATACATACTATGAAAAATAATGGAAAAGAGGAATAATGAAACTAAGAAAATAATCATGTGGGATCAGCATGTAAGTACAGAAGCTTGTATATCATGTGGGATCAGCATGTGAGTTATAGGGTTGGGGTTGTGGTAGGAGACGGTGGCTAGAGGAGAAGGGCAGAGGATAGAGAGGATTTGGATTGGGATATGTTTTTTAAAAATATTATTTATATAAAATATAATAGCAAAAATATTTGGGTTGGACCTGGCCAAATCAGGTTAAAATTCAGGAAGCTCGAGCCTAGCTTGATTTTCATTTAGGCCTAAAAATTCTAGGTGCAACCTGCCCGTGGAGTTGAAAACCTTAGCTCGAGCTCGGCACAAGGGTGGGGTTGGTCAGGTCTATGCAAGACCCATGGCACAAAAATTGTAATCAAAGTTGAGATTTGATGGTAACCAGAGTCAAGCTGCAAGTATTACATTTTTTCTACATTACTTTTCTTCTTCAATTGGACAATTGTCCTTCTCCTCCTTTCGTTCCTACTATTGGCTGTAAAATTGATTAAATGCTGAAAATAGTTATGTCTGCTGTCAGTATTAAGTGCACTCATATCCCATAATTTAACCTCTCCATCTCCATCCAAAAGTTTCTCACTTTCGGCACCTGGAAAGGTACTTAAATGGGGCAAAATTATTTCACCTCTCCAGGTGAAATAAGTTAAACCTAGAAAGCTCTCTCTTCTCTCTCATATGTTTTCACTTTTGTCCATACCCTATCCGACCAGCCCTCAAACTTCAACCAAACAAGCGATATAACTAGCCCAGGAAAAAAACGAATAAATGAGAGTTACCCAAAGGTTAAAATAACTACCCCAAGGCTAGTTGTCTGCATCCAAATGCAGCCTTATCCTTCAAAAGCATAAACTAACAGTTCTCATCATTTTGGTATGCAAGAAGTAATTTCCTAATGAGAGTGAAGGATTCAATGAGAGTATGGATTTCAAAATTAGAGATCCTTCTTTATTTAGAAGAGTGAAGCTTGACACTTTAACGGCAGATGTCAAGAAAAGTTTGTGTTACAAAGGTGAACTGTCACCTAGCACCTGTAGGTTCAGCTTCTCCATTTTATAGGGCTCTTGGTTACCAAATGTCTAGACCAGCTGACGTGAATGACAAAGGAAAAATAATGGAAAATATAGATATAGTGGAGGAAAATCCTAAATCACACACCTCTCCTTCATACTAGTGCAAAAACATATAGTTCTATGTGTTAGAGATCATGGTGATTAGTATGCATTAGAAGTTATAAAGAAGTCTTCAGTTCCATCGGGTATTGAGAAGTTAGAAAAGAATCCTTTATTCTGTAAATGTCTACAATGGTAGAAAAGCCAAAGATGACCTACTGGCAACAAAACCTGGTACTGAGTTGCATAAGATGATAACAGGGGAAGTACCTATGCCAACATAAACATCAGAAAGATGAGTTCTAAGGTGGGACATGGATGAGAACTATATATGATGAAACATTATAAAGCATCAGTGTGTTTCTTCATCTTCATCTTCTTCTTCTTCTTTTAACTTTTGCTGAAGCACAGGTGCCAAGTGTTTTATAGCATCATCTCTTTGACAACCATGCATATCCTGCTAGGAAGGCCATCATTATCTGATTGAATTATGGAGCTAATATTCGAGCCAAGCATTGCTTCATGGGGTAACAAGACAAGCTATAGCTCTAAAGTGAGGTCTAAAGTTAGAGACCTCTGATTGAACTCAGTAAATTCCTATGCATGTCCCACCCTGTCTAGAAGTAATAGTTGACAGCAGACAAGA
This sequence comes from Cocos nucifera, assembly GCA_006176705.1. Lineage (NCBI taxonomy): Eukaryota > Viridiplantae > Streptophyta > Magnoliopsida > Arecales > Arecaceae > Cocos > Cocos nucifera. The sequence continues at coordinate 1,185,074 of QRFJ01000659.1, forward strand.
TTGTTGGAAGACCAAGATACGAAGATAATAAGCTCATAGATGAGATGTTTGAAATAGAAATGATTGATACTGTCAAGAGGTTTTGGATCTAATAACTAAGTCAGCTTCATCTTTATTGTGTTTGAGGTTTAAAAGGTTGTTGCAATGGGGTGTAACATACTATGCCTATCTCTAATATACTATGCCCCGCCAACACCCCACCCAGCCCCCAAACAAAAAAAAAACCTTCTCCTCTTTTGTTACTTCTTAAAGAGTGCAACAGAGTAATTGGTATTAGAAATCTAAGGTTAAACTTTCAAATATTAGTGGTTTTTTGGGGGAATTAATCCCAGGGCAGTGGTCTCACTGCCACTTGGCAACTACAGCCTGTCCATAGTTCACTTTAGTCTCTGGTATGCATTCTACGCATGCTTATGATTTGTTTTATACACTCTTGTGCATGTTTTATACATGGTTGCACCTGTTTTACAGAAGGCCCTGGGTAAATAGTTATCAAATCAAAGACTGAGAATATTAAATAATTTTTGGTGAGAGACATTGATGATTAAACAGTGGGCAAAAGCAGGGACCAAAAGTTTAAGTTGCCGTTTTCTTTGCCTTCGTGAGATTTAAACATCCTAAATTAATTTTGAACTGGAAAAATCCAATAGTCAAAACCCTCTTATAGTAAGGAAGCAATACTCATGGAATAGATATGAGTTCAACAATTGTTATGGAATTTATCTTTGAAAAACAAGAAATAGGATTTGGGAGTTTATGCATGAGTTTATATCATCAGTACTAATAATATTGTCAGTACTAATAATATTTTGATAATTTTATTCAAAATTATCAGCTCTATGATTTTTAGCATGCTTTAAAGGCTCATTATTTTCATTCCTTCTTTTGCTTCTAACTTATATTCTCATACCTGGCACATTGACAAGATATGACATGGAAGATATGTGTTTAATTGTTTGTTTTGTTTGGAATTTAGTAGCACTGTAAGAAATAAGAATGGGATGTTTTAGGCAACTTAGTCAAGTTGATTGAGGTGAAAAGAGGTTCAATTTTTGCTACCATTTGTCTTTCTTGCTATTGTACTATTTTCCACGTATATCTTTTTTCTTCACTTGTTTTGCCTCTTCTGCCTTTCTTGATATCCCATGAAGTTATAATCAGAGCCTTTGTTTGGATTGGCTTATTTGAGGCTTGCCTCACCTCACCCTTCTAGTTGAACCTTTCAAAATTGTTCGGAGGCTTACAGGTGCGGCTGTATAAAATGAGGCATACATATCATGTAGAGGCTCAAGTGAGGCACACATCTTTAGGCATATACATCATGTCGAGGCATATACTTGACCATTTTCCCAAAAGCTTTGCATGATGCCTTCATACATTTACAACTGTAGACCTACTTATGGTAAGATGTCATTGCATGTTAAGTATCTATGGTTTGTGTACATCTAGTGTTCTCCAATTTAAAATGCTTACCATGTTTGCAGCCAACTCCTAGTGCAACATGTGCATCCATCACCTGGCCTTCTTCCGCATTATTTTTTGTTGATCTTTAACACATTAAGGAATAACATTGAGCCCTATGCCTCTCCTTGGTGAAAGCTTGAATGTTTTGGCCTATCCCTCTGCTTTTGAAACATTGTTTCTAGCATTGGTCAACCTGTGACCAGATTTTAAACTTTGGAATTTAGTCCTGCTTGCCTCTAAATTTTGGATTTTCTTCTTGAGTTGGAGAATAGATTTATGATAGTAATGCCTAATCTTGTTTGCTCCAATCTTGAAACCCTTGCGCTTGGGCTGCATTAGAAACTGATTTTATTTACCAAAGCAGGTGCAATTGTTCTCCAGTCATGCTGCGCTGGCATCTATTTTGAAAATCCGTGATCATTTTTCATCCTCGTTCTGGGTTAGAGTCTGTGGTTTTAATAAAGATTTAGCCTGTGATACTTTAGAAACAATCTTCCATGGGAAAGGTGCACAACTCAATGATGGTAGTATGGTACCCTTTTGCATATGGCATTGGAGGCAACTTGAGTCTTTTAGTTTACCTGTCCCTTGCTGCAGCAAAATTATCTTTGTACCATGAACTAAATGTATGTTTGATTTTGTGTTCTAATTTGACTTGAAATAGGAATTTGCACCGAGATGTGATAAAATTTCCATGGAGTAGCGAGCGGTTATAGGATGCTTACTTGAGGGTTTCCTTGGAGAATAGTTGAATAAAGTTAATATGCAGCATTCTAGGAGGTTAAGTTTGAGTACTTCAAGATTCGCTGTCTAGGTACCAAGCCCCGTACCATCGCCACCTTATTACTATATCGGTATGGGACCGGTTCAGCATACCGAGTATCAGTATGCTTCTTGTTCTGCATATTGATATCAAACTAGTACTTATCTTGTACCGTCTAGTTCAGTACGGTATGGCAAATCTTAGAGTTTTTCATTTCAGATGTTTAGTTTTCTCAAGCTTAAATAAACATGTTGATGGTCAATGGACTATACAAATAGAGAGTATGAAAAATGTAATACCAATAATAGGAGAAAAATACCGGGCACCCACTTCCAGAACACCCAAGATTGCACCTGTTCATTAAGATTGAGCCTTATGTGGTTGGCGGTCCCAAGACATTCATGTGTGAATGTTGGTGTTGCCAAAAGTGTGCTTGTGTACTGCTCTAGATAAATAAATAGCAAACATTTTCATGACAAATTTTAGAAGATAATAATTCATCTATTGACTTTGATTAGTGGATTTAAATATGTGGATCCCTTATGTATGTGCAAGATGGATCTTCTTGTTTGTCATACCTTTTCTTTCCTAAATCTGAAGGTCTTAATAGAGTTACTGTGAACAAAGAAGTTTTTAAACTCAGACAAAACATAATGAATCTAAATCTAAGAGCAAGGTGATAATCCCACCAAATCATGCTTTTTTCTTGACCAAAAACTGGTAGGTTTCCCTGATGGAACTAGTGTCAATGCTGCAGTTTCATGAAGCATTTTCAAATGAAACAACTATATTTTTTAATATAACTGGTTGCTTTTGAATGAACAAAAGCATTTTTGCCCAAAATAAAACAAACCAGTTCGTGCTTTGAACCTTAAAAGAAAATCAAGAAGTTTAGATTAACTTATTGACATGATGTAATCTTTGCCACTTTCATCGTCATTGCTTGTCATATTTTCATTTGTCAACGTGGTGTCTTTCTTTTCCCCGTTTTTTTTGGTGGTGGGGGGGGGAGGAGTGGGGAGGGGTGGTGAGGAGAGGGTGTGGGAGGGAGGATTAACATGATCAATGTGGTACCGGTGTGTAACTTTTCTGGCTATACTCTAATATGCACTTTTGGTCATATCAATTAGTTAACACTTTGATGGTATGCGACTTTGTAGAACGGTGGAAAACCTGTTCTTATAAGACATATTTCAGGTTTAATGGCCAGTCACCTTTCAAAACAAGGTTGTTTTAGGTTTCTGATATTCTGTTTTGGTAAAAAGGGACAGCCAGAGCTACTCTTCATTTTGTCATACCAATAAATTTGCTAGACTTGCTATTTGATAGAATGAGCCACCTTTTTACAAGCGTGTTGACTAAAAATTGTGTACTAGAAATGGGGAGTGGACACATGGTTGACTGAAGTGTAGAGATACTGGGTCTTGTCTAGTTGTCTGAGTTGATATGCTGCCATTTTTCTTGGAGAATTACTAACTGTGCTAAATTCTTAACATCATAGTTATTTTCTTATCTTGTAGTGTCTTATGTCATTTTTGCTGGAATCAGGTGATCTGAAGAACAAAAGCCAAAGGAGCAGAAGCCAAAGGCTAGTGAGAACAAGCCCGTGATGACAGAATGATGATGTTGCGAGCGCGAATGCCTCACCAACCAATGACAATGGATATACTTCTATTTGCTGATGGTTGACTTGTTAATTATTCTATATTCTTGGTTGGAATTATGATAGGTGTAACCATCTCCTTCTAGGTTAAACTTCATACTACAAGAATTTATATGTTTAGTCATTAAAAAAATATATATATATTACTAAAAAATAAATATCATTGCCTAAAGTATATGGCGATGAAAAAAATTTCATCGCTAAGTTTGTAGACAAAAGTCATCAACAGTGAAAATAATAATTCATCATGAAATATTCAACATTTTGTGGCAAAATGAATTTTATCTCAAACATATTCAAAATTCATGATAAAATAATTTATCACTAAAAGTGAGTAAATAACGTTGGCTAAACATCTATTTTGTCATGAAAAGTCGGCTCTAAGAATTACGTGCATTAATTTTTGCTATGAAAATAATTTTTTTAGGAACAAAAGCATTTTCATCATAAAATATTGTGGTTATGAAATTTTTTTTATTACAAAATGATGGCTATTAGTTGTAATATTATTTCATCACTCAAAATCAAGTATTGGAGGCAATATTTTCATTGCAAATTAAGACTGAAAATAAGTAAAATATTATACAATCGAATTTATTTCCATACTCAGTAGTCTATCGGATTTAGATGGAAATCATTTTCTAAGTCTGAACAGATTCATATATAGTCCTAAACATATGCTAGTAATTTTAAATGTAAGGAAGAAATTTTTATTTATATATACAACTGTTCGAATTTAAAATCTCTTGATTTATTACCTACTACCCAGTTACTATGATAATATTAGTTTGTAATATAAAGTTATGGTTTACTATACTTATTTAAAATTTGTTTATATTATTAAATATATTCATTTCAAATATATTATGATATTTTATATTTTAATAATTAATTATTTTTATAAAAAATTCAATCCTCTTCTTTTTGATAAAAATAAAAACATAAATAACTTCATTTTATTCATCATAATATTTTGAAAACCTTTTATTTAAAATAGTTTCAATATATTCCTATAATCATATATACTTTATCTAAAATCCTTTAGAAATAGATAATAATGATTCTTTTTATTGATGCTATAATTAAAAAATAATAGTATTTAATATAGAAATTTTTAATATTTTATATTACATATTTTATATAAATAATTTTAGTTTTTAATATATTTTAATATAAATAATGTTGGATCAATGATACAAATCTTTGGTTAAATCAATCTCCATATAAGTTTTATAATCATGCCTTAGACTATTACTTGGTTATAAGATGTTGCTTATAATTAATCTATAGTAATGAAAATAAACCATAAGTAATTAGTATAAAAAACTACTAGTTATAAAAATAATTTATAAATCACAACATCCATTTTGTCATTAAATAGTTAATATTGTACAACAAAATTGTATATGTTGCCAATAAATAGATATTAAATGTTGAAACATTATCATTGCTAAATCATATAAATAATTTACAATAAAACTATTTTATCATAAAACCTATATAATGATATATTGATGATAAAATCTATTTCATCATTAAAAAGTTAATATTTTACGACAAAACTATATATGCTGTCAATAAAGATATGTTTAACCATTAAATATTGTCATTGCTAAAAATTAATTACCTAATTAGCAATAAAAATAATTTATGTTATAAATTTATATATTAAAAAAATGCATGATGAAATACTATTTCTTTACTGAATAACTGATATTATGTGACAAAACTATATGCATCACCAATAAATAAATATTCAGCAATGAAATATTACCATCACCAAAAAATAAAGATCCATCTATAATGAAATATAATTTTTTATGAAAATTATTTTTTTAGAAAAATTGCTATTATTTTTTAAATTTCATATATCCATATATAAATATTTGGGAACATTTCTAATATCGTCATCAAAATTAATAATTAATTCATGAGAAAAATATATTGCCACTAAAATTCATGCTCATAATTTTTTGTTGCAAAAATATCACAAATTGTTTTCAGAAGATTCCCACTAAAATGTCAGAGTGGGAGTGTTTGGCGCTGCAATTCTAGTGACGAAAATTAGCAATGAAATATAATTTTATTGCCAAAAGTCTTACTTAAATAATATTTCATGGTTAATCTCTTATTTAGTTGTCTTCTAATGCTTATTAGCGATAAATTATGATTTGTAACAAACTATTTTATCCATGATTGACCATTTTCTTGTAATAATAGCATCATTGACTTGCTAACATAGGTATGCAATCGGAAAGTTATGATACTTCAAGAGCTGTTACACCTTCCTTGTTCTAGATTAAGCAGTTGATCTTGACTTTTCATACTTTAGGGTAAAGATTACTGTGAAGTCAGTGGCAATAGCGAAAACTGGTGGTGGCTTATTATTCCCTGCTTGTTTCTTTTGATTGGTGGCAGGGATACATGGGCCTTACTGCTGATGACCACTCTCTTGTTGAGTCACAGTGAAAGGATTTGAAAGGGCTCCTACCTTGTGGGTTCTTTCACGTGTTGCATGGAATCCAAAGGCTCATCAGCTTAACAGGTGTGACCCAGCCAGATCTCTTGTTCCACTTCACATAATTTTCCACGGAACACTTCGGTGGCTTGCTTATCCATTTAACTACCAATACCATTTATGTTACCATCTGCCCTTTTGTTGAATTTTTATGTTACTCTCTTTAAGAACAAATGACAGCCTAGTAGTGCTCTGCATCATTGGTACTGGTCGGGTAAACCAACTCAAGTTCTTGTGGTTTCTCTGGGCCTTTCATAAGGGACACATCTCAGGAATGGAAAGGTTTTTACATGGAGAAGGATGGACAAGAAGAGGACAGGAACGGTATCCTACTTGCCTTCCATGGCAATGGGATTACCTTCCAGTCTACTACTAATCACAAGATGAAACGATAGGTGCTACAAAACCATTCTATATCCATGCAGGCAAAGTATATTTCATTAGAAATAGAAGGGGAGAGTGAAGAGAAATCGGTGGTGGTTGCAGTGGTGGGGGCAGGATCCCAGGTGTCCAAATTAATCAGAGGGGGACATGTGGGGCACTAGGAAGAGCCAAAGCAACAACCAAGGACTAGAGGTTGGATAGCTTGTGCTTGGGCTCGGGGGCACTCCCACTCGATAAGAGAGAGAGGGAGAGAGGCATCATCAATGATATCCATGTGCATGTACTAACAACTCTTCCATGCCCTCCCTTCTACACTGCTCCCATCCCATCTCACCTTTCTTTTTCCTTCTCATGTCCTATTCCCATTGGTTTTTTTCATCCCTCTCAGACTTTATTTTAACTTCTTTCCTCTTCTTGTGGACTCTTTACCACAATAAGTCCATAGATCAGTGGGAAGGAATCATCATGTTTGGCTTCTTCAATGTCTCTCTACCATCCAAGCTTCCTACTATTGACCATATCAAAAGAATGCTGCATTGGAAAGCATTGCCCTTCTGAAAGGTGCTCTTGGTAGTCTTTCCCATCCTCCCTTTATTCACGCCACCTTTCCCAGCCCAATTCACTCTTAATTATCTTTTCCTCTTCGAAAAGCTGCACCACAATTACCTTCTCTTCTTCCATCTCTTTCCCATCCTTTCTCCTTCCCCACCCTACAACAAAGAAAGCTGAGGAGAAGAAGAGATGACCCATCTGTGCATCTCTGACACCCATCTCCTCTTGGGGCTCCTCTTCTATGACTTGCTATCCTTGTGTTTCTTCTTAGCCTCCCACCCCCTCCACTTGGCCTACTTACTCTTCTTCTTCCCTTACCTTGTTCAACTTCTCTCATTCTTCTCTCCTCTCCTCCTTTCCACCTCCCTCCTCCTCCTTGTCCTCCTCACCATCTCCCCTCAGCTGGATGATCCTCCTCGCGCACAGCCCGGGTCACTCGAAAACACTTGCTCCCTTGTCCTCAACCTTTTCAAGTCTAAGCTTGAAGGCCATGACTCTATTGGGCTGGTAGAGCAACTGGCCTCGATGGTTCTCGCACCCATCAACGATGCAATGCCATACTTCCAAGAGCCTGTCATGCCGGCATTGGTTGGTGAAGAGGTAGAGGTGTTTGAGCTGGACTTTGGAACCATGGGTGACTTCTACAATCATTCTAGTGTAAGCCTTGTAGTAGAAGAGAGCCAAAGCAAGCCTGGACTAGAGAATTCTCAACAGAGTGAACCTTTGGCTTCCAATTATGGACTTGGAGATGAAACTTTTGATGGTGAATTAGGAGAGAGCCATCGTATGGATCCTTTGGAGGATCCTAAAGAGAATGACCCTTTGGTACCCCATTTTGATGGGGCACAACTACCTAACAAAGTTGCAGAAGATTCGTCGACAGCTTTTGTGCTTGAAAAGTCATGCAGGGTACCTGAACTGGCTGCTGACGGTGTAGGAGAAGAACTTACGAGATCTACTTCAATAAGAAGAAATCTGAGTACATACAGAGGTCCCGATGGCCTCCTTCAAAGAGAGAATTCTATGAGAAAGGAAAAGGAGTGGAAGAGGACATTAGCTTGCAAGCTTTACGAGGAGCGTATGACATTTAAGCTATGCGAGGAGCGAACGTTCGTTGAAGGAGATGAAGAGATGGATTTGCTTTGGGAGGCTTATGAGGTTAATGCTGCCAAGGATGATAAGTTGAGAAATGGAAAAAAGGTAAAGAAAGATGAGCAGGGAGATGAAGAAGAGGAAGACGAAGGGACGGTTGGGAAATTATGTTGCTTACAAGCATTGAGACTATCAGCAGGAAAGATGAATTTGGGAGTTGGGAGACAGAATTTAGTGAAGCTATCCAAGGTCTTGAAGAGGATGGCAATTTTTCAGCATGTTGGTGGGCATGGTAGCAGCAAGGGATGAAATTGAGCTTCCTAGAGTGCAGAAGTTTACGTGATCAGGTATTAGGAAAATAACAAGCTTGATATTATGATCTCCATATCTTTAGATGCACCTCCATTTTTTTTTTTTAATGTTATTAAGCGACCGTATCTATAGCTTATAGCATCCTAGAACTTGTTATCTAGGTGGATATACTTCCTGCTATTCACTTCTAATTCTTCTGGTTTCACTTTCACCTTTGAAATGGCCTACTGGCTTCTCTCTGATCATTTTTTTGTAAATACCTTTGCACAAAGAACAATTGGCTCATTTTGATCCTGTGACTCTGAATGGAATTATAACTACATTTTCAAAGAGGTTCTTTTACTTTTCTTTTTTTTTTCTTCCTTCCTTCAGAAGGGTACACCATCATAAAGTTTGTATTGATTCAGGAGGTGGTCATCTCATAAATAACAATCTAAATCTTTAATGTTTTCTTTATTAATATATTTACCTTGTGAGTGTCCATTTCTCATGCTTGAGTTGATACAGGGGGTCTTGATCATAGCAAGAAGGTTATAAACAATAAGTCTGCATGCTGATTGGATAGTGAGACAGTGTACTTAGAGCATCATCTTTTACCTTAACTGATTGGACCATATTAAGGTAAGAATATTATTTAATTACATATCATTGATTTAATCACATTCCAAGCAACTCCTTTAGCTTCTTTTTTCTGGTTGAGGACTAGTCGCACATAAGTTGATCCCCAAGGAATATGGACAAACTCTGATATTTTGTGATCATGGTGGCCTCAATATTGTTGCTCTGCAGTCTCTGCACTGATATCCTTTACGTTAGAGTGACGAGTCACCGAAACTGGCATGACGCTACCCAAAAGATGCCCATCAAGAGTCCCTTCTTTTTCTCTCACTTGTCTTCATCATGCCGAAGGTTCTCCCATGACTTCCCTTCAAGAAGCATCACATACTGGCTACTGCAAAGAGCTCTCACGGCATGCTCTCTGTCCATTAGATTGACCATATCAACTTTGCAAACTCAGCATCATCCATCATGATGCGATGCGTCCGGGTTTGGATTGTATCATTCACACGAGAGAATGATTCACGACATGGACTATTGGATCGTGTCCGTGCAAATCTCCAAGCACTTCAAACTCCCTATTCATCCATCTGCATGGATTTCAAAGTGACAATTGCATGATCCAACGAATTCTTCTTTCGTTCAAAAGATACACCCCCAAACCGATGCAGTTGCTCAGATTGTGATGGTCCCTATTTCTTCATGAAGACTAACCTCATGTCATCCAAACCTATATACTAGCTTAGTAGCTATTTATCGCATTATATGAGTTAACAAAAACTACACATATTTTTTTTTTTTTAAATGCTTTCCATTTCTTTTAGTATTTTACACAAATTGACACAAAACTTCATGAATCAAGTCGAAGCATATTACCCTTTGGCTTAGTTCGAATAAGATTCTAATATGGTTCAAGCTTGGACTATGCCAAAACAGAACTCAGTAACCCTCATCCAGCCATGACAACAACAGCCATCTCAAAGAAGGGGAATCAATGAGCGGGATTTGTTGAGTCGGGCCTAGGTCCAAATCTAGATCACAGTCAAAAGGCAAACGTTTATTATTTTTGAGAATGATTAATAAAAAAGTAATGAGTAGCTGATACTATATCCAATCGCCCTATAATGCTTGCTAATTTATAATAAAAAATACAAAGGAATACTGGCACCAAACAGGCCCCGGACCTCGGAAGAATTTAAGAACGGCAAGTATCGTTTCCTTGGAATTTGCGGATCCTTCTTTATAAACTATCGTTTCATGGAAGCCTCTCGTGACTTTTGATGATTCTATCCGGCAATCTGCTGGTGTTGATTTTATTATTCAAATCCAAATGAGCTAAATATTATATGCTGCATCTATTCCAATCGATATCCCCACGACTGAATTAGTGGCTAGTTGGTCTAGACTTAAAATAACCATGTCTATATTAAAGAATAATAAAATCACATTGGAGGGAGATTGGAAGATAATGATGGTATGGATTAATGATAAGATATCTTCAAAACATCTGACATTGAGAAGTATCTAGCATTTCCGTTCTATTTTGCCTAACTTATTCTTTGCGTAAATAAATCAGGAAGCTAATCAAATAACAAATTATATGGCCAACATTGCAAGCTTAGAGCAAATGGAAAGGATTTATTTTGAAGATTTTCCTCCTAACTTATCTTATCATATTAAGAGCATCCCTTTATTCAATTGTAATGAGTTTTCTCACTTCACAGTTACCAATATATATATATATGAGATGGATTTGGATAAGATTGGTTGGATTTTGGCTCAGATCCGATCAGATCAAAATTAAGCAATGGGGTCTTGCATCGATAATTCAAATCGTTAGATGTGATATATTATCTTAAAATTGCTTGCATATAAAAAAATTATATTATTTAAAGATTTTTAATCTATGCATCGAGTGATCAAAAAGTATATCTAATTTAATTTTATTTAGATTGTTCAATTTTTAATTACTTGATGCATAGGTTAGGGATCTTTAAATTATATAATTTTTATATACAAGTAATTTTGAGATAGTAGATCATATTCAACGATTTGAATCATTAATGTTGAACTCCTATGATTGAGTTTTGACCTGATCAGATCTGAGTCTAGATCTTATCGATATGATTTTAGCCCAGCTCTACATATACTTTCATTCCATTAGGTATCATATACGACATAATTTTAATGGATTGGGCATTGTCTGAGCCATGGTAGCATCGATAGTAAAAATTCCCTTCAAACTCAATTTGAATATATATAATTTTTGATAATTTTTTTAAATAAAAATAATTTTTATAAAAAAATATTTAATTATAAAAAAATTATTAATTTAATCTATTTAACTTATCCCACATCATCCGGCTCCACCTTAATATAGGATGGACATAGTTACTTATATTCAACCTGAGAATTCTATTGTATATATTTTACACCGTTCAATACCAAGTAATTTTTTATTTAAAACAGTAAAAATTATCAACCGATCGATCACAACTAATAGTAAATTTTTTATTTATAATTTTTAATTAAATTTAGATAATAAATTTTTTAATAATAAATGATATATTAATTTATTATTAGATAATATAAGATATATATGATAAAATTATTTTAATCAATAATTTCTCGTTGCCGTCCGTGACCCTTCAGGCCTTCATGGCGCTGCGAGCCTAATGGCGCATTGACAACCGCAACTCTAATTTGGGTGGGCCCGGAAGCCGGATCCACGCTAGGCGGGACCTGTCCCCACCGATCTACGGACCACCGACAGTACCGATCAAAATATTATTTACAAAAACGTCAATAGCTGCGCAAGCATAATTCGGCTTTTTAAGAGACAGCTGTCTTCCATTTCCGCATCTTGCGCACCGTTCTATTTCTCCGCGCGACATCTCATTCTTTTCCATCGACCCAATCATACGCTCCGTTTCCCAAAAGGCAGCTCACCCGAAAGCTGGACAATTCCCACTTTATTCTCACAGCTCACCTTAACATGAACTAATCCGCCACTCAACTATAACAAGCACCTTCCCCAAGAGATCTATTAATTAATGGATCTCTTAATTAACTATCCATTAACACTAAGCTATGTACTAATTACATGTTATTCTTTAATAATTCATTAATTTAATTATAAGCTAGTAGTCGCCGTAGTGCCGAACTGAGAGAAGCTCCTGCGAGATCGAGCGGGGCTCGCTCGTCCTCTCACTACTTCTCTCAACCCCCATTTCGATTCGAAGCCCTCAAAGCCCTAAGAAAAATGTCGATCTCCGATCGAAACCCTCGATTGATTCCGCAGACAAGCCCTAATCGTCGGGTCCGGAGCTTCCTCCTCCTCCTCCCTGCCGCCGCTGCCGTCTTCTTCCTCCTCTCCACCAGAACCTCCTCCGCCGCCGCCGCGGCGGAGGGAGCCATGGTTACCTCCTCAGATCGGTACTTCGTCGGGCTTCCTCGCCTCCGGCGATCGGTCCTTGCTGTCCGATCGGACCCCCTCCGGGAGCGCGCGAACCTGATCCGCAAGCAGGCCGGCGACCACGCGGCCCTCGCTGCGGCGTACGCCTCGTATGCTCGCAGGCTCAAGCTGGAGAACTCGAAGCAGGTGCGTCTCTTCGCGGAGCTGAGCCGGAACTTCTCCGCCCTCCTCGCCTCCGCCCGGCCCCTCCTCGACCCCGCCGTCCCCCTTGATGACTCTTCCCTCCGCCGCTTCGAGCACGAGGTCAAGGACCGCATTCGCGCCACCCGGCAACTTATCACCGACGCCAAGGACGCCTTCGACAACCAGCTCAAGATCCAGAAGCTCAAAGACACCATCTTTGCCGTCAACGAGCAGCTCTCCAAGGCCAAGAAGCAGGGCGCCTTCTCCAGCCTCATCGCCGCCAAATCCATCCCCAAGAGCCTCCACTGCCTCGCGATGCGCCTTATGGAGGAGCGCATCGCCCACCCTGACCGCTACGCCGATCCCCCCTCCCCTCCCCCCGAGCTCGACGATCCCCGCCTCTACCACTACGCTATCTTCTCTGACAACGTCCTCGCCGCCTCCGTCGTCGTCAACTCTGCCGTCCACAATGCCAAGGAGCCCTGGAAACATGTCTTCCATGTCGTCACCGACCGCATGAACCTTGGTGCCATGCAGGTCATGTTCCGCCTCAAGGACTACAATGGCGCCCACATCGAGGTCAAGGCCTTCGAGGACTATAAGTTCCTCAACTCCTCCTACGTGCCCGTCCTCCGCCAGCTCGAGTCTGCCAACCTCCAAAGGTTCTACTTTGAGAACAAGCTCGAGAACGCCACCAAGGACACCACCAACATGAAGTTCAGGAACCCCAAATACTTGTCTATGCTCAACCACCTCAGATTCTACTTGCCGGAGATGTACCCGAAGCTCCACCGGATTCTGTTCTTGGACGACGATGTGGTGGTGCAGCGGGACCTCACAGGGCTGTGGAAGATCGATATGGATGGAAAGGTGAATGGGGCGGTGGAGACGTGTTTTGGGTCGTTCCACCGGTACGCCCAGTACATGAACTTCTCGCACCCATTGATCAAGGCGAGGTTCAATCCAAAGGCTTGCGGTTGGGCGTATGGGATGAACTTCTTCGATCTTGATGCATGGAGGAGGGAGAAGTGCACTGAGCAGTACCATTACTGGCAGAATTTGGTGAGTTGCTATCTTCTATGTTGGCTGCCTTTTGGTGAATTTTCGTATTTTAGGATTGAGTTGTGGCTATATATGTGCTTTTCTATTATAGATCTTGCTTATTTTTCTTCTGAGATGGTAAAAATTAAAGCATGAGCTCGATGTCAAAGCTTGTATTTTTCTTTCTGGAATGTGTTATTCTTGCTAGCTTGCTTGCAATGTGATGGTAAATTGGGTTAGACTGATAAGTGACTCCTGATTGGGATTTAATCAACAGTTTAGTTAGTTGCGAGAATATGATTATGTTCATTTCGGCATGCTTTATGTTTTTTATATAACAGGGATTATACATAAAAAAATTGCCCACAGAAATTTTCTATCTTAAAGAATTTAGATATAATTCTCGATTTATGATTTATTGTAAGACCAAGAAAGAGTCAATGTCAATTAAAAAGAGCACATAAACTAATGTTTGAGTTGGTCCCCCAAGACAGAGATCTTGTGTGGAACTTATATTTTCCTGAGACATTGGTTCTCTTCCAGGTGAGACATTTGTGTTTTCTTAATTGATGCATATTAAGACATGCTCTATTTTATGTATTCCACTGCCAATTGAGATTGAACCATAATGTTGTTCATGAAAAATCTTCTTGATCATGTTATTCTTCATGTGGTCCCTTACTGTTATATTGCATTTCCTATATGGATAATCTGGAGGTGCTTTGAAATTATTGCAGAATGAGAACCGAACCTTGTGGAAATTGGGAACCCTGCCACCGGGCTTGATCACATTTTACTCAACAACAAAACCATTGGACAAATCTTGGCATGTGCTTGGGCTTGGATATAATCCAAGCATAAGCATGGAAGAGATAAAGAATGCTGCTGTTGTCCATTTCAATGGGAATATGAAACCCTGGCTAGATATTGCCATGAACCAGTTCCGACACCTCTGGACAAAGTATGTGGACTATGATATGGAGTTCATCCACCAATGCAATTTTGCATCCTAAAGGAGAATGTGCATAAGCCAAAGCATCTGTGAGAATCAAAGAAGTATGGGAACGATTCTCACAATTCAACAACCTGTATTTGTTGTTGAGGTTTTGTGGCAGTCCTTAAATGACTGGATGCTCTTATTCTTATTCATCACACTTAGGCATGTTAAAGTTTCTCTCCAATTGTAATATTTCATCTTTCCATTTAAAATAGTCTTTGTCCACATGCATCTAGCGTCATATCTTTGACTTACTAATCTGATAACATTTTCAAAAAAGGTCTCTTGCCCTTAGATTTGTAACATACTTAAGAAATAATATGATTTTCTTATTTGGCTATCTTGTGACATTTTGCATTTCTCTGTGCATTTGTTGTTAGTGGAACTTGGAAATGCCATGACCTTATTATCAGTGTGTATTTTGTTCTTAATGGTGGTGTTTATCTTCATGATGTCGATTATAAAAGTTCTTTATACGTATCTTATGTCCACGATGTTTTAATGTGTGTCAAGTATTTTTTTTTCCGTTATGCTTGCATAATGGGTCCTTATTTGCCAAAGCTTCTATAGGGCTGTAATGTTCTTGCATCAAATCATATACTTTGTTGTCGATTATGAATATTTATGGGTTAAATGGGTTTCCAACCTAGTATATCTTGTAGTCAAATTCTGGTGGTAAGGAAAAGCTAAATTGTTATTGGCAATGATGAATGCGTGCTTATGCTTCAAAATTCCACAAGCAAAGTTAAGATTCTTGGATAATCATGGATCTCTCACTGCATGCATGTAAAAATTCATTACAATGCACAAAACCAATCGGAATGGCATAACACAAAATTTACAAACTAAAATTTATTATTTCCTATTTTTCTGGAGTTATATTGTTCATGAATTTTATTATTTGTTCAATGTACCATGTGAGTCACGCAAGAATTTACAATCTGCTAGCTTAAAAATTTTGGCCAAATCATGTGGAACCAGAGGGAAAAGGGAAATGCAAAAAAAAAAAAAAAAAAAACCATCAAAGAAGTCATTTTTGTGACCAATGATTTACAAATTGGTTTCAGTTTCAGTCCTCTAGGCAGGGTTTTGGTCCTCTAGGTAGGGTTATAGTTTCGACAATTTTGGCAGTTTTACTTTTGGTCAAAATAGTCAACCTAAAAGATTAACAACTAAAAATTAAGGAAGGTTATTGCATATGTTTTTTTAGGATTATGATTTGTGACTATGGTTGTTCAAGTTGAAACTAAAGTTATTAAATTATTTTGAAATTTGATGAACGAGATATGTTATATTACTTTCTAATTTTTATAATTATCTTATACTTTCTCTAATTGTTACAGTTTCATACACAAAATTGAAAATCTCTGTTAGACCGTCTCAGCTGAAATGGATCTGTTTCTCATGGAGTGAAACTCTCCTATTGTTCTGTCAAAAAGGATCAAATAGGGAATCTCAAGTAAGTTTGCACAGTTTAAAACCCATCCCTTGTTTTCCACAAAACCTTATCCTTCCAACAAACCTTAATATGTACAAATCCTTGGTTATAAATCCTAATATTGGCCCCATTAACCCTAAATTTGAAGTTTGAGCATTGCACACGACTATTACCATCAACCCTCGTCCCAACTCCTAACTATTTGGGGGTGTCTTTAAGAATCCTTTTTGGGCACCATTCCTACCAAGAGCTACTAGCAGTATCATTACAAGCTTTTCTAAGTCTATACTCACGACTTCCATCCACGAGAGCCTTTGTGTTTCCCTCCATTTTCTAAATCTAATATGGAATCGGGAACATCTTACTCTCCTAGTGTAAGATGTTTTCTCCTAGAATATTTCTCTCTCCCATGCACATCCAGGATTAATTTATTCAAGTCTACTTAGCATTCCCTTTGACTTGTTTATTTATTTCGTGTCCCGTGGATATAAGGATGTATTGATTATCGGAACTAGGTGCCGATCTCCATTACTTCTTTTTTGAGTTCATGATGAATCCAATGAGAAAGAGAAAAAAGAAGAAAGCAAGCTGGTCATTCTCTAAGGTGCTACCCGTTTAGTGTTTATGGGTTGTCTTTAGGCTGCATGGCAACGTAGTTTGTTTCATGTCAACGTGGTGATTTTTGGAATTTCCGAGGTCTGGTCTGGTCTGGTTTTACGTATTTGTCAAGCTACAGGTGCATCAGCTGTTAATTGAACTTTTTCATGTTTTTATCCAGAAATTGCAAGAACTTGTACATCAAAACTGGGTTAACCATTGCAATTGTAGAAATCATGCTGCTCCAAATTGTCGTAGTGCTTAGTCTTGTTGGTAACGTTTGATGTTCAGCATGTCTTCGTTAGAATGCTGAGCTTGTAGTTTATACGTGCTAGTTGTTTATGCTCGAGGCTAAATTTATAGAAGATTTCATGGGTGACATTGTGTACCATTTTGATGTTCTCTCTTTTTTTATTTGTGAAAAATATAAGTTCTTTGTTAGCGTCGTGACTTGCTTTGAAGGTTATATTTATTGCTATCTTTCATATAATCTTCCCTCGAATATGGTTGGTCAAAAAGTTGGATATCATCACCGCGCTACTTATGGGGATGCTAGCGCTTATCTTATATCTTGTTTGAATTAGATGTAGGCAAATTATATCACCCAGATAATGTATTAAAATTGCATAGAATGTTTATGGGTAAAATTTAACTTGATTGAAACTTGTGAAAAATTTGACCGAATACACTTTAGGGTGCGGCTTCTTGACGTCAAAAAGAAGGGAAATTGATGCCAAATGTGCTACAGGCTATGAAGTGTTTTTTCTCTACTTCTTTAATATGCCTTGTGTGAATTATTTTAGTTCTTTAAATGTGGCGTTCTGCATGACTTAGAATATGTTATGCGTTGACTGCTTTTTTTTTTCCTTTCTTTTTCTTTTTAATTCTTTCCTTTTTCTGATGAAGCAAATGGCTACCAGGTGCAGGCCGGTGCCTATGGTAATACCCACTGTAGGGCTTAATGGGTTCCCTTTTGTTCCTTTAAAGTTGTTTCTCCTTCCGGATGGAGTGTAAAGGTCTCTACCTGATTAGGGTGGAAGGAGGATTGGTAGAGCTATCATTTTGCAACTCTTATGCTCTATTTAGTATGAAAAATGAATTACGGGAGAAAAAGAATAGATGGAGAAGAGGATGGATGGAATGGATGAATCTCCTTATATGTATTTAGTAAAATATAAAAAGATGGATGGAAATGATTTCTTTCTTTATTAGGTATTGATGGAATGAAAAGAAGGATGGATGGTATTTATATGATAATGGTAGTAAATTATCTTTTGATAAAAAGTATTATTATTATTAATTTATAATACTTATTTATATTAAAAAATTAGGATGATATATAAATTTATAATTTTTATAATTTATAATTATATAAAATTTACATAAATATTTAATTTTAATTTATTTTAATCAAATAAATAATTTTAAAAATTATTATATATGAATAAATTTATTTATACATATTATTATATAAATAATTAATTAATTTATAATTAAATTTAAATAGTTAATTACTTTTTTATATAAATGACCAACTAAAAAATAGTGAATATAAATAAGAAAATAGAAGATAATTTTAAATATTTGCTTATTATTATAGCAATTATATACTAAAATTAAATTAATTATTAAAAAATTAATAGTATAGGATAAATAGTATAGGTAAAATAATATATATATTAAATGAATAAAAAAGTGAATAACTATTAGAGTTTTATCAAAAAAATTAATTATTGATAATTTTATCAATACAGAAATCCATTCCTTATATGCTCTATCCATCTTTTTTTTGCATTTTTCTCAATTTGAGAGGATGCAAATTGGTGGATCATGATGGATGGATAATCTATCTTTTTTATTTTTTTATTTTATATTTTTTGAACCAAATCATGGATAAAAACCATCCAGTCTTTTTTTTCATAACTTCAACTAAATAAGCTGCTGCCAAGATGGATCAACACTGGTCGTCAGAGGAGAACATCGGATCATCATATTCCAGGAGAGGAAGAGGGACCAGCGGCAGCTCAACCAAGGATCTAATAGACTATGCTGCCATCTATCATTGTCAAGGATGATCGTCCTATCTTCACCCTCGATGACGCCAATAGCTCAAGAAATCTCATATTAGAGGGAGAAAGGGGAGCATCGAAAAAGAACCAACGACAAGCTAAGAAAAGGATAGGCGAGGGGAGCGAAATGTCGAGAGAAGAGCGTCGTTAACCACCACACTTCAAGGAGAGAGGAGCGCTAAGAGGAAAGCATCATCGACCATCATGCTTAGGAGAAGAACATCGTCGACCAAACCTTGCCTGCAGTCTAGAGAGGGGGTTAACAATTGCTCAACTACCAGATCTAACTGGCATCAAAGGGAGGAGAGGAATACCGAGAAGGGTCGAGACCGCCAACAGACGCGCGACTAATGAAGCCTAGTAGAGATGGGCAATGGGCCGGGCTGCCTATTATGTGACCCAGCTTGGCACGATTTGGGCTGTGCCTGATATGGCCTAAATGCTACAGTAATGGGCCGTGTTGGGCATGGCCATTAATAGGAGCCGAGCTGGGCTAAGGGATTGCAACGCATGGTCCAGGCTCAGCATGGCCCATAAAGGCCTAGGCTAGCATGGCCTGCGGGCCAAGCATGACACGGTCCGGCCCATGTGTTGGCTCAGCCCTTTTTTTAATTTTAAAATCATGATTTTGTTTATAAATTTAAAAAGGGTTAAGAAGCAAAATTAAATATAGATGTTGAATTTTTTTGTAAAAACAAAAAAAAATATTTTATAATGATAAAAGATTTGGCGTAGACCCCTATTGGTTTATTAATAATAATCAAAATTGTACAAGGGAGGGAGGACTAGGCTTGACCTCTAGAATATAATGAGGAAGAGAAAAAAAATAAAAATGGCTTACCTCAACAATTAAAAAATAAAAATAGATAATTATAAAAAATTAAGAATTAAAAATGAATGATAAAACTCTTACTAATCATCGGTAATGTTTGTATCATCATCATCAGATATTGTATTATATTTATCTTTATCTTGAAGTTTTATCTCAGCATCTTACTAATCTTTGAAGTAGAGCAGCATCTCAATTATTTCGTCGGTCATTCTACTTTTTTTTTATCTACAATACATCGATCTATACTAAAAGTAGATTCTAATACTACTAGGGACACCGGCATAGCTAAAATATCATGTGCAATGGTGGACTTTACAGGATATTGATTTTTAATACTTTTCACTAGACTAGACTCTCTATTTGATTTTTATTATATGCAGATTAAAGATCATTTTATAAATAAAATTTAAGTTCACTACTTAAAGATAAAGATGTAGATAAACTTGAAGAAGCATATGTATGCCTTCTATATGCATTGAATGAGAAAATAGATGATATACGAGAAATACTAAAAGAAGAGGCGGAGGTTTTCGATCGAGAAGCACTAGATCCATGAAGCTTTTCATCATATAAAGCATAAATATCATAAAGAAGTTGGTTTACCTCAGCTTTAGTGGGTTCGGGATTTTGATTCATATTTTTGCAATATGCATCAGGTAAAATTAGTACACCACTTAATTTAACACATGAATCAAATATAATAGCTAAATTATGCATAGGATATATCCTATCCCAATACATATTCCATTTAGATTTTATTTCATAATAGGTGCTAAAACACCATCATATCTATATTGTACAAAATTTTGGCTAATAAGATATGCTTGTTGTAAAAAGAAATAAAAAATTGGATAATAAATACTAGAAAGCATTTCAGTTGCATTTATATAAACTAACCAAAAATTCTTTCAAAATTTTACCTTTCTCCCAATCATTTTAAGTCAATGTAAAACCTAATCCACGATCATTAATATATGCCCTTAATAAATTTTTATATAGATATACATCATGTATCATTGTATATGTTAAGTTACAATGAGTAACTGCATCAAGTTTAAATTTTTTAAAATATTTACCATGATCTATATATATTTGCTTAAATTCTTGAAGTTTTGCTTTTAAAGCATAAGTAAAAAAAACTATATTTTTAATTTTTATAATAACATCTTGATTCATATCCATGCTAGATTGAATAAAGAATTTTAAAATATGATATGCACATCTAATATGTAATAAATTTTTATTTAAAATGAGATGCAATGAGTCCTTCAATAATCTAATAGTAGAATTATTATTAGATGTATTATAAAAAATAATAGACATAATTTTATCATTAATACCATATGAACATATAGTTTGATGAATAGCATTAGAAATTTATTGCCTGAAATATAAAAAATCATAGGCACGAAAAGTAATAATACATTTATTCAATAGTCAATCATTACTAATATAATGAGCAGTAATAATAATAAAGCAATAACTATCCCCAAGCTGTCCAAATATCAGAAATTAATGATACTTTTGAATTTAGAGCAGAAAGAGTTTCAATTAAATTTTATTTTATTGCTAAAAATTTAATCATAAAAACTCTTCTAAATATACGTTTACTAATTCTTTTATAAGCAGTTTGTAGGACTAATTAAATATACTCTTCAAAATTAAAAAAACTTAAATAAGTTAAAAGATAATTCATCCTTAACTATATATTTTACCAATATTTTTTTTTAATTTTTATGATTATATGAAAAATTACCTACATAACTATTTTCTTATACATTAAGGGTACTTTGAAGAGCATCACTCGTAACATGACTCTCTTGATGTCTCTTCAAATGACCAGTTTTCTCATTACAAGTACAACTATATACTTTCGTATATTTTTATATTTAGTTTTCAAAACTCCATCTATCATGACTCTTTTAAAATCATTCCATATAGCACTAGTCCTCTTACGAGAAGATGAGACAGAGCCTTGACCTTGAGTATTAATTTCAAAGAAACTAAGAACAATATTTTTTCCCCTAAAAAATTGAGGGAATGCTAAGATAACTCTCATCAAAAAATGCCATATCTAAATATGAGTTATACAAATAATAAAAATATATCAAATGAAGAAATTGAGTAGAGGTATGCGGAGATTTGTGAACTTTCTCTTGTACTTCTTGGGAGTCAGGACCTCCAAGGCTCCAATAGATGGACTAATTTTCTTCTTGTAGCACTTGAATACTTGCTAATTACTAAATACTAAACACTTGCTAAATATTGTTAGAAGAGAAGGAGAAGAAAATTGATTTGGGATGGTAAAAATGGAAGAGGAGAGGAGTATTCATAGAAATCTTAATATTTTTATTTTTTTAAATTATCTTTTAAATTAGTCATTTTATGATTGAGGGATTTAAAAAATAAAAAATTAAAAAATAGCTATTATCGAACAAAAAAAAAAAAATTTGTCATTACAATCTGTCTGCTGGTACTGATATTAAATGAGCCGTGCTAGGCACGGCACGGCCCCTAATGAAACTAAAGCCCATGTCTAAAGTTCGGCAAGAACTCATGCAAGGGACGGGGAGAGAGGAAGAGAGAGTCGGCTTGGCTTGGGACGGGGGGAGAGGAAGAGAAAGTTGGCTTGGCCTGGCACGGCTTGTAACGGAACTAAAGGCCATGTCTAAAGCCCGGCAACAACGGGTGGGGAGAGGGAGAGAAAGCCGGCATGGTCTGGCCCGCCGCCGAGAATGGCTGGTGAAGTGAAAGAAAGATAAGATGGGGAGTAGCTCTGAAAATGGATCCACCGCTGAAAAGGTCCGGCGAAGAGGGAGAAACAGAGGGTTGGGGGGGAGAGAGAGAGAACATGAGAGAGGGAGAGAGGGAGGAAGGTGAAAGAGAGGGGTATGGCCTCCATCCGGCCACCATAAGAAGAGGGAGACAGAGAGAGAGAGAGAGAGAGAGAGAGAGAGAGAGAGGAAAAGGAAAAACTACTCTCTGTCGGAGAGCGGATCCAGCTAACTAGTTATTACATCATAAAACTCAATGGTCCTAGCTTAGCCTGTTGGCACGCTTGCATCATTCTCTATATAGGAGAGCTTTCAGTGTTGGGACCTCTGGTGGCATTAGCCCCTTTCTTCTTCTTCTTCTTTTTTCAAGAAAAAATTTACCTTTCTAAATGTGGACAAATAACTCTCCAAGAGAGTTAGCTAATATGGTATTAGGTTGGTTGGTTGGCGTCAAAAAATGCTTCAGGTCCCAACTTTGTGCGTGTATGTATATATATATAACGAATGAAGCAATAGGCGGTTGCCTGTTGACTCCACCGTGTATCGTCATATGGGATGGCTGAGAACCCTGGCTCTGATGCTGTTAGCCGCTGCCTTTTTATGACTTCCTTTTCTTTTTTTTTTTTTTTTGGGAGACAATGGGTGGGGTCTCTTTAGTGTCTTTTTTTTTTCCCCTTTTTTTTAAGCTTCAGTGATACCATTCACGTTTCTTATTTTAAAAAAGAGAGAACTCAAATGACTTATGGTTTAATAAAAGAAAAACCTGAGGGACCAGCTTTTATGCTCCAGAAACACTTTTAATATGATTTTGATTTTCCGCTGAAGGGTCTTGTTTCTCACGAATTACCGTGTCTCTCTCCCCCACTCTCCATAAAAGAACTGTCTAATTTGCTGAGAATTTCATGAAACAACTTTTAAGCTGCCAAAATGCAACTCTAGCTGGTTTTATTATTCATTCATTAGGGATGTTGATTAGAAAATAAAACCAAACCATATGAGACTACATTATATTTAAGTCATTTTTGAACCATAGTTCCTTTTACCATCAAAGTATGCTGCAAACGTGATCCTCTGCGGTGTATTTTTTGCACTACAAAGGACAGTGCTGCTCTTGATGGCCGACGCGTCATCCTATGACGGAGATAGATAGCTATTTGCCATCAATCCACTATTCTTCATCTCTGTGGGATGATGTGGCTATCGGAAGTTGTACAACCCTCTACGGTGCAAAAAACAATATAAAAAAATCCAAACTCCTCCAAAAGCCAAATCTGAGTACCATAGGTTTAGAGACATTGTCTATAAGATGGCTGTACTCGATAGAACAAATGAATAAATAATATAAACCATGACTTCTAGTGAAATGGTGGGGTCACTTCTGTTAATACACATTAGGTCGTACTCCAGTATGTTCTCAGATGGTTATTAATGCATCCCAGGGGCAGCCTTTGACTTATCCACCTGGATTTTGGAAAGAAAATGTGGTACTCAAATTGCTGCATGATAATAAGGATGTGGATGGACTAATGAAGCAGCTCTTCTATGATGCAAGGGGGAAGCCAACATTTCATCATTGAAAGAAAGAAAGAAAGGAAGAAAGAAAAAAAAAAAAGGCCATATTTACATCATCTTTTCTTTTTTTTTTTTCGCCGAATAGAATTGTCCATCCATTATAGCACAGCATGTGATCAAAATAATCTCTCCTCAAGGAATCCGACTTTTGCCTTATGGCTCTTGAAAACAATAAAAGCATGTCAGGATCCCTGAAGAAAGTCTGGCCTCAAAGTGCATCTACCAGCCAAGTATGAACCCCGTCATTATTTTGAATGTAAGCATCTGAGGCTCTTAGTATTTTTAAGATCAAAGTCCATGCAGAGAGTTGTATATACTTGTAGGCATGAGAATTGGGATGCCAAAGATCCCAAAGAATACCCCAAAAGGTAAGACTTGGTGAATACCAACATTCTTAGAAGCATGATGGCATAGATGTTTACTGGTTTTGAAGTTCCAATTCAGCCAACCTAGTTGGCTCCGTGGTGACAGAGTTGCCCATATCCTTCGTCTTGTGCAGTAGGAAAGTGCCCGACAGAATAGTAACAAAACCACACAGCTCTGTTGCAATCTGTGTTGCATTCTGTGAGTCCCAGTCCTGGATTCAAGCTAAAATAGTTAGATATGAACCTTGAGTAGATGGTTTGTTAATTTTGCGAGGCATCAATCAGTAAGAATTTGATCTGGCTACCATGTTTACCAACATGACCAAGTCAACTTGGAATATTTTAGGATTTAGCTCAAATGACAGATATAAAGGGATAACTAAAGATGTCACAACCAAAGTAGTTGTTACATGACCGATACAGGAAACAACATGAAAGCAAGAAATGGGAAGTGATAATTGAGAAAGGACCCTAATGCAAGAATTGGGAAATGCGATCAACCAAAATATCCTATTACCATGTAAAAGATGTATAAAAACCATAGCAAAATGACTTAAAAATTGATTTTTAAGTGGATTGTCACTAGTTTTTCATGTTCAGGTCAATTTGGTAAATAGCTGCAAACTTAAGTTATGGATATTTATTAAGGAACTCCTATTTTGAGACTATTTCATTTCTTCCTATCAGAAAACAAATAGAAGGGTGTATTGTATCAAGAAATAGAGTGATTTTATCAAGACTAAAGGAGAATTTTTAGTTCAGTTTTTCTCCTTCCCATTCAGCTTTATGTCGAGCCATTTGGGATTGAAACTTCTAAGGGCCTATTTGGGAGCTTCCTGCATGACCTAGCAGGATAGCCTAGGGAAGCAGGAGGGTGGAAGTTGGAAAGTGGGAGAGGAAGAGCCTTGGGTAACTCTTATTTTCTTCCTCCTATGCAATGTATTTGGGTGATTTCCCTTTTTTGCCAAGAAAAAGAAAAACCATCAATTTGTTAAAGAACTTCAAAAAAGGTACAAAGAACGAAAGCGAGTTATCCATGAAAGAGGGGAGTGAGGGGAGGTAGTAGCTAGAGAGAAAGGGTTTACAATAAATTGACATACCAGGTGTACCATAAGCAATGGAACAACTTCTCCCACGTAGAAAGAATGTAATGCCAAATTTTCTTGCAAATGAGAACAGACCAAATCTTTGAAAACGATAAGATCTAATTGAATTAGCAGTTGAAACCTTTCTAGGAAAACTTCGGAAATTCTTTCCCTGTAGAAGGTCCAATGAGACTAATGACTAGACAATCCCAAATTGATCTCAACTTATCTTTCATCCTTTTCACATGCTAGATGGTCCAAAGGGATGTGAGTGATGCTGGAGAGAACTCTTGATGTAGAGAGAGCATAAAAGAATTTCCTCCAAATAACTTTAATAAAAGATTTTCCCCTTGAGGTGGCATAATATGTTATTAAAATTCTTTTTTACAACAGAGAATTTTCTAATATATCAGATCTATTACGTGCATAAGCCTCAAAGTGAGGTTTTAAATACCATGGACAAGGCTGTCCTAGTTTTTCTATGAAACAGGATGCCTTGTATACGAACACTTGGCATGATGACCGTCCCATCTAGGCCATTTCCTGACTCATCCGGTCTTGAGACAATTCCCCACAATGATGCATGAGATGGTGGGATGCCCCACCTTCCCACCAGTATTTAGAACCTTGCCTTAAAGAAAAGATTACATACCAATAGTTCAAAGAAACAATTCCAAGTCACCTAAATATTTAAATAATCAATACATCATAAATTTATCAAATGAACATCAAACAATATTTTTGGTTTTGATCAAAATGTCTTTTAATAGACTGTCTTGATGGAATTTGATAGGTACAACTGATGCAAAGAACACTATATGAGAAGAGTTAGTCAAAGGGAAAAAGTCATGGAAGCTAGATATGGAGATAACTAACAAGAAAGAAAAGACAAGTAAAAATGGTTTTACCAGTGATTGTCTCCATGACTTAGCAATGACACATCCGATTTAGAGATAGGTGGCATTAATGCAAATAAACCTACATCTAGGAAGTTTCTCTTCAAAAAGCCCACCCAAAAAAATTAGATGAGGATAATTACCAAGATATTATATACAGAACCACTATTAAAGGGTAGTTATAGCTAGAATTAACTACCCAAAGTTAGTATGCATGACGAAGCTACTAACGAGTTTCTTTATAGATATTTGAGGGAGCCATCAAAAGGGTATCCTTACAACAAAATAAAGGCAAGATATGATTTTAGATTTCAACATAAGCAAGAGGTTCTAAGCAAGGTATACTAAACTGGTACCAAGACCCGTATCGATCGGTTGCTACAATAGTATGGTACATATCCATACCATGCCATTCCGGAGATGAATCGTTATTTTTTATTGTTGTTTTTGAACTGAAGTCGGAAAATGATTTGCCGACTTCACTGTAGTAAGCTGACAAAGCATCTACTATCTTTATTTCAAAAATGGCAGAAATAATAAAGGATCTCCTATTTCAAATTGCTTCCAAATAGGGGATCCCTATTTCAAAATAAAATAGTGAGGGCTCGAAAGCCCTCTCTCCTCTTTTCGAGTGATGGGAGTCTTCTCTCTCTCGGCCTCTCTCTCCCCCTCCCTCTCCCTCCCTTCCTCTCTCTCTCTCTCCCCCCACCCTCCTCCCCTTTTCTCACTAGATTTCTTAAACCAAGAGGTGGAACCATGTTGGTCAGTATATTCTGAACTGGATGGTTTGGGACGGTACCACTTTCCTTAATTCTAAGCATCGATGCTTTATCCTTTTCAGCACTTTGTCATTTAAGTTATTTTGAAATCTTTTAATATTTTAAGGTAGCATCTTATAAGTTGTAGCCATTTATATTTTCTATTCTTTCAAATTTTATTTGTAGGATATACTCTTTGAAGTCTTTGTAAGTCTTTTTGTAGTTACAAAATTTCAATATTTCAATGGATGATATGCCCTTATGATTCCATGAATTGTTGAATAAGGCATAATTGATCTCAAATCATTGTTTTGTCTTTTAGAGGGTGTTTGGTATGGGGTGATCTACCCAAGATCAAGGATGATGTTGGTGGAGGTGATGAGATCACCGTATTTGGTTACACAATAGTAATCATACATGAAAATGATCTTAAATCATCCTTACTCCTCAAATTATCAGTCAATCCAGTGATGGGATACTAATCCTTAAGATTGCGAATCTAGAATCATCCCAGGCAGTGATCTTGGGCAAAAATTTAAAGACAAAAATATCCCTTAATCTAGCAAAAAATTTGTATATCAATATACCATTAATATATTATATCAATATTATATATCTAATTATTATATTATATTGATATTATATATTATATTATAATATATTATTAATCATATTATTGTCATATTATGATTCAATAATAATATTAAAGAGTAGAAATATTTCATTGTACTTTATATCTATATAATAAAAGTATTTAATATATCACTTCTATTTGCCCTATTTTTCTAATCAAAATAAATATTCATGTTAATAAATAATATATTATAAGTATAAAAATATTAGTTATGTAATAACAATTAATATATTTTTATAGGATTAGTAATTTATAATTCTAATAAATATATTTTTATAGAATATATCAATTATTAGTATATTAATAAATATATTAATATTTTATTATAATATATTTTATATGATTAATAAATATACTTTTATGGAACATATCATGGGTAGTTTTGGTATTATATGGTCAGTGATAAAAAATTCTTATGAAATATCAAATAGGTTACTCATAGATACCTAGGGATCTTTAATCACTGGACCATGGTCTATCAAACGCAGTGATCTTAGATCATTGGAGATCAGATCACCATATGATTTGAATACTGATAATCTTAGATCACTAAGGTGATCTCATTTGGTTCACCAAATGCTGTCTTAGAATCATGCGATAACCTTATGGAATATCACAAGGAATGGCACGCTTAAATCATGGCATTTCAAAGATACTCTAAACGCATGGCAAATTTGAAGTTGTCTTCATTGAGGCATAAAGAACCCAAAAAGAATTGGCCATCAATCTTAAAGTAAAATAAATGTGCAAAGAATATCATAATCTTGTTAAGTTTAATTTAATTATGGCTTGATGTAATATTAAAATCAAATGGGAAAGAATATTTCACCAGTTGAAAGTTTCTACACACAAATCTTTTTAACTTGGTTTATTAGAATTATCAAGAAGAAAAGGAAATTTTTTTGAGAAGGAGAAGGACTTTTGAGGCTGAAAAATAGCGATCAAGCAGTCAAACTTCAAGATTTCAATTTCACATTTAATTGGTGAGTCTCCATAACATATTTGGAATTGCCCTTGTGTCTCTTAAGGACCGGTGCTCTACTATGCAGTCCTATTGCAAGTAAGAGTAGATTAAAATCGAATAGCCAATAACTATAGGAATATCCTCCCGGAATATATTAGAACAATTCCTAGATCTACAAACTACTAGCTCCAAGTTTTTGTCACATGCAACACAAAATAAAGTATAGATTATATCCAAGAACTTTCTTCATAGTGGATCTACGGAAAGGAAACCATCCATGTGAGTAGTTGAGTGGTAGTTTATCAAACAAAGATATAGAATGATGCAGAATTGTTATGTAAATCGGCATGGTGGAAGAACAATGGAGAGCCCAAATGAGTGTATAGTAGGGCTTTCATGATGTTATGTGAATCTGCATGGTGAAAGGACAAGCGAGAGCCCAAATGAGTGTATAGTGGGACTTCCATGATGAGTCCTTGTTGGGAGCTAAAGCTTCATAAATTATCCCTAAACTTTTGTTGGTCGTGTTTCAAGAAGTGAAATAAATAAAATACATACAATTTGAAAAAAGGAGAAGCCCAAACATAGCTACTTAGCAGATGTGTTGGTTAATAAAAGGTAAATGAAGAAGAGCATGGCCATTGTGGCAAGAGAGAGAACCCTAGAAATGGTGACTTCTTGCACTAGTCAATTAGTGGACAAAGAGTGCTTCAAATTTGTTCACTAATTATTTGGAAATCAGATTTGGAATAACAATCTTTTGAAATCATCTCGATCAATTGACCAACTAACAATCAAGTCTTCAAATTCAAATAGTTATCTAAAATTGAGCAATGTCCATTATAAAACCAGATTTAATACAAAGATTATCTAGAAGTGATTTTCAAAAGCCATAAAAAGAAATCCAACAAAATAACTTTTATTTTTGGTAGACACTCAAATTTGCAGATACTTGAGATGTTGAAGATATGACATAAACTATCTAATTGTTGAGATACATCACAAATATCTAACCACATTGTCTTGAAGCTATACAACAAAGTATTGTTACTTTAATACCATGAAAGTTTGATATGCAATTGCAGGAAGCAACATGTTCCCACACGAACATCAACTAATATTTACAAACATGTACATAAGGTATGGTTGCCACATGGTCAGTATACTAAAAAGTATAACAAGTTACAACATGAAGACTATACATAAAAATACAATCGACATGTATGTATTCTAGTACTCAATAACTTGCTATATATGTTAGCATTCTTTCATAAATATTCATTGAGAGGCACTCCAGCAACTGACATAATGATTATCAGTGGAAAAGATATAGTCATATTTTATACATAATAATTACAATCAAGGTCTGAAGTATCAGAACTGGCACCTATGCTACAGTACCATGCCATTCTAGTGCATACTGACAAAGGAAAACTAGAGAGGGAGGGGGAGGGGAAGAGGGAGGAGAGAGAGGAAGAGGGAGGGATGGAGGGAGGGAGAGGGCTTAGAAGCCCTCCTCTCCTAGAGAGAGGGGGGGGGGAGGAGAGATGCCAGGGGAGGGAGAGAGGGGGCCTGGAAGCCCTCTCCTTCAATCATCTATAGGAGCCACTGGCCGAGTCCCTGTTTCCAATGGAATAGGGGCTCAGCCCTATCTTTTTAAGTTTTTCATGTTTTTTAAGTGAAGTCAATAGACACACAAGGCAGTCCACCACCTTCTATAGATTTTTTGATGCTGCTCCATAAATATATCCTTCAATCATCTGTAGCGGCCACTAGCCGAGTCCCTATTTCTAATGGAATAGGGGTTCAACCCTTTCTTTTTAATTTTTTCTTGTTTTTTAAGTGAAGTCAATAGGCACAAGGCATTCCACCACCACCTATAGATTTTTGATGCTACTCCATAAATATATTAATTGAGATTTTATAGTCCATCTAAAATCTAAAATAATTTTGAATAATTTATATAGATTAATGGCTTAAAATGAAAAGTAGTTGAACAATAGGCAAGATTCAATTTTTTAATTTTAATAATATTGACAAGATCTCTAAATATTAAAATTTTTTCGAATTTTATGATTTAAGATTGATCATCTAGATTTTGGCTCATCTCATTTTGTGAATCTCTAGCAGTTAAAAGTTGACCTGATGCTTGAGGTTATCTTGGACCCAATTGGGGTCCTCTGGAAACTACATCGATGTACCATCCCACTTGGGTTTTTGAATGGATGGGAACAAGGAAGTACATACCACAAAAAATCTGCACCATTCACTCCTAACACATGTCCTTCAAGCAAAAAGAAGTGTGCTAACTTCACTTAAAGATCAGAAAAAATTTAAAATGTATGGCCAAGCCCTTATTTTGTTCGAAATAGGGCCCCAACTAGCAGCCCATGCAAATGATCTAAAGCAGAGAGAGGGCTTCAAAGCCTCCTCTTTCCCTCACTTTTCCTCTTTCCTTCTCCCTCTTCCCTTGCCTTCCTGATTTCTCAATGTGAAGGCCAGAATTGTCCCGATCTGCCACCAAAATGGCTCGGTACATTTTGAATTGGATGGTTTGGGATGGTTCCAAAGAACAGTGAGGTTAGGATGAGTCCATCAACATCCTCCATTGCAAACTCTGTAAATCAGAGAAGTGTATGGATTGGGTTTATCTTTAAATTAGGTTTCTCCAATAATGGCGTCATCAATTGACTGACATCAATCTTCCTCTATATGCAGATGAGAAAGCAATTACTAATCCTAAAATCCATAAACAAAAAACAACTAAAGATTGAAAGATGAAAAATTGAGTGATAAACAACTTGGTAGGATAAGAATGAAAGAAGACTAAAACTTCTTCTAGAGTAGGCCACAAAAAGTTCACCAAGGATTTGGTATTGGAAAAAATATATTAATTCACCTAACAAAGACATCAAGATATGATTGGAGGCTTCAAGAAGCTTTGTATGCCAACATGAATCAGTGAGGGAATCCTGCGACAGACCAAAATCCAGCACTAAGACTCTCTAAAGATTCATAAGACTCAAAAGGGGAAATATGCTGAAGACCACATAAAATTGCTGTTCAATGTCTTGGTTATGTCAAAGAACAAGTAGTAAAATCATAAACAAATCAATTTGGCTTGCAAAGGATCAACCATTAATAAAGTTGTTAATACTCTCTCACCTGTAAAGAATGGACATGGCCTGGATATGACATAATGCAGATATTATTGATATTAAAAATCTTGAAAGAATAGGATATTTTATGACTACGACCAGGATATGACCATAAATATATTGTTGTCGTATATATAAAAATATATAATATAATTGGTTACAACAATAGCATTGTCAATATCATGTTTTGAAACTCAAGCCAGTCCAACTAGTTTATCTACCCATATTGCCACCCACAAGTTATTTCAGGTTGGTTCTAACAAAAACCAGGGAAATTGAAAATCCATTTGATTTATTCACCCAGGTGATTCAATTGCATCAATTCCTGGTCAAATAGGTGTCAACTAGCTAGTTCAACAGTTAAAAGTTAAAATAGGAAAAACTATATATGTGTGTATCAATGTGTGTGTGTGTGTGTGTGTGTGTGTGTGTGTGTGTGTAACTATATAAGATCTAATTTTCTAAGACTAGTGCCTTTCAGCCTAAATAGCAATGAAGTTTTCAAATCTCAAACCCCATCTCCCTTCTCATTTTTCACTGCAACTATTAATGCTAGGCTTGCCAAATTTCTAGTTTTCCTTTGCCACAATGGCCATCATTGATAGCTAGAATTAAGGAAATAGCCCATATGCCCAATCTCTCCTCTCTCGCTCGTTGGATTATTGTTGAAGCTTCATCTATTTTGGCATGTATTATTTCTATCCTATATGAAAAGAGCAAGTCAATATTGCCCATGACAAATGAGATACGGGATTGGAATTGAGAATGCAATAAGAAAGGGTGTAAGATTGAAATTGGAAACTCATTCCAACAAAGAAAATGGGTGGATTTGGGATATGAATATTTCTCACCCCTTTTAACCTTATTCATGTGATCAATTAGGTCTACTTGTGGTAAAATGGTAGACTTGTGACTTAGGCAATCAAATGGATCAAAATCAGCCAATAGTCTAGAAAACAACATTGTCTACATGCTCCATCATTTGGTCACCATTCAAATTTATAAACCATAATTCATACTGCAGGCAATAACATCAACATGAGGCAGGAAAAACCATAATCCTCATTCCTAGAAGTCTCTTATCTGCATCTTGGATGTATCTGGAAGTAATCAGAGAATCCTTTTTAATGTAAGAAAAGGATGCTTAAAATAAATTTCTGAGACTTATTCATATGGATCCAATAAGTATTTTGGTCCAAGACATATCAAGTACAGACAAGGAGTGTAATTTGAAAAATTCATGCATCCCAGTTTCTCAAATTCTTGAAACCTAAGTACATTAGATAATAAATGAATTAGCTCAACTCCTCCGGTAGTTTCAATTATAAAGATTGGCTAAAAAACTGACCTAGTTAAATTTTGATCATATCATCATAATCATGCAAAGCCTAGTGGAGGATGAATTCCTTTTGAAACTAAGCAAAGTTCTATCGCATTCTTTGGATTCCAATGCCTTGTTTGACATCAGACCAGCAATAGGTCACCAATTTAGGCAATGGATTATAGTGGCTAACTACAGCAAAAACATATGAACATGAAGAGGAGATATGATTCAATCAATGGTTGACAATAACAATAGACTAGTGGATCGCTCATAGTTCCTTGGAAATGGTGGTGAATTTTGTGGTTCCTGAGGGTTTAATATCAAATACTCAAAGCTATAAAGGAATTGCATCAAATTTAGGCCTTTACACTAAGCATCCAAAGTCAAAAGAATAAAAATACATAGAGAAAACAAAATAAGGATGTACATGATGCAATGATGTTGACAACCATAGGCTGCTTATCTTTACAAAGAATGAAATTAGGTAATATCGGAAGTTTCCCTAAATGAGATTACATTTCATTTAAAATTTTAATTCACAAAGAAGACCTAATAAAAGCGGGTCAAACCAGTTTGACATTGGCCATAGTTAGTAGGTGTTCCATAGGTCACAATCAGAAACCTTGCCATGTGATAACATTTGCCATACTAGTCGGTAACGTGCCATATCAAGCATCCCATGCCAGTACTGGCACCGAACTGGTACAAAGTCTTGTACCATACTGAGTGTCTTGCCCTCTCATATTGTATCACATACCGACACTATAATAGGATAGTAGTGATATGGGGTCTAGTACCAAGATGAAAAACCTTGCCATATATGATGAAAACATTAAAGAAACCCAAATTAAAATTTTACTAGTACAAACATTGTATTATACCTTAACAAAACAAATTAAATTTAGAT
Organism: Cocos nucifera; assembly: GCA_006176705.1. Classification (NCBI taxonomy): domain Eukaryota; kingdom Viridiplantae; phylum Streptophyta; class Magnoliopsida; order Arecales; family Arecaceae; genus Cocos; species Cocos nucifera. The sequence continues at coordinate 1,219,389 of QRFJ01000659.1, forward strand.
AAGTTTTGATACCTAGTCTCATAGTAGTACCTTGTCAGTTGGTATGATACTATATAGTAAATCCCTGTACCAATACAATAAACAAATGATATGCTGTTGGGGTTGGAAACCATAGAATGCATTAATACAGGGGTGTATGGCACCGCATACCATACCAGCACCATTATGGGTACCTTACCTGTACTGCCAATATGGTTTGGTGCTTAAAATACTGCTTCAAACTTCAACATTAATCCACTAGTGAGACAAACTTACAATAAAAAGAATGAATTAAACATGTCCAAATATCACTGAGCGAATTGCTAAATCCTGCACATGATTTGATTTATAACAACAATACTTTCGATCCACACACACAGGAATAAATTACTAAACAGAAATAATTACTAATAGCATCATAAAATTACATAAGCAATCAGGACATTTCACGAAGTATCCTTTCAATGTATTTATTAATTATTACTAAAAGGCTTTTGATTAATAAAAGTTAAGGGTAATTTACATAAATCTAAAAATTCACATACTGCTATGTTTTTTAGAGAACCTAGGAAAAAAAAGATTTTCAAAGAACTTTCTCCAAGTGTCCTCATATCAGAATAAGCACATATATGGTTAAATTTTACATGCTGCATACAAGATTAAAGATGGTTGCAACTAGTTTGAAGTTTCTTGGAAGAAGGTTCTCAAGTAGATATGATAAAGAAGAGCTAACCATAACTCCATGGTCCATATTACAGACCAGTATATAACCAAAGGCACTAGATAAGATAAAATAATAACTGAAACTAATGAGAAAGATTAAAGGGTGATGAACGATGAAACACTCTTCTTTTCCTTTTTTTTCTTTTTTTTGACATAAAGATGGCAACAGCCATCAACATTAAGATGAGGCACTCTTAGCTCCAACAAAGCTCCCATGTTCTCATACAGATAACTAAAGGCATTAGCACAAGAAAATATGCAAAAAAGTAACAACTCTATTGAGACAAAATTAAATTTAAAATTTCAATCTAGCATATTACCTTGAACATGATCATGCTAGCAAAAATAGTTAAAGTAGTGAACATCACATAGTAGACGGGAGAAACCACAGCAGTATTGAATATGTCCAATGCCTGCATAATTGAAGGATGCAATGTCATTATTAAGTATTAACTAATAACTTCACAGCAAAATGATAACTTCATGGCTGGTATAAATTTACATCATAATTAGGCACTAAGAAGTCCTCTTATAGTAATACACAAGATCTTCACATGATCAGCTACTGGCTTAGTAGCACCTTGTTTGGAACTTACCATGCATCTCTCTTCTATAAAGTTTACTAATCCTGTGCATGCTCTATGATATTCATGCATGTACTTTCTCTTTTAGAGCACAAAAGGTCCCTGGTTACCTATAGGGTTCATACTTATCTCATGATGGAACCAGTCATGATTCTCCAATATCACCTTAGATTTTCATTAGGAAAAGAACCATTTTACCCCTCCAGTAAGTAGCACATATGTGTCAAGTTCCCAAGAAGAACAGAAGTGGCAAGGTGATGTGATGATTTTCTCTAACAATTTTTGCATTAGATAAGCATTAGAAGGGAAAGATTTTTATGCCCTGAGAAAATGCAGATATAAGAAAAGTATTGCACCATACATCCTGTAGTAAAGCGCACTAAGCCCAAAGTCCAAACAAATAAAAAAAGTATGGTAATGGAATAGAAACTATCTGGTTGTCAAAGCAACTGCAACAAGACAATGTGAAATCATCCTGTACCAGATTACAAGAAATTCACAAGGCACTTTAATCTCTGAACCCTCATAGTATAAGTTATTATGCTTCAAAAATCTTACAGGAATGGCCAAATAATGCTCAGAAGTCAGAACCACATGAGAATTAAAATCATTAGATCTTGAATAATCAAAGTCAACTATATGCCTCATTGTACTCATTAAAAAAAATTCTCTAACATGCATATTACAATTACCTTGTTTAGGTAGTTCAACTGCATGAGACAACATATGACTACAACTGCAGCAAAAAGCCAAGTCTGAGCATAGATAAATTGATTTTTTCCTGTAAATGTTAGCTTTATGGCAATGCCCAGTGCTTTCACACTCATTACCTGTCACAATGAACATTTGGAATGAAGAGAGTACAAAATTTACCCAGATTATATTTGTTGAGCTTTTTAACATACCGTAAGAGAACCCATCAGTGAGCAAATTCCAATATATACAACCATATGTGTGTCACCATAACGTGGAGCTAACTGGATGATTAGGAAAATAACTAGGAAAACAACCATGCAAGTGTAGGCAATGAAACCTGTCGATCCAATATTATTAGTTTGAAATGACTAGAAAGATTAATGATGTGCAATACCATAACGAAATTATATCCAGAAAGAAACTTTAATCGAGAAGATACCATGACTGACCATGTTTCCCTTCAAAAGGGAAAAAATCATGAGATATTTTAAGTTTGCCTCTCCAAGAAGGCATAAGTTGATTCAAAGGTTGTCAACTTGTCATACAACATGCCATTTTCAGCACAGAAAACAAAATTAATATGGATGATTCCCAGAGGCATCAAATTTTGTTTGCCAAAAAAATTTACCTGGTTCAGTAGCAAGGGTCCACACCTCCTTCACTGATTCAATATCCTTCTCTTTTGGAGCATGCAAAACAATAGTTGTTGAACCCATGACACAAAGAATGCAGCCAAGGATACCAAAAATGTGCAATTTCTCATCCAAAACAAAATGTGCTAGCACTGCACTGTATGAATGAGAGATTTAGTAACAAAATATGTGAGGTAATTCTCCACTTTGAATTCTAAGCACCATATAGTGTCACACCTGACAATAATGCTTAGAGCTCCCAAAGGAGTTACAAGTATTGCTGGAGCAAATGCATAGGCAGCAAAATTAGCTATCTCACCACCAATCACTATGAAATAAAAGAGACAGAGTTAATATAAATAAGTAAAACTTTTCAAGAAGAATTTTGGGAAAGGAGTTCAAGAAGGAGAAACGTTGAATCTTAAAGGTTCATTCGATAACTAGAGACCAGGAAAAAAAATTAATGAAAGGTAGCAATCATCATTGTTTCAACAGATTTAAAATTATTATTTGCTGACAACAACATCCACCAAACAACCAGTGCTGCAGTTGGAATTTATTCAAACACAGTAAGAAGCAGTGATAGGTGAAACTGACATTCTTAATGACTGACACTTCTATGATTGAAGTTGCAAAGAAACGGTAAATCACCATCATCTGTATAATTTTGAGGCAATTGCACATGAAATCTGTAAGCTGAATTTGGAAATTTGTTGGCAAACTCACCTACAAAATGTGATGTGAAACTTCTTAGCAAATAGGTGGTGGTGTGAACCCATTTGTTTAGTATTGCACAGACTAGAGTTGGGAATTTTGGTGCACCTGGGTGGAAGCATGGATGGCTGTGAATTCTCATCTCACTAGAAACAATTTAATTATTCATGTAACTTAATAAACGCACTATTTTTAAGGGGGTGCACTTTTCTTGCCTCTCTTCTTTATGTTAAAAACTTAACTGAATGGTCTGTACTAATTACATATGGAGATAGCTGTAGAGGTGGGAAAACAAAGGAATTTGTTATGCTTGGTCTGCTGTCATAAATTCTTCTTATAATAGACAATCCTGCATGCCTCATGTTGTCAGATTCAAGGCTTTTTCATTATACACAATGGATCTACATATTAAAAGGGCTCACATCAGGTAATACATAAATACACCACACAGAAGGGTCCTTATTACAGAATCTATAGATACAAATTATAGAAATTGGAGGATGGTTGAAGAGATGAAACTTTGGTATATAGAAATTCATATATCAAGATATAGGAGCAAGGATATTGAAATAATATTGGGATTTAAGGTTGCAAAAATCCAAAGTTCAAGTTGCTGGTAGTTCTGCTTAAACTTCAAATTACACGCAGTCTGCACTTGAGAGATTGTAATCATTAAAGGAATTGCCAAGGGGGAGCGCAGTTGAGCTGGAGAAAAACCAACCATCTAGTCTTAGGAATTAAAGGGGTTTGCTCAGTTGACTTCAAAGACTGCAATTTAACAAACTTTGGCTTTGCTTGTATTAGCTAAATTTGAGCAATCAACAAAAGAAACAAAAGAGATTAAATGCAAAAATGGTTAATATTGAGGATAAGGTAAAGGAGAAGTGCAATAGAGATTGTGTAAAGGCCAAATAGAAGAAGGAAAAAATACAACAAAAAATATAAGGGCAAGAAGAGAAGACTAACTAATTTTATTTTGTAAAAAAAACTGGCCCTTATATAAGCAGGGTGGAGCATAACACAAAGAACAAAATGTGAAAAGGGAAAGAACAGTAGACAATTAAGTACTCTTATGATGACTCGAAGCAATGCAATATCATGAATGCAGGCCAACCTAGTGGCCTAGTGTCATGGACTTATGGCCCAAAAGCTTAAGCTGTTAGGAGGAGGACTGGCCTTGTAACAACTCAGGACCTCATCCAAAAAGGCTAATTAGAAGATATTATTTGGATTCCTTGGTCTTATATAAGTACCGAAGATATATTCCGTACATAGCCAATATGGGGCTAAATACATGTATGTACGAGTCCTCACATATTCCCCTTATTTGAACCTGGCATCCTCACTAAGTTAAGAATCCAAATTTGTTCAAATTTAATCATAAATACCATGATCAGTTTATGGTCAGCCCCAATAAGCTCATGCTGCAATGTCCCCAAGTCCATATAGGCCATAGGCAAAGTCCGCTCTGATACCATTGATCACAACTCAAGATCTCACCTAAAAAGACTAGTCAAAAAATATTATTTAGATTCCTTAGTCCTGTCTAAGTACCCAAGATCTACCTCATGCATAACCGATGTGGGACTAAACACATGGCCGCATAAGGCTTAGGCTAATAAACCCATGTGGCATCTTTTTATTACTCAATGTGGGACTATAACAATCCTCCACTCAATCTCTTGATGTCCTTATCACAACTAACTCTTACTTGAAAGAAAGAGCCCACCCATGGCCTGGGTCCTCCTTAACCCTATCGGATCCTTTAGTGAGGGGCCCACATGACTAATAAAGGTTATGGCATACAATGGGCTCGACTCTAATACCACTATCACGGACTCACAGCTCAAAAGCTTAAGCTATTAGGAAAAGGATTGGCCCAATCTAATAAACCATGTGGCATCCATTTTATTAGTCAATGTGGGATTATAACAATCTCCCTTATCTAAAGTTGTGATACCTTCATCATGGTTAGCTCCTACTCGAAAGAGGAGGGCCCACCCACGGCCCAAGTCCTACTCAACCCTATTGGGTCCTCCATGATCCTAGTAACCCTGAATGAGGGACCTACATAACTAACAAAAGTGATGATATAGAACGGACCTGGCTCTAATACCACTTGTCATGGACTCACGGCCCAAAAGCTTAAGTTGTTGGGAGGAGGACTATATCAGGCTAATAAACCCATATGTAGGGCTGAGCAAATAACCGAAACCTGAAGAAGCCCACCCAATCCAATCCAATGAACATCGATTTCGATTGGTTGAAAGATATAAATCAGGTGGAATCGGATTGAGATTTGTAGAAAAATTGATTATTTACGGTAGGTTCGGTTCCTGCACTCTTAACATATAACCCATCTGAACCCGACACCATCCAGCTGAACCCGACACAATCCATTCAAACCTGCAAATAAGCTTAAGTGGGTTAACATTAGACTTAAAATCAAAATTGGGTCAATATAGAAGGCCAAACTGACACAACCCATCCGCACGCGCTACAAACCGCTCACTTCAGTTTCAAACGGTTTATACATGCTCAATGATCGGCAGCAGGTTCAATTTTTTTCAACCTGATTAGATTCAGGTGAAATTTTTATCTTAACCTGATCGAACCCAACCTGTGCTCAGTCCTACCCATATGGCACCCCTTTTGTCAGTCAATATGGGACTATGATGCAAAGTAAACCCACCAAGTGTTTGGGAGCCCTATCACCGAGGCACCAACCACTATTAGAGGCCATGGGAGAAGTTGCATCCTGGATGCCTAGGTTGGCACCTAAAATGTATCTAAGCACACAAGGGTCAATTAAAGGTTGAGAAGCCATAAGACCTTTGCTAACTAATTAAAGGCAACCTAGTAATTTTAATCTATATATTTTAAATGATGATAAATTGTCTCCTTCCCTTTTAAACAATTTTCTCCTCCTAAGAATTCATTTTAAGGAGAAAAAATTGGTGTTAAAATAGAGGATGGGAGGTTATATATCATCTACCACATAAAAAATATACTATTATTTAAGTAAATACACTCCTTAAATAATATACTAGATGGAGAGGCAAGTCTAAACACCTAACTAGTATGAGTTCACAACCATCTGTCAGATCCTCCTTCGCTCTTGAACCGATCACCTATACCCAATGTTGTTAAGATCGAGATGAAATCACATCATAGAGTGGATTAGATCAGATCGGATCATGGATCAGATAACAAATCATAAATTAGTTTATATTTCTTCCATAATTTTGAAATACAAAGAAATAAAAATTAATATATGAGTCAAATATAGTATGTTAGATAATTAATTAAGATCTCACCATATTTAGTATAACCATGTTTGATTATAACCATATATTAAGATCTCACCATATTTAGTATGTGTCCAAGTACATTGTATCTAGTATGAGTCCAAGTACGTTATATCTAGTAGCCTATAAAGGCCCTTTGAGAGACTAAAAGAAATAATATAATAATTCTTTTTCTTCTCTATACTTCTTTACATGGTATCAGAGCCAGAATTGATGGATTCCTAAATCTTCAATCCTTCATGCCCTCGTAGATCATCATCATCATTCTCTTCAAAGATCTGATCTAGATTTGCTCCGTTGACCACCAATTCCTCGCTTTCATCATCCGTTACATCAACTATGACCTCATCCATCCCGTCTCTCTCAGCGGATCTCAAACCAGATAGTTACTGCATTACCATTGAGACTCTCAATGGTTTCGATAACTACATGCGGTGGTCTCTCACAATCAAAAGATTCCTCACCAACAAGTGCATGTTGAAGCATATTACTCACGATCCTCCTTTTTCTACAGATCCAACTTATGACACATGGATCTGTGATGATGCCATCATCATGAACATGATGACTAACAGTATGAAGAAATCTGTTAGTTCCATCATTTGTTATCTACAATCTACCAAAGAGATCTGGGATACTCTCCAAACTCAATATTCCTCCATCAACATGTAGTGGCTTTATGACATGTTCCAGGAGATCCATGAGGTAGAGCAAGGCGATGACATTCATGCGTTCATTGCCAGCTATACCCTTTTCCTTGAGGAATGGAAGATCTATCAGCCATACTCACCAAACGTCGTTGTTCAGGAGCCTCAGCGACAGGATCTTTTCGCTATTCTTTGCCTTAGGCATGTGCACCCCTATTTGGAGGGTGTTCGATCCCATCTCTTGGCAACTCTTTCTAGCCCAACTTTGTGTGATCTTGCCACTCATCCACCCAGAGTGAAGGCACCTTCTCCTACATCAGTCGTAGATCTTACTCCATAGCCTACAGCACTTGCATCTCATCACGGTCGTTGTTCAACATCATTTCACGACCATGGTGACCGTGGATTGATCTATCGGAGTTGTGGTAGGGGGCATACCTCATCTCCTCAGAGTACTAGTTATGGCAACAATACCAAGTACTGCACCTACTATCACAGCACGAACCATATCTATGAGACGTGCTGGAAATGTCTTGGTCGTACTTCTTCTATGCATCAGGATCCTATGATGACTACTTCACCGGATTCCGCATCTTGTTGGTTCTACATCTTCTCAGGTCACTCTTACTATTGATGAGTACACCACCTTTTGCAATCTGCTTTCCAAGACTTCAGGCAATTCTGTCCAAACAGGTATGGCATGTCTTGTTTCATCTCATCAATGGATCATAGATTCTAGGCTTCCGAACACATGACACCTTTAGCTTTATCATCCTTTACACCACTTTCCGATTTTCATGTGCACATTGCTGATGGTTCACCTATCTCCGTTCAAGGGGTAGGCACTATTGATTTCACCAACACAATTCACCTCAAATCTATTCTTCAAATTCCTACCTTTCTGTCTAGTTTATTATCCGTTAGGAAACTTTGTGTTGATCTCAACTGCTCCGTAACCTTCTTTCCTTCATATTGAGTTTTTAGGATGTTATGATGAGAAAAGTGATTGGAGCAGGTCATGAGAACCACGGTCCCTACATCTTTGGTCAGTCGGATTCTACATCAGCCTTTAGCACCTCCACTGAGTCTTCGTTCTAGCATCGCAGATTGGGTCATCCATCCATATCAATCCTTAGGCAGTTAGTACCAAGTTCTAAGTTCCTTTCTGATTTTTCATGTGAATCATGTGAATTAGGAAAACATCATCGAGTTTCCTATCCTAGTCGAGTCAATAAACAGAGTAATTATCTTTTTGATTTAATTTATTCTGATGTGTGGGGTCCCATAAAATTTTTTGGCATTAATAAATTTAAATATTTTGTCACCTTCATTGATGACTATTCTCGTATGACTTGGCTATTTTCGATGAAAAATAGATCTAAGTTATTTTTCATTTGTCAACATTTTTTTAAAGAAATTCAAACTCGATTCAAAACAACTCCCAAAATATTTCATTCTGACATTGCAAAAGAATGTGAGTCATGATTTCGAAAACTTCTTTGTTCAAAATGTGATTTTACATGCGCCTATACACCCAAATAAAATAGAGTTGCTGAAAGGAAAAATAGACATTTATTAGAGACTGCTTGCACTTTAATGTTTGACATGCATGTTCCAAAATCTTAGTGGAGTTTTGCAATTCTCATTGCCTGCTACCTCATAAACTATATGCCTAATAAGGTTATTGGAAATGTTTCCCGCTTTAGTCTGGTTTTTCCTGATCGTAATTCATTTCCTCTTCCTGCATGGGTATTTGGTTGCAGTTGCTTTGTTCCGTCTCTTTCACCAGGCAATGACAAACTAGATCCTCGTGTAATCAAGTGTGTCTTCCTTCGTTATTCACGTCTGTCCAAAGGATATTTTTGTTATTCCCCAAAAAAGAAATGCATATTTACTTCTTCTGATGTCTCCTTTTTCGAAACTTAATCATTTTTCCCAACCCATACTACTTCTCCGGAAAAAGAACTTAGTGTACCATTGCCAATTGTTAATAGTTTGGACTTCCCCACTCCTATGCCAATATTGGAGAAACCTATTCTGGTTTATACTAGAAGACATGAGACTGATGTACATCCATCTCCTCCAAGTATTAGAACTACTGATCCTCCACCTCCACCATCAATTTCACCATCTGATAATATCCTAGATGACCTCCTAATTGCTCTAAGAAAGGGTAAGCGCACATGTACCACTCATCCTATTGGTCAATTTGTCTCTACCACTCATCTCACCCCCAGTTTCAGGCCTTTACATCCTGCCTCGACTCTATTGCTCTCCCTTCTAGAGTTCAGGAAGCCCTACAACACCCTGGTTGGACAGCTGCTATGAATGGGGAATTGCAGGCTCTTCAGCAGAATGATAATTGGAAGTTAGTCAGTCTACCACTTGGTTGTAAAGTAGTTGGCTGTCGGTGGGTCTTCACTATAAAGCATAATCCAGATGGGATGGTTGAGCATCTTAAGGCTCGCCTTGTTGCCAAAGGGTTCACCCAAAAATATGGCATCAACTATGCAGAGATTTTTTCGCCTGTAGCTAAACTAACATCCGTTTGGCTTTTTATTTCTCTAGCATCTACTAGTTCCTGGCCTCTTCATCAATCAGACATCAAAAATGCCTTCTTAAATGGTGAGTTAAAGGAGACGGTTTATATGCAACAACCTTCTGGGTATGGGCGACAGGGAGAGAATTTGGTCTGTTCACTCAAGAAGTCTCTTTATGAGCTCAAATAGTCTCCTCGTGCATGGTTTCAGAAGTTTGCTAAGGTTATCTACTCCTTTGGCTTCTCTTGGAGCAAAGCAGATCATTGCATATTCACGAAGAGAGGATTGAAAAGGATCATCATTCTACTTATTTATGTTGCTGATATCATCGTTACTAGTAGTGATTCTCAAGGTATAATTGCTATCAAGTAACACCTCTCACGAGTATTTCAGGCCAAAGATCTTGGACCTTTACGCTACTTCTTAGGAATTAAGGTAACCCATACCAAGAACGGTATCTTCCTATCACAATGGAAGTATGTTCTTGATATACTCTCATAGACTAGATTATTGGAATGTCGACCTCGTGACACTCTTATGGATCCAAATATCAAATTATTAGCCTATACCACCGATCCTCCCTTTTCAGATCCTAATAGGTATAGGCAACTTATGGGGAAACTCATCTACGTATCAGTTACTAGACCGAACATCTCATATGCTGTGAGTTGTGCTAGTCAGTTCATGCAGACTCCTACCATTACTCATTGGAAAGCTGTCATTCATATTTTTCGCTATCTGAAAAAAGCACCTGAACAAGATTTATTGTTCAAACTAGGAAAATCCTTAATCTTGCAGGACTACTCGAATGCTGATTGGGTTGGTTTTGTTGATGATCAGCGTTCTACTAGTAGGTACCTAGTTTTCTTTGTCGGCAATCTTATTTTTCTTTGTCGGCAATCTTATTTCTTGAAAAAGCAAGAAGCAAACCATAGTTGCTCGTTCCAGTGCCGAAGCAGAGTATTGACCCATTGGACACCTTGTTTCCGAGATTCTATGGTTGCACTCCCTCCTACGAGATCTTGCATCATTACATTATCTCAAGTTTCCCTCTCCTGTGATAATCAAGTTGCTATGCACATTGCAAAAAATCCAATGTTTCCTGAGCACACCAAACACATCAAGGTTGATTGTCACTTAGTTCGAGATGAGTAGGAGAAGAAAGTTGTTTCCTTTGTTTATATACCATCATCTTCACAGTTAGCTGATATTCTCACCAAGACATTACCTCCAAAGTTATTCCACACCTTCATGGACAAGCTTGGCTTTGACAACATCTATGCTCTAGCTTGAGGGGGAGTGTTAGAGTAATTAATTAAGATCTTACCATATTCAGTATGCGTCCAAGTACATTGTATATAGTATGTGTCGAAGTACATTGTATCTAGTAGCCTATAAAGGCCCTTTGAGAGGCTAAAAGAAATAATATAATAATTCTCTTCCTTCTCCATACTTCTTTACATAGTATATGAGAAAATAATAGAAAACCATGCATACAAAAAGTCTAGTTTCCACCAAAATAAGCCAATATATAGCATGTCTAATGAAATAAACGTTGTGTTTGGTGGTTCAGGACATTGATAAGATACCTATCAATTCAATATCATTTTAGTTAGAATGTCATATGAAACAAATAATGATAAGGATTTACTTTATGCATGTAAAAGATATGCAAATTTGCCTCTTACTTTTAGCTCCACGAACTCTAATAACAAGGTTGGTTTACTAAAGACTTATTAATAATTAGTAATAAGTAATTTAGAATGCCAAATACTCAAATATATTTAGAAAATGGAATAATACAATTTAATATCTAAACAGCATAATCAAATCATCTTATAACCCAAGAGACTATATAATATGGAAATCCTATTTTCCCGATCAACCATAATCCAAAAATATGATCCGGATCATTTAGGGCCATTTTGATCTAGATAATGAGATCCCGATTTTGAATTGTAAGATTTTAACAACAACATGATGCCTACTAAACATCAAATACAACTTTCCTTGTTGAATGTTTGATTGATTAATGATATGTTATAGACATCTGTTCATGGAATAATCATATGATCTGTGTGGACATGTATTGTATTCTCCCATAAAATTGATCATTAAAGCTCCCTTGTGTTCTTTACTACTATTGTCCCATAACTTTGGAATCTATATGATAGAATATATTATTTATATTAAAATAATTAACTATATTACTGCCTGGCTGCCTATATATTCTCCTTTCAAGCAGGTCAGTGCCTGAAATTGTCTAGGCAACTGATAACTAATGTAGCCCGATACAAAATAGGACTATTAGAATTGAATTGACTTGTACATGAAAATTATAACTGATTCTTGCTCTTTTAACCAGAGATATAAACAAATGAGAATAATTGAAGCTGTAAGGTGAAGAAAAGAGTGTACAGGAAAGATAAGAATAAATATTGTTGGAGGGTTCTTGGCACCCTATTGCTCTGTAAAACAAGGTAGGCCAAATTATCCCCAACTGGATAATTTGGGTCATACCAAACAAACCAGTCAAGCACCAAAATGGTTTGATCAATCTGGACATATTGACCTTAACAAACCCCGATCCTCCCTCTGTCCCAAACTCTTGGGCGGTCTCTCTCTTGACCTCTCTATTCTAGGGTTCCGATCTCCACCCCTTGCTAGTATGCCGCCTCTCAATCTCTCGAGGAAGGATCTGTCATCCCCCTTCTAATCACCTTCCATCGCTAGAAAGCCTCTTGCCATGAAGAACCAAAGCCCACTCCCACCAAGACCATTGCCCTCCTCAAACCACAATGATCCAACCACTCTCCATCCCTCTCTCTCTCCCCACCTGCCTTCCTCTCCCTCTCTCTCTACTAGGGTTCTGATCTCTACCCCCCACCCATGCACCACCTCTTGATCTCTCAATGAAGGCCCTCTCATCCCCCTTTTGGTTGCCTTCCATTGCCAAAAAGCCACTAACCATGATGAACCAAAGCTCGCTCCCACAACAATTGCAACTCTCATCAAACCATTACAATACTGGCTGCTCTCCCTCCCTCTCTCTCACCCCTCCTTTCCTTCCTCCCTCTCTCTCGTTCTCCCTCTCTCCCTCCCTCTCCCTATTTCGGTGTGTTCCATAACAACATGATAGGGACCTATACCATACCAATCCGATCACCAACCAATACGACTATTGATACTAGCTTGGCAAACCCTACTCTAAAAATTTCATTAGAGAGAGCCTTTAGGGAGATCAATATGATTGCTCAGCACCTGGCCTTCTAGGTTGAGTAACCTTTGTTTTCCCTTTTCTCTAGCAAGATTGCTAGAGTTTGGACCTTTCTCAACCATGTATAGTTTAGGTAGGCATCCTATTGTTTTTTGTCATGCATGTACCTATGATCTCAGCCTTTCTTTGGCTTCCATTGGCAGTGGCTGTCCATGATTCCCACCATCAGATTTCTCAAGTAATTCCCTAGCCCAAAGCAGCCAAGTAGTGTAGTAATCTATGCTCGAGGAGGCATGAGGAATGTGACTTAATCAGCTCATTGAAACACATGGAGAGTTGCTTGGAGTTGGCATCATGGATTCATGGAAAATAGTAAAGTTTTTGGATCTGCTTCTTTGGCACTAGTGGTCCACAATAAAACCAATAGAAGGTAGATGTCAATCAATGTGCAAGACATTAATCTCTCACACTCTGTGTTTCTGAAACAAATCTTTTCTTTATCTCTAGTGCTAGTAATCAATGGAGAGCTTGAAGCAAAAGGAATGCTTTGGGGTGCAAGATGTCCTTTTGGCTTGGGGTGCAAAATGTTGACATCTTGCACCATTGGTGCATTCTTTATATTTTCTGTTTTTAATTAAATAACTGCATGCATTGTTCTAGGTTCAGCCTAAGGTTCTAACATTCTATATGCCCTTATGTGCCTGTGTTTGGGCCTTTAGGGCCTCCTATACCAACATCTTGGCTCAATGAGGCTAAAATGATAAGGAAGGCCCATGTAGTCATTTTCATGTATCAAAAAGGAAAAAATAAAATAAAATAGAAACGAAGAACAGAAAAAATGGTACAGCAGAGAACAAGGGAGCTTTGATGTGGAATGGAGAGGAACAAGACTTCAAATCTATCCAACAGTTATCATTTCTTGTTGCCATACAATCATAAGATTTAAACAACAAACCACCGATCCAAAACCTTAATTTTAATTCTCAAAATGACCTTAATAGTGGTTAGCCACCCATGTTACTTGGAATGAGAAAGGAGACGGCATGAGGATCCATATAGATACCTGAGACAAATAGGGAATTTGTCCATGTATCTCTGTTTCTTTCTCCCTTTTTCCTTGTGGCCAGACAAATAAGAGACTGACTTCTAACATTATGATGATGTGGGACCTTACATGTGCACATGATACATTGTTATAAGCCCTTTAATCTAGATATTATATGACATAATCTCTACCATATAAAGAAAAGACACTCCAAAATAGAAAAATAAAAACCCTAAAACAGCAATTCAAGGCTTAAAATTTGAAAATAAATTCTGCATATATGCAATCAAGCATGCTAAAAATATGCTAACATTGGTCACTTCTATTGTGCTTCAGCTTGTCCTACAAAAATAAGCTTGTTTTCCATATCCGCTTTGACCAGGATAGGGCCCCAAAATCCATCACCTTCCCTCAACATGGTCCTACGGGTGAGCCATTCCCACTGGCTTTTTATTGGTATCGATTCAGAATTTGTTGGATGCATGCTTGCATATTGTTCGAAAGGATGAAAAATCTCCTCTTTGCTCTGTATTGTGCCTTTTTTATAGAATATTACAATTAAGATATGAAACTGTTCTCCAATCTGCCACAAAAACCTAACCTCGGTCATCAGTAGTTCCTAGAACGTTCTCTCTGTTTCACTTCAGCATATTAAACCCTGAGTTGTTTTAAGTTATTCTTCCATGGTGACTTTTGCAGATCTCAATGAATTTAAATTAGGCCCCAGATTCTCCATGTCCCAAAGCCTAAGAATGTTCTACAGCTTACGTATATGGAATAAATAAATAAATAAAATTCAGATGAGATGAACTTTAGTCTCTCCTACTCCATTTAAAAAGCATGCACATGGCTGTATCATATGGAGACCAAGAGTTATACTGAGTCCTATCTGAATAACATCCATGAAATGCCATAATTGGATAAATTTCCTATAGCAGGATTAGGAAAGAATCCAAATCCTTTAAAAATCAAATTCCAGTAGAAAATCCAAATTTTAATTCTGACTTTTCCAACCCTTTTTTTTTTGAAAGGTTAAACCCAATTATGAAAATAGCTGTTTCAATAACTAAAACTTATTCATTTTACACCAGTTCCTGGATGAGATATATAGGGCAGCTTAAAGTATTTATCTATGAGTCTTGACATCAAGTACTCCTAAAACAGCCCAGGTTTGCATGATGGGCATCATGAGTTCTTGCCTTTGTCTTTAAAATTGAAGAACCATCTTAAACCTTATGAATAATGCCTTTCATGCTTGGAGGCATTTCATCCTTGTTTGCTTAATAATAGATTGTTTTAAGAGAACATTCTTCTCATGTATATCTAATCTTTCAGGAGGTCATAAACCCTGCTAAATGACCATTGTATACCTTTGGATAATAGCATGGGGTGGCCATGGATTTCTAAAGGTGAGAAGAAAGTTGAACTAGTGCTGGACGGTATGTCATTGTAAAGGCTTCTGCCCTAATAATATAGGAAAACTGAAAGCAACTACGGAAAAACTAGTGCACCTCTCATAGCCTCTTAAGGACTATGATGAGGGTGTAGAAGGTGATTTACTTGTACTACCTTGAGTCTCCCTAATGTATTGAATGACGTTCGTGATTGAATGTGGCATCTCAAGTGTTAAGAATCTAGCAGTCTTGTGGGATGTTCAACTAGGGGCCACCAGTCATAAGGCTCAATGTAGAAAGCATATGGAGTCATGAATATATTGAAGATGATGACAATTCTATGTGCAATCAGCAGTGACAACCGAAAACCTTATTTACGGTATTGCAATTCAATATCTATTCAAGCCAACAAAGCTCTATACTCATAGTATCAACATTTGTTTTTCCCTATGCAGTAGGCAGAGCATCTTTAAACTTGAAGAGGCCAGAACCATTTATCAATTTGGAAACAGCTGTACAGGCAGTATATGTTCAATGATGAATTGGTCAGATGCAAACTAGAAGCCAGGGCTGTTTAAAGTGTACTTGGAGACCATTTTCTCAGAAGGAAATGATGGGAGACATCAAGCACAGTGTTGAAGAACAGAACATCTGCTAGAGAATTAGGGAGGATGTATTTTCGTGAACCTTTGCTAATCTCCAAGTATTTGTAAACACATATCCGCTACCAATAGGACAAACACTACTGTGGTGGTAGTTAAAACCTATCAAACTACACCCACTGCTTACAAGTAGTCACTTATACTGTAGTGATGCAGCTCAAATTGCATAGGAATCACTAAGCATGTCTTCAGATTCAACGTGTGCAACCTGTTCAATTAAATGTTACCTCCATAGCACGTGTTAGAAGGAATTGCTTTGTCAAAAAGAACATGATCATGAACCTATCCTAAATCAAAAAGCCAAATGGACATGATTAAGTGTTTCTCAAAGACTTAACATGCGTATCATAAGCCAACAATCTAAAGGGTAGTTGGGAGTCTTCTGTGTGAGTGGTAGCAAGAACCCTCTTGTTCATGCATTAATTAGATAATTACTCATGGGGTAGATCATGGAGAATAATTGCTAGTGATGCTTTCCAATATTTTTCTTTTATTTTTTTTACAGTTGCTTACATTTGGATATGAAATTGGGGAAAGAAGTTTAAATTATATATCTTCTTAAAGAACACTGATGCAATACAAGTTCAAAAGAAACATCATATCTAGATGCACTTTTAGGTGGGCATGATTTTTACCTCAGGCTTCAGCCATATAAACACACTGGAGGGGCTTCCTAAAGTGAAGTGAAGTTCCTAAAGAATCAAATCAATAGCTTGCACACTCAATTTGTCTAATGGTCCGGGGGGGGGGGGGGATCCTTTTTTCTCATGGTTCTAGATAAAAGAGTAAATCAAGCATTGCAAGCAATTAGATTACCTTACGTTTATTCATCATCCAAACAATTTGGCACCCAACATAAATCCATGCACTATAACCAAACCATCCCTGAGATACTAGTCAGGTCGATTTAAGTGACACTAAGAAATGACAAGTGGTTAATTTCACACATCATATGAGAACATTATCAGATATCCAAATCTTTAGAACAACATATGTTTCCGGATGCATGAAAAGTTTTGCACCTCCCAGTGTACCATCAGATAATGAAGAATAGAAAAATAATCTTGCTTGACCATGAACAAAAATTTGCTAGAGTTATTTCTCATGAGAGAGAGGATCCATCCCGTCAAAGGGGATGATCTGACAAGACACATCAAATAGTCCACCCAAAAGCCACCAATCAAAGTTATTCAAACCCGTATCATCAACATAACAACCTCCAAAAACATAACAAATGATGTAGATATCCTTGTTGAAACTAAAACAATAAAAATGTAGACTATTTTTTGTAATTATAACTTTATTGTCATCTCATGTACTCACTTAGGACTGGTAGGCATTTAGTTTGCTGGAACCTCAGCCACAACTAATGCACGAAGCCATATAAACTTCACATCAAATGCACATAACAAAACAAGAAAGAAACAAGGGATCCATAACACTATCATCTTATATCACCAAGTGTAGTAGAAAGCAGTCAAGTTCCAACAAAATACTTACTAGTGATCATTCCAAACCACCACAGAGGTTCATACAAGTAAGAGAACCCTCCAGATCCTGAAAAAAGAAGTTGCAGCTCAGAACAACCAAACATCTCACCGAATCTCCCGTTCTTCAATCTCATAGCAAACAGACCACACTTCATAAAAATCAAATGTTTAACCTCCACATGGATTTGTATCTCGTATCGGTCCAGCAAAAATACATAGATTAATACATAGCATGTCCAGATCAACAACAGAGATATCGAAAAAACAAAGAAATCTAAAAAAAAGGGTCAAGAAAAGAGACGCAACCTGCTCTGACTCCAGTAGTCCCGGCCTTCTTCAACCCTTTCTTCTTAAAAATAAAGCTCGAACCAATAAAAGCACTCGAGGAGAGGGCCAAGACCAAGCCCCGAACGTTGTCGAGAGACATCACCATGGCCGAAATCCAAGCAAAATCCCCCGAAACCCAATCCCTAAACACCAACCACAGAATAAACAAAATAAGACAGCAACCAACCAAAAATAGCAATCCATAACTCATCTCAGTTTCTTTCCATATTAAACGCTAACTAAGACCTCGGATTGCCCGGCTTCCGAGCGTTCTCAAATTCTCAATGAGAAGTTTGGAAACGAGAGAAGGATCGTCAGAAGGCGGCGGAGGCGACGCTGGCGGGCTGAGGATATCGGAGCTCGGCGACGAGGAGGAGGAGGAAGGGAGGAAGAGGAACCAACGGCATTGCCGTTACATGGGGGGCGAGTCCCGGGCGTACACCATTTAAGACGATGGGCCACCGAGTCCCCCGGACCCATCCACCGTACCGAATACACAAGACTCTTGCTACGGAGCGCAACCAAGGTACCAAAGGCCCGCCAAATGTGGCACCAACCAATTGGTGCGGTGTAGTTTTGGTAGAGAACGCAACACACGTGTAATGAGAACTCCTTGTGGCAAATTTTTGGGCCACACCAGTTGACCCCCTCTTCCCACCGAGACTTTGGCGTGCTTCTTGTGTTCCGCCCGTTGGATCTAAATTTGAGTGATGGGATGAGATTATACAGTGGTTTACGGTGTGTGGACTCGCACCACATTATGTTTCCGGAAATGGGAGCATGGTGAAGCTGGTTCCGGCGAGGCTTGGGAATTGCTTTCGTTATCGTGGTCCATGGCTCGTTGACGAAATTTAGTAGAGGGATCAGGGGTAGAGTGGGTGAAAAGGATGCTTAGTAACTTGTACCGTTGGGACAACTGAACGCCGTCTCAATTGGAAGCTAAACGGCAAGGCTGTTGGGTGTTGAGAAGGAAGATTTTATTAGAGGATTGGGTTTAAATTACGGTCCAGATACAGCCATTTGATTTATTTATTTTTTTTTGGGCACAACATATTCAAGATTGATTAATTCTACTCAAGCCACATGCATACTTGAGCATATATAGCGTATATATATGGGCTACTCACATGTTCTTTTCATAAGGCAACTTTAAGTTAGCATGGACAAGTGAATTGACTGTGATGGCATCCCCTTTTCTTGTGATACTTTGGAGGGTCATGTGAATGAGCAACAACACTTTTGGAGACAATCAAGCATAGTAAATAGACCCGAGTCTACTTAAACTTGGTCATGATTCCATGTAGATAATATCATAGAGTCCAATCTCCATTAGTAATACTGTGACTAAATTCAAGGGTCATTTAAGGTGATGCCTGTAATCAGACTTATGATTGCTTAATTGGCTTTCGTTAATGATAAGAGTGCGTGCCAAGTATACTTTCTCCACTCATATCCAAAGAAAGCTAATTAAACCAGAAATTTTGAAAAAAAAAAATCAATTAAATATTTTATTCATTAATGCCTTGACCAATAAAATTTGTTGGAGATTATAAATGGTACCATTTTATGGATCCATCAAAAGATTTGAGTATCCTTCCAATCTCATGCACCTAGAGTAAGCTAATGTTGTTGCTAGATCAATGCCACTCTCTTATTTCTACCTTTCTAGAAAGATAATGATACTTTAAAATAGATGTTCTGTTTTCCAAAGCAATAATTATATAATATCGGCTATGCTTCTTATATGACAACTATAATTTTTATGGCTAAAAAAATAATAATAAATAAGCTTAAAAAAATACTAAATCTAAATTCAATTATTAAAATCACTATCAAACATTTCGAACCATCATCCTTCAAGAAAGCCCATCACCATCATTATTCATTTCCTCTCTATCAACAAGCTCTCGTTGCTAAGATAGAATGGGCAATACAAAGAGTATAGAAGGCTATTATGGCCAAGTCAGAATTAATCTTTTTTTCAATTTTTTTTTTCCTTCTTCTTCTTCTTCTTTTTTTCTTTTTTTTTTTTTCCTCTTTCTGATGGTTTAGAAGACAGTAGCCTTTGATTGGTGTTTTTCATTTTTTATCTATTTTAATCATTTTTTTAATTCATAATGCATTTTTTAATAAAGAATATAGATTTAAGAAAGTGCAGCCCATTATATATATCAACATACAAAATTTTTTATCTATCGGCAAAGAAACATAAGCATCTCAGCTAAATTTTTTTCTATATATTGCTGCTCTTTTTGTAGCCAAATCTACAACCCAGTTGACTTGTATGAAAATCCAAAGGAAAGAATGAGGATGGGGAGGCTGCTGGATGTCCAATAATAGGGATGGTAAGGCATGCAAGATGCCATTTAACTCATAATCTAGTGGCTTTAAATATTAAAGAAAGTACAAATACCCTCCTAAGCAACGCAAAGCTCTGCCATGGGGACAAAACTTTGGATAATGAACTCCCACTACAATAAAAGCCTATCCTTGAAAATTTTTAATAACAAAGCCTGTACTTGCCTCTAAATCATTAACCCCACCATCAAAATTGACCTTTGGATCCCTAGCTACAGGAGGCACCAGCTACCAAAATAAAATAGTGGGTAAATTTGATCCAACAAAAGCAATTCAAGGTGAAGAGAATGGAGAAACTTATCCTAATCCTGCCAACGAGAATATCTAGGGATAACGATTGTACGTCTTATCTATACACCAATAAAATGAGAGAAGCTTAAAAAATATATATATATTGTGGTGTCTCCACCACCCTTATACACCGATATACCGACTGCAAAGACCATGGACTTCTCTATTTTCAAACAATTGAAGCTACAAGAAGGCAGCAGCATCTTTAAAGTATTTGTAGGAACACCAACACTCTAAGGCACGGTTATTTTGCACATGCAAGGGAAATTGTCTTTGGAGTACATTCTCATAGAAATCTTTAACATTGACCCTTGATAGATGTTGAGGGCCCTAGAAAAGTTTATCTAGATGTTGGGGGCTATCAATCTGCCGCCCGACTTATCTATTCCCGACTAATCATCGAACGCCGATGGATGATCACCAACTAACTAGCTGGACAATTGAACTAAGCCGATTGTCGATTGGTTGACTAAGAAACGACAATCGGCGCCTATCGATTCTTCGTCGGTCCGATCGATATATCAACAGAAGCACCGACACATCACAGTCCGACAGACGATCGGTCAAACGATAGCAGTTGGTTATTTTTTCCAACCGACTAATCATCGGATGAGAACCATCAGAATGATGATCGACTTCAGGCCTTTCAATCGATGGTCGATCGGCCTAAAATCAACCAACCATCGATCGATGTAAAGTCTTTCGACCAACTGGCGATTGGTCTCCAGCTCCTCAATTGACTGTCGAACGGCCTCAAGCTCCTTTACCGATCATCAATCGGTCTCATGTCTTCCAACCAGCCGATCGGACTGTATCAAATCAACGGACCGAACAATGAAGGTTATCCAAACCATTCATCTGATTCACAACTAGCCCTGCAGAACCGCCCCAAAGAAAGGTGGCCAATGATGATTAGTGGACAATTTTGACCACCTACTCACGACCACACTACATCGAAAAAAGAGGGACTCACGTGCTAAACGGTTATCATCTCAACATCTATAAAAGGGAGGTAAACTGGTCAGTTTGATAAGGGACTCCAAGTTATTCTAAGAGCAAACTCTATTATTTTGCTCTTCATTCCCTGTTTAATCAGTCTATCCCACTAACTTAAGTATCAGAGGATCTCCACCGAAGCCAACTCCGGTCAGTGCGAACTTTCTTTTGCAAATTTTTCAACATTCATTCATAAGCATAGGTGAATTGGCTGTAACGGACTGGTGTGCCAGGAAGGGAGAGGAATCAGTAATCCTACTTCATAAATGATGAAGACTCACGCTCGCAACTCACTAAGCTCCGCCGGCTAGTCATCCCAGTGAGAAGCACTTCCCCCTCCACCGCCAACAGTGGCAGAACTAAGCTCTTCTCGTCCGACGGTCATGGCGGATGCACAAGCCCAGCAACTGGCTGCATTGATGCAATAGGTCCGGATGTTGATGGAGGATGTTCACAGTCTCCAACAGCAACCGCATGCAGTGGCAGAAGGTCTAGTGATACAGATAGTACCATCTAGGCATAGCCGCTGCATCTCGAGGCACTCTACCACTTCCTCACTAAAGCGAACATCTCAACATTTCCGCCAGATAGAAACTCCATCTCCTCATCGCTCACGAGGAACCACCTGTCGATCGTGACGCTCCATTTCTCCATCTTTCCATCGGAGTCAACACAAAAAAAAATGGCCATGGGATTCGACCACCTCCTCCTCCATCAGTTTCTCGAGAGGATTAACCCTAGGGACATCGTCTCACTAGTAGTGGTTCAATAACTATGAGCGAAAGCTCAAGAAAATTAACCATCTGGCCTAGATCTAGGAGGACGTGATAGGAGGATCCTTCGACGGTCTTCATGTCCATGCAGCTCCTTTTTCCTTCCACATCTTGAACAATCCAATCCCATTATGGTCCAAGATATTGCAGGTGGAATCATACGATGGCTCCACCAATTTAGTTGATCATCTTCAGAGCTATAAAGCTCTCATGATGATCCAGGGGGCAAACGACGCCCTCATGTGCATTGGCTTCCCGGCCATCCTTCGGAAAGCTACTCGAGTTTAATATTCTGAACTTTAGCCGAAAAGTATCAACTCTTTCGAGCAACTTGAAGACTCCTTCATGGCTCACTTCAGTACTAGCAGAAGGATGCCACGAACTTCAGATACCCTCTTCTCGATCAAGGAGAGGGAAAAACTCTTCGAGCCTTTGTGGCGTGTTTTAACGCCGCCATGCTCAAGATCTGAAACCTCAACAAGGACGTGGCCGTCTTGACCTTGAAGCAGGATCACAGGGTTCTCAGTTCACCTACTCACTGGACAAGAACCATCCTCAGACTTATGCTAAACTCCTATAGCATGTAGATAAATACATTCATGCAAAAGAAGGCGCTTCTAGCCAGTGCCAATTAAATGAAAAAGGTCAGAAGAAGAAGAAACAGTGAAAGAACGATGTTTCAATCGGACCAAATGGGCCCACTTTAGAGAGAAAAATAGTCTTCTTCCGACTGAACCCAGTACCGACCAATGTGAAAAGTTGATATAATATTTACACCCCCTCTCTGCTCCGCATGTGTAAATCCTAATGGAGATTGAATGGGAGAATTACCTCCGCCGACCTCCATCGATGAAGAACTGAAGCAAGGACAAAAAAAAGTACTATCGATTTCATCATGACTACGACCACGACACCGAACAGTACTTTCAACTGAAGGATGAGATCGAGGCTCTCATTTGGCGAGGATTTCTTACCAAGTTCTAGCTCGATCATCCAACTCAGCCGCAAGCCGATCAACCACCAGTGTCTAAAGAAATTCATCCAAATCGATTGACAGTTAGAGTGATCAACATGATCTCTGGGCAATCAAGAGCCGGGGGGGCAACATTCGAAGAAGAATTGATTAAGAAATGATGATTCAATGAATCTATTTCTTTTTCAGATAATGATGTAAGAAGAATTCAAACTTTCTATGATGATGCTGTCATCGTTTTGACAACAATAGCAAATTATGATATAAAAAAAGTTCTCATCGATAATGAAAGCTCAACTAATATTTTATTTTACTCAGCTTTCTTCCAAATGAAATTATTGATAGAATGCCTTCGAAGAGTTTCCATCTCTTTGGTCGGATTTATAGAAGATGCTATCGATGTTAAGAAAGAGATAGATCTTTCATTGACTGCAGAGATAGAACCTCGACAAAGTACTTATCATCTTAACTTTTATGGTCGTTAGAGTCCCATCGGCATATAATGCCATACTCGAAAGATTAGGACTCAATGCCCTCAAGACAATAGTATCGACATATCATTTATTAGTCCAATTTTCGACTAAGATTGGAGTCGGAGAGATGTGAGATGATCAATAGATTATCCGACGTTGCCTCGCAATTACTATAAAGAAGAATAAATCGAAAGATTCTTCACCGCTAGAAGGACTTGACCAGTGGAAAGATGAAAATATGATGAGCTGATCAAATAGTTGGTCTCCATCCCGTTGCAAGAGAACAACCCAACTAAGGTTGTTCAAATTGGATCGTATCTTCTGATGATGGAGCATGAACAGCTGGTTTGATTGCTAAGAGCCAATGCTGATGTATTCACCTATTCGATAACTGATATGCCAGGCATACCTCTAGAAATAATCATTTACTGACTAAACATCAATTCGAACATCAAGTCGGTGAGAGAAAAGAAGTGATCATTCACTTTCAAGTGATAGAAGGTCATCGACGAAAAGGTAGACAAACTTCTTGCGGTAGACTTCATCAAAGAGGCTCATTATCCCGATTGACTTACGAATGTCGTCATGGTAAGAAAAGCCAACGAAATGGCACATCTGCATTGATTATACCAACTCGAATGAAGCATGTCGGAATGATAGTTTTACACTACCAAAGATCAACTAGTTAGTCAATGCAACTTCAGGGCATCGACTTCTAAGTTTCATGAATACTTTTGCATGCTACAATCAAATCTGAATGACACCTAAAGATGAGGAACATACTATCTTCATCACTGACAAAGGAGTTTATTGCTACAAAGTCATACCATTCGAACTCAAAAATATGGGAGCGACCTACCAACGGTTGGTGAATAAAGTCTTCAAGCCATAAATTAGGTGGAATATAGAAGTATACATCAACGATATGCTAGTAAAAAGTACTCAAAGTTAGGACCATGTTCGAGATTTAGAAGAGGCTTTCGACAAACTCTGATGACACCGAATGAAGCTAAATTTGACCAAATATGCTTTTGGAGTGACGGCCAAAAAGTTTCTTGATTTTCTCATTTTGCATCGAGGAATCAAGGTAAATACTAAAAAGATAAAAATAATCGTTGACATGAAACATCCAACTTCGAAGAAAGAGGTGCAACAGCTCAACAAAAGAGTCACCGCGCTCAGTCGGTTCATCTCTAAGTCAGCTAAAAGATGTCTTTCTTTCTTCAAAACTTTACGATAAATTAAAGACTTCTCATGGACCGACGAATGTCGATGATCCTTCAAAGAGCTAAAAAAATATCTGATGACTCCTCCGTTGCTCATAAAGCCGATGGAAGAAGAATCTCTATATCTATATTTGACTACATCCAACGAAGCTGTTAGTTCGGTTCTAATCAGAGAAGATGAAAGTTGGATATAGCACCCCATCTATTATACAAGTAAAGTACTTCACAATGCCGAAATCCGATATTCAAAGGCCTAGAAGATGATCTATGCCTTAATCATCTCGACATAATGGCTTCGGCCCTACTTTCAAGCCCACACAGTGCATGTTTTAACCAACCAAGCTTTGAAGTTGATCCTGCATCAATCAGATACTTCGGAAAGAATGGTGAAATGAATGATAAAGTTCAACAAATTCGACATCCAATATCATCCTCGTCTATCGATGAAGGTCCAGGTTCTGACTGATTTCATTATCGAATGTACCATCTTGAAAGACAAATCCTATTAAGAAATAACTTGTAAGTTGGCAAAAAACATCCATGAAATTGATCATAAGTTGGCCTGGGTGTTACATGTCGATGGGGCATCAAATGCCCTCGAAAATGGCATTGGACTCATTCTGGCAAATATTGATAGAATAGTCATCGAGTACGCCCTTCGATTTAACTTCAAAGCTTCGAACAATCAAGCCGAGTACGAAGCTCTTCTTGCTAGCTTGAGAATCGCCAAACAGCTCAGGGTCGATGAGCTAAAGACATTCACTGACTCCCAACTCATCGCAGGATAAGTTAAAGGCAACTTCGAAGCTCGCGATCCGATAATGCAAAAATATTTGGAAAAAGTGAAAGACCAAACTTCTATCTTCAAATACTTTGATATTTCATACATTCCCAGAGTAGAAAATGCTCGGATCGATGCACTCTTCCGACTCGCCATCACTGCCCCCAATGAGCTTGGCCGAACTTACATCTAATATCTCGATGCGCCAAGTATGGAAAGGGCGGAAGAAGTATTTTAGGCCAATGATGAACTAAGTTGGATGGATCTAATTGTTAGATACTTGACTAGAGGAACCCTACTCGATGACTAATCGAAAGCAAAGCACTTAAGATGGACAACCTCACAATACATAATGACGGACGGATGACTCTACAAGCGATCTTTCTCCCTTCCACTGTTAAAATGCTTGGGACCTACCGATGCCAATTATGTGCTTCAAAAAGTTCATGAAGGAATCTACGAAAATCACTTGGGGGACAAATTCCTCATCTATAAGATCCTTCAATAAGGATATTATTGGCCAACAATGCGGAAGGATGTAATCGAGTTTGTCTGAAGATGTGAGCTATGCTAAAGGTATGCCAAC
The DNA here is from genome assembly GCA_006176705.1 of Cocos nucifera. Classification (NCBI taxonomy): domain Eukaryota; kingdom Viridiplantae; phylum Streptophyta; class Magnoliopsida; order Arecales; family Arecaceae; genus Cocos; species Cocos nucifera. Next base: position 1,245,804 of record QRFJ01000659.1, read on the forward strand.
ATCCAACGTCAACCGGCAATGGAACTGACATCGATTATAGCTTCATAATCATTTACAGAGTGGAAAATCGACATACTTGGTCATTTTCCTCCAGCATCTAGGCAAAAAAATTCTTAGTCATTGTTGTCGACTATTTTACAAAATAGATGGAGGCAGAATCTCTGATGCAAATTACAGAAAGTAAGATAAAGGACTTCATTTAAAAATCTATCATTTATAGATTCAGACTCCTGCATACAATCATAATCGATAATGGTCAACAATTTGATAACCAAAACTTCAAAGACTTCTGCACGATGTACCACATCGCACATAAGTTGACATCTGTCAGCCATCCATAGTCGAATGGAGAAGTGGAAGTAACGAATCGAATGATCCTCCATGGCCTAAAAAATTGACTCAATGAGATCAAAGACCTCTGGGTAGAAGAATTACCTTCAATATTATGAGCCTACCAAACAACCCCTCGAGTTTTGATGGACAAATCTTCTTTTAACCTTGCCTACGAAACAGAAGCTTTAATACCTATCGAGGTTGGACTACCATCAATGAGGGTTGAAAAATATGATGAGTCAAGTAATTCTGATCACCGAAGGATGGACTTAGATCTGTTACCCAAAGTTCGGTAGCAAGCTTAACTCAGAATGGTCGTCTATCAACAACGAGTTGCAAGATACTATAATAGAAGGGTCAAGTCGAAAGAAATCCATCCAGAAGACTTAGTTCTATGAAAAGCCAAAGTATCCAAACTGTTGAACCAAGTGAAACTCTCTTAAGTGGGAAGGATCCTATCGGGTGACGGAGATCCTTTGACCTAGTGCATATAGACTCGAAACACTCGACGGATTTGAAATTCTCCGAACATAAAATGTAGACAATCTTAAAGTGTACTATCAATAAAATCAGCTCCATGTAATTTTGATAAACATAAGAAAAAAAAATTTTGCAAAGTTTTCTTCAAAGAAGACAGAAGTGCTCTCTTTATGAACAACGATCGGTTAATCGACATATTAGTCAGTTGAAAACTGAATAAACCAATCTGATGGGAACCTATGCAATTTTCAAAGCAATGGAGAAAAATCAACTGATCCATCATCAGTTAAACATTACAATCGACCAACTATCGGCATATTACAGTCGGTAGGGCTCGATAATCGACCAACAAATTGCGATCGATAATCAGTATTTTGATGACTTTCAGTCAGATATCTCAAATGATTTGTATGGTTGGCCTCCCGCAGCAGAACAACCTACTGACTGACTTATAAACGGCGCTGATGCATAACTTTCTTATGAAATGATAAGGAAAGAAAAGCATCAAGCTACTGATTGTGAACTAGTTGGCTTATCCTGACTAGTAAAGAACATGACCTTTATTGATTTGGCCATAGCTGAATCAAAGGACGTTTAGCTTGCACTCGATCATCATGCACTTCTGCCAATTGATCGAGTATTGGATGATAAAAAAATGATCAATGGTCTGTTAGAAGCCGATCCATCATCGTCTTGCACCCGATCATCAAATACTTCAATGATCTGACTATATGTGAGTTGGTAAAATATCGACTAAAAATCGATTATAAACCAACTCAAGGTTGGCTTGCCCCTGACCTACGAATATCTCAACAAATGACTAAGTGTTGTCTAGCTAAAAATTCAACTTTAAATCGATTTAAAAACTAGCCGATAGTTGGACAAGAGATCAGTTAACGGCCGATCAATCAAAGTCCTTACAAGTAAATTTTGTTCATCAAAACCAAGTCAAGAAGAAGCTGATGAATAATGTTCGGGTTCGGTTATCAAATGACAGGCAGTTACGATGGATGATAAATAAGCATGACAGAAGACAAATGCAAATAAAAATTTTCTTTTATTACTATGCAAGGAAAGTTTCAAAATGGACCTTTAGTCCGTACAAAATTGGAACTATAGTTTCAAAAGAAAATAAAAAATACAAAGTCATTTGCCGATCGGTTGCACCGAGGGTTGATCGAGAATGGCTTCAGCTTCGATCATCGGTGCAGCATCCATTGACATGATGACTTCGATCAGAGCAGCTCCTTGACTCCCTTCAGCGGTCAACTGGGGAGCCGAGTTTGTTGGTACAGAGGGACCTAGTGTATCTTCAATCAAAGCCATGGGAGCTACGAGAGCAGCCGACTCAATTAGAACAAAAGTAGCAGTGGGAATACCGTCATCCGTCGGGCCCATAGGTGATCCATCATCGCCTCCCTCTTCCTCTTCTTCAGCATCAGGGGTGACAATGCTACTGAGATCAAGGTTAGAAAAGAGCTATTGGACAGCATCCCAACCGTCACCAAATTCGATCCAATAGGAAGCTTCACTTCCTTCTAGGATCATGCTTTTCAAGTCGGTTGAGGTTTTAAATTCCTCAATGCCCAGCTCTTTTATCCGATCGAGATCTTGCTATAGAGTTGAATCTCTGCCTTGGCCGAAGATGCCTCCTCATCGGCAAACTGCCACTTCCGATGTCAATCCTCTATCTTCTTAGTCCAGTTATCATGATCCTTCTTTAGCTTATTTATCTCATGCTTCTCTTCTTAACACGACTCTCCTGTACTTTTACTTCCTCCTGAGCTGACTTAAGGTCAGACTGAACTGACTCAAGTTCAAATCTTACCGATCCAAGCTCGATCCTAAGGTAAGAGACTTCATCGGATAAGTTTCTCTCCCGATCAGCAGCATCCCTCTCCAGCTGCTCCTACTGACGGACCATCGAATCACGTTCGATATTTACGACTGACACTGAGTCGGAACATGCATGCCGAAGATCGGCCATTCTAAGTAGGTCGATTCAAGTTCGGCCATGTTGTGAGCCCACTATTTAAAACAAAGTAAATCAAGTTAGTCAAAAAAAAAAAAAAGAACAAGAAGAGAGGCAAATTGCAAATTGTCGACTCACCCAGATGAAGGTTGGGTAGAACGACCCGAATAAGTCAGCTAAAGTCTGACTCCTTCTTGACTCCCGATCATTCGAAAGGAGAATGATGTGAACCAAACTCCTTGCCAATTAAAAGTCGGAAAGAGCCAACCCACCTTCAGGGATTCAAATGTTGACTCGTTCAGAGTCCACATAACCATGGTCGAAAGTGTCACTCTCAATCGATGCAGGAAGAATTGGCGCCTTCCCTTTCCACTTGGCAGACGATTGCTCCGAAGGTGCCGACATCCACTCGGGTGTGGATGGAGATGATGGATGCCCCCGACAGACCAAAGTCGATCATGGAGCAGGCACAGTAATAGATGGCTGAGCTCCCGACATAGGAGCAATAGTCGGAGCATCAATGATGACAACATCTTCCTCCGACCGTACGATGGGTAGAGGGGCTTCGGCAGAAGTAGTCATCACTGAGGCGCACAAAGTAATGATAGGAGCATCGATAGGTCCAAAAGGCGCCACCAAAGAAATGTCGACAATCGAGGGACCATTGCCCAACTCTTCTTCGGCACACGCGACGGACCAGTGTCGAATGCCACCCTCTTTCGAGTGGCAAACTGACAAACTTCATCCATAGAGATTCCAAGAGGAGGATGCATCCCTATGAAGCAAAATAACACGTACAGATGAATATCGAAAATTGATCAAAGAAAAGAAAATGCAGAACTATAGATACTATATGTACCTATGGATGGCGCCAAACCAAGTTCAGCATCGTATAGGGACTCCTCAATGTTTGGCTCTTTTTGTGGGGGAACTTTCATGTCCTTCAGTCGAAGAAAGTCCTCTCAATCGACTGGATCCATCCGACTATTCTCATTCGAAAGGATATTCATCTCTCCTCACATTGATGGAAAGCCCCAAGGATAAGCAGGCAAAACAAAAAAGAATTAGGTCTTCCAACCATGGATAAACGATGGAAGACCAGTGATAAAGAAAAGATCCCTCCTTAGGATAAAGTACCACCATTCGTCGGCTTTCGAATTAGGTCGAAGTGCAAAAAATGGTTTGAATAAAGAAAGCCAAGGGTACGTCGGAATTAATCGATACAACAAAGCAAAGGTAATCAGAAATCGAATGGAATTCGATGCTAATTGGGCTGGACACACTCGATAATAGTCGAAGATGTTCTAGAGAAACTCCGAAATAGGGAACCTAAGGCCCGTCCTAAGGTTCTCTAGATAAAAAGTTATAAAATCCAATGGAGAAGAAATCACCCGATTGTCGGGGCCAGGAGCCAATAGCCAAAACTTCTCTGGGATCCGATATTAATCCTGAAGCCACTCCACAATCAATGTTGTCAACATGGATGCTTCGGCTACCAGACCTAGCAATGAACTACTATGGGTACCAGCCATATATGATTCAACAAAATAGAAAAAAAAGAAGAGAAGTTGTCAAAAAAAAGGTTCGAAACTCGAACCTTAAAGCTAAAAGGAGAAAAAACAAATGGACTTTTTCAAAGGCTGCTTCTACTGAAAGTAATAGAAGAAAAAACCTACAGGAGATCCAATATTTATAGGACCTACCAATGGTCGTGATGCATAGAAGACTACATCAGATGCTGACATGTGTTGATCGAAGACTAGTCAAATGTCAGATCCCTCGAGCCCTATAGGCATGCGACTCCTGATGGCGACCGTTCAGATCCCCGAAGCATCGACGCAACCTTATCAAACATCGTGAAAATCATTAGGTAGAACGAAATTTAAGGTAATGCCACGTGTCGACCCCCTACGTCCAGTGCATCAAGTCAAAACGTGAAATCATTGCATCAAACTTGGGCTTGCGGGGCAACTATTGGGGGCTGTCGATTTGCCGCCCAACTTACCTACTATCGACTAACCATCAAATGCCGACAAATGATCACCAACCAACTAGCTGGATAGTTGAACTAAGTCGACTGTCAATTGATTGATTAAGAAATGACAATCGACGCCCGTCGATCCCTCGTCGGTCCGACCAACACATCGATGGGAGCGTCGACACATCACAGTTTGATGGATGATCGGTCAGACGACGATAATTGGTTATTTCTTCCAACTGACTAATCATTGGACAAAAACCATCAAAATGATGATTAGCTCCAGGCCTTTCAATCGATGGTCGATCGGTCTAAAATCAACCAACCATCAATCGACATAAAGTCTTTCGATCGACTGACGATCAGTCTTCAGCTCCTCAATCGATTGTTGAATGGCCTCAAACTCCTTTACCGATCATCAATCGATCTCATGTCTTCCAACCGATCGATTATCGATCGATATTGAATTATCAAGCTAAACGATGGAGATTATCCAGACTATTCATCTGATTCACAACCAGCCCTACAGAACCGCCCCCAAGAAAAGTGGGCAGCAATGATTAGTTAGCAGTTTTGACCACCTACCCACGACCACACTACACCAAAAAAAAGGGACCCATGTGTTAAGTGATTATTATCCCGACATCTATAAAAGAAAGGTAGACTTGCCAGTTTGGTAAGAGACTCCAAGTTATTCTAAGAGCAAACTCTATTATCTTGCTCTTTGTTCCCTGTTTGATCAGTCCATTCTACTAACTTAAGCATCGGAGGATCTCCATCAGAGCCAACTTCGGTCAGTGCAGACTTTCTTTTGTAAGTTTTCTGACGTTCGTTCCCAGGGATTGACCGTAACACTAGGCATTATTCTAGAGAGAAAGATAGAGAATATAAAATAGTGAATGGGCTTTGGAAATACAAGTTGGTCTTTATTTATCACACTTCTTATCGAGAGAGATCAAATTAGAGACTAAGATGCTATAGTCAATGTCCATAAACTTCAAAAGGCCTTGGGAAGAGTATTAATGGATACCTAAGGATCCATTGGAATAGAAATGATACTACTATCTCTAACCATCCAAAGGAATGAAGTTGGTATAGCCCTAATACTCTCAATGATTATTTGCAAGTTGTCATGCCCTAAATCTGAAACATAATACGGCCATGCTACTGAGGGATACCTCCCTCAATAATGCTAATATTCATTATTTTAAATAGAATAAAATATACATCACAAATAAAATATAATAAAGATATTTAGTTTAAATTATTAATTAAACTAAGAATGGTTCAGAGCATCTAAATCCAAAATCAAGTATCAAACTTAAATCTCAAAATTCATAGATAGTTAACTAAAAGTCCATACTCATCCAATAAACTCAATTCGGCTATAAAATTTTCAAGCTTGCTAATGCAGACCTCCAACCCTGAATTATTTATCATTCCTAGTAGTCTTATTTTTCTAAAAAAAATATAAAAAAAATAAACTATACTAGCTCAGTAAGTAAAATCAATACTTCTTTATCAAATCAAGTATAAGTTTTTCAATAATATAATAAATATTTAGAAAATAAAATATACTACAAAAATAAAGTATCATGGAGCATATAATAAAATAAATCATAAGAACAATCATGCATGCATAAATTATGAGCATTTCATAAACAAGATTTGTAAGTCATTCTTGTCATGTGTTCAGTTGATACTTACAAGATATTGCTCATAGATATTTATATTATAATTATTTTATATTTATGATAGGATCATGTTTCTTAATCGATAGAATTTTTAATATATATACCAACTTTATACCTATTAGCAGGGCCATATTTTTTTATAGATATTGGCAGGATTTGTAAAAGGTGTCTACCTTTCCAATTTTAAGGATTTGTTCATAGCCATATGAGAGTCTTTAAAATCTTTATACCCTTTTCATTTAAAACATCATAAAACCATTTTTCATAATAAAGCATGATCTTCACCATAAAATATATGTTGATCTTTTTATTTTAAGAGAACCATGATATCATCAATAGTAGTCCATACACTACTACAAAATGAGCCTACGACAGCGCATACTATGGCAGCGATTTTCAAAATCGCTGCTATAGATCCGATCTATTGATCTATAGCAGCGATTACAATAAATCGCTGCCATAGTCCGATCTATGACAGTAATTTTTTATAACTGCTGTCATACATCAGACCTGTAGTAGTGGTTCCTTATAACCGCTGCCAAACGTCAAACCTATAGCAATGATTTCTTGTAACTACTATCATACGTCGATCTATGATAGCGATTATTTATAATCATTATAATATATATATATATTTTTTAAATAATATATAATTTTAAAATTTAATGTCTATCTTCATCATTCATTATCTAAATAATTATTATTAGAGTATCATCGTAAAAGATTACCTCAATCTGATGGTCCTAGCTTCATCAATCAAAAAAATTTGATTTCAACGATCACGAACGATGATGCAATGATCTAATAGATGAAGACCTCTGATAGATCCAAAAATCTACAACGATGATCTCAGTTATGTTTGTAGTATACTATCAAAGTTTTACTTCAATCGGATATCGTTATCTTGGTCAATTTAGTATAGGATAATTTCGATCGTTAAATGATAAATGAGTGATCAAAGGATCAAATGGTGTTCGATTATAAGAAAATTTTTTTTATAAATGATCTTGGCTACTACTTTAATCATTTTTTATGGTGGTTGCTAGTATAGAATCTGATCGACGTCGGATCGAGCTAGAGCTGAGGGAGACGAGATTGCCATCGATGATCTACAAAATAAAGTTTCATCCAGAGTCGGTGGTAGTGGCTCTGATAGAACCCTCCGACGATCAAGTCAGCTCTTTTGCCAACAAAAATGGAGTACTCAGAAGAGAGTTCGATAGAGTTTTGGAGAAAAGAGGAGAGCTTAAATATTAGAAAAAATATATCTGGAGGGTCCCTTTTTATAGACGGAGGTTGATTGATGGTGACGGCCATACCGACTGGTGGCAGATCGCTCGAGGCTGCATGGGGCTCGATATAGAGAGAAAGGTGTCGTTAGGCTGATAGTGACAGTCATACCATTCTGTAGTGGGCCGCTCGAGGCCTGGTGGGGTTTGTCATGGAGGGGGATGCCATCTGTAGCAGACTGATGACGATTGTTCATCGAGATTTAATAGCCATAGCTCGAGAAAAGCAAACATTGATTGATGAAGAACTCTGACATATATCAATTTTAGAAGAGTTCAAACTCTTGAAGGAAATACATTTGGAGGGATCATCCGAGAGCAATCTGCTGAGAAAAAAGTCTGGAAGGAGTTCGACTCCTGGAGAAGTTCGAAGGGAGTTCGCTCCCATAGAAGTCCAACTGAAGGAGGAATCGGAAAGAAGTTTGGCTCCCGTAGGAGTCCGACTGAAGGAGTTCGGATGGAGTTCGGCTCACATAGAAGTTCGAGAGAAGTTTGGCTCTCGTAGGAGCTCGACTAAAGGAGGAGTTTGAGAGAAGTTCAGCTTCCGTAGGAGTTCGAGAGAAATTCGGCTCCCATAGGAGCCCGATTGAAGGAGGAGTTCGGAAGGACTGAAGGAGGGATCAGAAAGAAGTTCGGCTTCCGTAGGAGTTCGAGAGAAGTTCAGCTCCCATAGGAGTCTGACTGAAGAAGGGATCGGGAAGAAGTTTGGCTTCCATAGAAGTCCAAGAGAAGTTTAGCTCTAGTAGGAGTCTGACTGAAGGAGGAGTCCGGATGGAGTTCGACTTCCGTAGAAGTTCGACTGAACGAGGGATCGGAGAGAAGTTCGGCTCCCATAAGAGTTTGAGAGAAGTTTGACTCCCGTAGGAGTCCGACTGAAGGAGGAGTCCGAATGGAGTTCAGCTCTCGTAGGAGTTCGAGAGAAGTTTGGATCCCATAGGAGCCCGACTGAAGGAGTTCGAAAGGAGTTCGACTTCCGTAGGAGTCTGACTGAAGAGGAGTTTGACTCTCATAGGAGTCTGATTGAAGGAGGAGTTTGGATCCCATAGGAGTTTGATGGAAGGAGGGATCAGAAAGGAGTTTGGCTCCCATTAGGAGTCTGACTGAAAGAGGAGTTTTCGACTCCATAGGATCTGACTGAAGGAGTTAGGAGTTTGGAGGGAGTTTGGCCGTAGGAGTCCGACTGAGGGAGGAGCTCAAAGGGAGTTTGGCTCCCGTAAGAGTCCAATGGAAGGAGGGATCAGAAAAGAGTTTGACTTCCGTAGGAGTCCAACTGAAGGAGGAGTTTGGAGGAAGTTCGGCTCCCGTAGGAGTTCGATTGAAGGAGTTAGGAGTTTGAAGGGAGTTCGACTCCCGTAGGAGTCCAATTAAGGGAGGAGCTCGAAGGAAGTTTGACTTTCATAGAAGTTCGATGGAAGGAGAGATCAGGAAGGAGTTCGGCTTCCATAGGAGTCCGACTGAAGCTCGGCCACTGGAGAAGTTCGATCGATTAAAGGAGATCGGATGGAATTTGGCCACTGTAAGAGAATTCCTGATTGAAGTTCTTCCGCATTTACCAGCTGCATCAGGCTAAACATCAGACTGAATTTCAATGAGAGCGAGGTTTATCCTCAATAATAGTCTTTCCATTCTTGAGTTCGAAACTTGAAGGAAAGAAGTATAAAAAAGATGACCATCGAAGTCCCTTTTCGGACTCTGCATCCATTGGGGTTGAAGCTCGGGGGAGACCTTATCTTCGATTGACGTAGATGTTGAAACTCGGAGGAGGTCTTATCTCTAACCGAGGTTAAAGAAGATCTTATCTCCTATTGGCATAGACTTTGAAGCTTGGGAGAGATCTTATCTCTAGCTGAGATTGAAGGAGATCTTATCTCCTATTGGTGTAGGCTTCGAAGCTCGGGAGAGATCTTATCTCTAGTCGAGATTGAAGGAGATCTCATCTCCTATTGGTGTAGGCTTTGAAGCTCGAAAGAGATCTTATCTCTAGCCAAGGTTGAAGAAGATCTCATCTTCTGTTGATGTAGGCTTCGAAGCTCGGGAGAGATCTTATCTCTAGCTGAGGTTGAAGAAGATCTTATCTCTATAGACTTTGACGGGGAGAGATCTTATATCTAGCCAAGGTTGAAGAAGATCTTATTCTATTGAAGACTTTGATGCTTGGAAGAGATCTTATCTCTAGCCAAGGTTGAAGGAGATCTTATCTCTTATTGGCATAGACTTGAAAGCTCGGAAGAGATCTTATCTCTGGCCGAGATTGAAGGAGATCTTATCTCCTGTTGGACGTAGACTTGGAAGCTCGAGAGAGATCTTATCTCTGGCCGAGGTTGAAGAAGATCTTATCTCCAGCTGTCAAGATTGAAGCTCGGAGGAGATCTTATCTCCAGCAGAGCCAAGGTTGAAGGAGATCTTATCTCCTATTGATGTAGACTCTGAAGCTCGGGAGAGATCTTATCTCTAGCAGTCGAGGTTGAAGCTCGAAAGATCTTATCTCCAATAGCCGAGGTTGAAGGAGATCTTATCTCCTATTGGCATAGACTTTGATGCTCAAAGAGATCTTATCTCTAGCCGAGGTTGACTCGGTCGCTCAGGAGAGATCTTATCTCTAGCCGAGGTTGACTCGGATCGCTCGGAAGAGATCTTATCTCTAGCCGAGGTTGAAGAAGATCTTATCTCTTGTTGGCATAGACTTTGACGCTCGAGAGAGATATTATCTCTAGCCGAGGTTGACTCAATCGCTCAGGAGAGATCTTATCTCTAGTCAAGGTTGACTCAGATGCTTGAGAGAAATCTTATCTCTAGTCAAGGTTGAAGAAGATCTTATCTCCTATTAGCATAGACTCTTGAGCTCGGAGGAGATCTTATCTCCAACAGTCAAGGTTGAAGCTCGAGAAAAATCCTATCTCCAGCAATTGAGATTGAAGAAAATCTTATCTCCTGTTGACGTAGACTTTAGAGCTCGAAGGAGATCTTATCTCCAGTAGTCGAGGTTGAAGTTTGGAGAAGATCTTATCTCCAGCAGTCGAGATTGAAGCTCAGGAGAGATCTTATCTCCAGGAGCTGAGATTGAAGAAGATCTTATCTCTTGTTAGCATAGACTTTGATGCTCAAAAGAGATCTTATCTCTAATCGAGGTTGACTCGATCGCTCGGAAGAGATCTTATCTCTAGCCGAGGTTGACTCAGTCGCTCGGAAGAGATCTTATCTCTAGCCAAGATTGAAAGAGATCTTATCTCCTGTTGATGAAGACTTGGATGCTCAAAAGAGATCTTATCTCTAGTCGAGGTTGACTCGGACGCTCGGAAGAGATCTTATCTCTAGTCGAGGTTGAAGGACTTCAACCTACTCATGTTAGGACGAGGTTCTCCTCCTATTCCTAACATGACTACTATTGATTGATTCTTTCTGACAGCACATTCTCAAATTCTCTGTATTTTAGGATCGTAAGAGCGTTGTTCCTCTGAATTCCTTCAAGCGATAAGTTTCGGATCGGATGACCTCCTCTGCTTTATATGGGGCTTCCTAATTTGGGGTAAGCTTTCCTTGGTTCTAAGGCTGAAAGATGACAGCTCATCAAAGTACTAAGTCCCCCTAGAGATAGCATTGATGATGCCAAGAGGTGGTCGATCTTCTTATTATTTCTTCCTCATTGATAGTTCTGACCGCGGTATCGCCATTGGCTTGCTTCAGGCCAACATCTATGGAGCATTGAGGGGGGGCATAGTTGTGAAACCTTCTAGGAGAAGGACTTCTTCGCATCCCTCTATCGGGGCTTCCTTGATGACAAGCTCGAGAAGGAGTTCGGACTTGCTTGCGCTCGAGGGGAGGGTCCGTGAGTGTAGCCGAGCTCCATTCCTAATGGGAGAACTTCGTGCCCTTTTATTGGGACTTCTTTGATGACGAGCTTGTGGGAGAGTACGGCCTCGCTTGCGCTTGAGGGGAGGGTCCATGAGCGTGGTCGAACTCCATTCCTAATGGAGGAGAACTTCATGCCCTTTTGTTGGAGCTTCTTTGATGATGAGGTCATGGGGGAGTATGGCCTCGCTTGCGCTCAGGGAAAGTCCGTAAGCACGATCGAACTTTCTTCCATCCTCCTATGAAATCTCCTAGGAGCAGAACTTCTACTTTCTATTTCTCGTTTCTAAGGGTGACGGATATGCTAGGCCAAATGCTCTTCCTTAAGGCCGATTCCTGACATCCTGATGGTAGGTTTTCTAACAGAATTACCATCAAAGGCTGCCGCATGGCCTGCACCATTTCGATGAGACTCTGAATCTACTGCATCAGTAGATTAAACTACTCCGAATCTACCATGACTATTGGTGGAGGTGGCGGTTGAGGCACCAGCAATGGAGCAGGAATAGATGGATTCAGCTCAGACCTGACAGTGAAAGTGGTAGATCTTCGAGTAGCCACCTTCTTTGAAGGTATTTTTTGGGATCAAGGAGGAGGATGGAGATGAACCTTAAAGGAGAAGGTCGGCAGATCGACTAAGCACTCCTTTAAGAATAAGGGTACCTCGGGAATAGAGGGGCCCTTCCTCTAACACCAATTTTATTGGTGTAGAATCTGATCGATGTTAGATCGAGCTGGAGCTGAGAGAGACGAGGTCACCGTCAGTGACCTATAAAATAAAATTTCATTCAGAGTTGGTGGTGGTAGCTTCAGTAGAACCCTCCGACGATCAAGTCGACTCTTCTGACCAATAAAAATGGAGTGCTCAGAAGAGAGTTCGGCAGAGTTTTGGGAGAAAGAGGAGAGCTTAGAGCTTTAAAAAAATGTATCTAAAGGATTTCATTTTATAGATGGAGCTTGATTAATGATGACGACCATACCATCTAGTGGCGGGCTGCTCGAGACCGCGTGAAGCTCGGTACGGAGAGAAAGATATCATCAGGCTGATAATGACAGTCATACCATCCGATAGCGGACTGCTCGAGGTCTGATGGGGTCTGTCATGGAGGGGGGACTGCCCGTAGCAGATTGATGATGATCATTCATCGAGATTTAATAGCCGTAGCTCGAAGGAAGCAGGTCTTGATTGGTAAAGAACTCTAACATATATCGATTCTAAAGGAGTTTGGACTCTTGAAGAGAATACGTCTGGAGGAAATCATCCGGGAGTAATCTACTGAGGGAGAAGTTTGGAAGGAGTCTGGCTCCTGAAGGAGTTCAAAGGAAGTTCGGCTCCTATAAAAGTCCGACTGAAGGAGAGATCGAAAAGAAGTTCAGCTTTCATAAGAGTCCGACTGAAAGAGGAGTCCGGATGGAGTTCGATTTTTATAGAAGTTTGAGAGAAGTTCAGCTCCCATAGGAGTCCGACTGAAGGAGAAGTTTGAAGGAAGTTCGACTCCCATAGGAGTCTGACTGAAGAAGGAGTTCGGCTCCCATTGGAGTCTGACAGAAGAAGAGATCAGGAAGAAGTTTGGCTCCCATAGGAGTCCGACTGAAGGAGGAGTTCGGAGGAAGTTCGGCTCCCATAGGAGTCCGACTGAAGGAGTTAGGAGGAAGGAGGGAGTTCGACTCCCATAAGAGTCCGACTGAAGAAGGAGCTTGAAGGGAGTTCAGCTTCCGTAGGAGTTCGATGGAAGGAGGGATTAGGAAGGAGTTCGGCTCGCATAGGAGTCTGACTGAAGAAGGAGTTTGAAGAAAGTTCGACTTCCGTAGGAGTCCGACTGAAGGAGTTAGGAGTTCGGAGGGAGTTTGGCTCCCGTAGGAGTCCGACTAAGGAAGGAGCTCGGAGAAAGTTCGGCTTCCATAGGAGTCCGATGGAAGGAGGGATCAGAAAGAAGTTTGGCTTCCATAGAAGTTCGATTGAAGCTCGACCGTTGGAGGAGTTCGACCGACTGAAGGAGATCGAATGGGGTTCGACCGCTGCGAGAGAATTTTTGATTGAAGCTCTTCTGTGATTACCAGCTGCATCAGGCTAAACACCATGCTGGACTTCAATGGGGGTGGGGTTTATCCCCAATAGTGGTGATTATAAAATTCAACTCGTGAGACTAAGAACGATCTAAAACTATACGCCGCCAGATAACTATTCTTAAACTCTATTGGTTATTATATATATGCTCATGCTTTTGCAATATCTGCTTAACGTGAATAGTTCATACAAAAATAATTTAAATTTTACTATCATCATCATATAAAATGATTAAAATTATAGCAAATATCATTTAACTAAAAAATTATCTCATAATTGGATGTCGTTTAGTCCTTAGATCGCTTGTTTCTAATTTAATGGCCGAAATCATTCCATACTAAATTGACCATGATAATAATATCCCATTATGAAGAAAAATCCTGATTTTTCAGATCAGATTCGTTCAGATCTGATCGGATCAAGAGATATATTTTTAAGGACGAAGTGCCAGTATTCCTACACATCATAAAAACACCCATCGGTGGAAGGAGAAAGCCTTTAAACTCTTCTTTCATTCTTATGACCGGACGGCCAGAGAAATACCTAATCAGGAACATGCAATATACAAAACAGTTTTTAAGATCTATATCATATATCTCATATACAAATTAGATCTAATCATGGCATATTTTTGCATACATCTCATGTATTGAATCATGCTATTTTCAGATCTAAATTATCTCATAATAATTTAAAAAATTAAATTTAAATTAAATCTTATCAAAATAAACTCTAATCTAGATAACTATGTAGAACTATTCTACAACTAGTCTAGACATGCATCAATCATTCTCATATGATGTTAAATTAAATAATTTTTATTTACTATTTTTAGATATTATTATAATATTATATATCAAAAAATATTAAAATAAATAGATCTAAAATATAATTTAATCAAATTAATAAAAAACATGCAAGGCTATTCTATAGAACTATTCTATTTTAGAACTAGTCATGCATATTTTCTAATCTTAGATTTAAATTATTTAATTTTAATTTTTTCTAATTTCAAGATCTAATCACATCTCATGTCACATCTAAAATTATTTATTTTTTTATTAAAATAAATTTAAATTAGATCTAAATACTTTAGAACCTTGGCTCTGATTACTAATAAACAGGATGTCATCTACGTACAATACGAGGAAGACAATAGCGCTCCCACTGACTCTTTTGAAGACACACGGTTCCTCTTCATTTTTGATGAAACCAAATGTTTTGATCACATCATTGAAACGAGTGTTTCAGCTTCGAGATGCTTGCTTAAGTCCATATATGGACCTTTGCAGTTTGCAAATCTTATGATCAGTATCACTGAATGTGAAATCTAGCGACTGTTCCATATAGATATCTTCCTCAAGATATTCATTTAAGAATATCATTTTTACGTCCATTTGCCATATTTTATAATCGAAATAGGCTGCAACGGCAAGCAATGTGCGGATGGATTTTAGCATAGCCACTGGAGAAAAGGTATCCTAATAGTCAATGCTTTCACGTTGACTATAACCTTTTGCCACTAGTCTAGCCTTGAATATCTCCACATTTTCATCTGCACCAATCTTTCTCTTGAAGATCTATTTACACCCAATAGGTACTATACCTTCTGGTGGATCTACCAAGGTCTAGACTTGGTTTGAGTGCATCGAGTCAAGTTTCTGACTGCATTGTCTCTAGCTATTTCTCGAAGTCGATATCTGATATCACCTCATTGTAGGTCTTGGAATCATCACCATGAGCACCATTACCTACGAGGAACATTTTCTTACTTTCTCTAAAATAATACCTAAGTATCTTTCAGGGGGACGAAAAACTCTTTCCAATCTATGAGGTAGAGGAGGTAGTGTTCTTATTGGCTCAACCGATTTGGTTCCAATTGATCCTTAGCTCGTTGTACTTATAAGACTTTTTCATCAAGCTTAATCTACTTTCCAATGCCGCTATCTTGAATAAACTATTTTTCAAGAAAGATGCCATGTCGACTCACAATCACATTGTGGTCTTCTGGAATGTAGAAATAGTATCCTAATGACTCTTTAAGATATCCTATGAATTGAGCTCTAAAGGACTTAAACTCTAACTTATCCGCTTATTATCTTTTGACATGAGCCGGACAACCTCAAATTCTGAGATGACTCAGACTTGGTTTCTTACCATACCATATCTCATACGGTGTGATAGGAATGATTTTAGAAAAAACCCTATTCAGTAGATAAATTGAAGTTAACAATGAGTGTCCCAAAAAAAAATCAGGAAGGTCTATGAAGCTCATCATAGATCGGACCATATCCAATAGAGTCTAATTTCTCCGTTCTGAAATTTCATTGAGTTGAGGTATTCCTGATGGAGTCCATTGAGAGACTATACCATTTTTCTTGAGATAGTCTAGGAATTTTCAGCTAAGGTATTCACCTCCTCGATCTGATCGAAGAACCTTAGTGGATTTTTTAGTTTATTTTTCTACTTCATGTCTGAATTCTTTGAACTTTTCAAAAGCTTCAGACTTGTATCTCATAAGATACACATACCCATACCTAGATAGATCATTGGTAAAGATGATGAAGTAGATAAAATTACCTCTAACTGGCACATCAAATAGGTCGAACACATCAGTATGTACTAGGGCAAGGAGATCTGTGGCCCTTTTCCCATATCCTGCAAAAGAGAGTTTAGTCATTTTGCCTTCAAGATAAGATTCACAAGTTGGATATGACTCGAAAGTCAATGAACTCAATAGCCCATTTTTCTCCAATTTGTTGATCCTATCTTTTGCTATATGACCTAATCTTAGGTGCCATAGACACCTATCATTTGGACTATCCCTTAGGTGCCATAGATACCTTCTTGTTCTTCAGGGTGGCCAGATAAGTAGGACAGTTCCACTTTCAATGGCCATCGCTGTTACAATAGAAATACTTTTCTTTGACATCGGCCTTCTTCTTTAGCTCTGCCCTCTTCTTCTTTGCTTCTTCCACCTTCTGCCTTTTTGCAGACTTCTTTTTCTTTTCAGAAGACTTTCTTTTGGAAGAAGTCCGTTCCATAGTAAGAACTGAGCCTTTAGAACCTTTCATAGAAAGCTCAGTGGTGACCAGCATGTTCATTAATTTGATCAAAAAATTTTGAAGTTTATGCATGTGGTAATTCATGATGAATTGCCCATATGCATTAATCAAGGATTATAGAATAACATCGTTCTAAAGATCCAGGTCTAACTTCACATTGAGCTTCTCAAGCCTATAATTTAGCCTAATTAGGTCTTGCTTGATCGTGACTCGATCTTGACCCAGACTTAATCCTATTAGGCTGGTCAATTTAAGCATTGTTGATCCTATCTAACCAACTTTTGATTCGATTTGATCAACCGCTTAGACCTAATTGAGTTGTCCAAGCTCGAACCCAATATTATGAATATGTCTTAGATCTAAAATTCTCAATTTTAGATCTAATTAATATTTCATAATCTTAATTTTTAATTAAGTAGGGTTCATAAATAAAATATGCATAATAAATCACCTTTTCTCGAAAAACTCCAGATCCCAAGAAGAGATCTTTTGAAGATGGTGCATTTTAGGATTTCAGGATCTAGGATTTTGCAGAAAGTAAGTTTTAGGTTTCTGATTAAGGACGAACGTGCAGTATTCCTACACATCATAAAAACACCCCATCGGATGGAAGGAGAAAGCCTTTAAACTCTTCTTCATTCTTATGACCGGACGGCCAAGAGAAATACCTTAATCAGGAACATGCAATACTACAAAACAGTTTTAGATCTATATCATATATCTCATATACAAATTAGATCTAATCATGGCATATTTTGCATACATCTCATGTATTGAATCATGCATATTTTCAGATCTAAATTATCTCATAATAATTTAAAAAATTAAATTTAAATTAATCTTATCAAAATAAACTCTAATCTAGATAACTATGTAGAACTATTCTACAACTAGTCTAGACATGCATCAATCATATCTCATATGATGTTAAAATTAAATAATTTTTATTTACTATTTTTAGATATTATTATAATAATTATAATATCAAAAAATATTAAAATAAATAGATCTAAAATATAATTTAATCAAATTAAATAAAAAACATGCAAGGCTATTCTATAGAACTATTCTATTTTAGAACTAGTCATGCATATTTTCTAATCTTAGATTTAAATTATTTAATTTTAATTTTTTCTAATTTCAGATCTAATCACATCTCATGTCACATCTAAAATTATTTATTTTTTTATTAAAATAAATTTAAAATTAGATCTAAATACTTTAGAACCTTGGCTCTGATACTAATTGAAGGAAAAATCCTAATTTTTTTGATCAGGTTCTTTCAGATCTGATCAGATCAAGAGATATATTTTAAATTTTTTTTTTAATCTAAATTAGATCTAAAATATTTTAGATTTGATTCTTATTATTTTAATAATTAAAATAAATTTAGATAAATTAAATCAAATTTAATTTACCTTGACGTAGGATAATCCTATTATCCGTTGATGATCCTTTAAACAGCAGAAGGTTCTGGATCTAGCCATGAAAGTGCCTGACCTCTACCAATATCTACTCAGACTGGATCTAGATATCCTCTTCTTCTCTATCATATCTCCAAAAATTAGATCTGGATCTGATTTGAAGAATCTTCAAAATACCTTTCGAAGATCAGCAGTTGTCCTTTGCAGCAGCACAGCCTTCTAGCTTTCTGTCGTCTTTCTCTCATCTGGATTGCACCAACCAAGATCCCAAACCACTTTGGGCATGTAGAGGAGAGGGAGAAGATGGGCTTGGTGTGGAGGAGGAGGAGAGAACCAGCCTTGGGGCGTGGGAATTTTTCAATACTCTTTGGGTTGGGCGCAGGGTCTTATTTATAGACTATGCGTGATCCAACTCCTCTTCTTCCCAATCAATCACAATCCTTTATAAAATTATATCTAA
This sequence comes from Cocos nucifera, assembly GCA_006176705.1. Lineage (NCBI taxonomy): Eukaryota > Viridiplantae > Streptophyta > Magnoliopsida > Arecales > Arecaceae > Cocos > Cocos nucifera. The sequence continues at coordinate 1,264,416 of QRFJ01000659.1, forward strand.
ATCTGACTGATGGAAATAGAGTCTTTTAGATTTCTCCTTAGATGGCACCTAAGATCAGCGAAAGTTGGTTCTTAGGAGGAGTCTAAATGGAATCCAATAAGGAGATGGAGTCCCTGTCCAATAGGGACTCTTGGGCGCCTCCTGCTTGGGCACACGCCAAGGGTGGGGTGCGCCCTCCTCCTTGCTAGATTCTGATAGGAGGATAAGCCTCCACCAGCCCTCCAATAGGTGTGTGACATATGGACAGAAGTCAAAGTATCAACGATCAATATTTGATCAGTCAAAGGTCAACTTTTGACCAAAGTCAAACGACGAAAAATGGCAGATGACCAAAAATAGCAGATATTATCTTACAAAAAAAGATAACTCTTTTCCGACTTGGACAAGCTCCAGTCAGATCAAGTGAAGGCCTCTGATTGAGTATAAACTCCTTTGGCTCAATCAGGATAACTATTTATGATAGTAAAAGAAGAATATTAGGTTCAATCGAGTGCTAGCACGATTTTTTTGAACCTAATTGAATCTCATTCAGATCAATTGAACTGAATCAGTTCAATTAGTGATCATCAGATTCAAATCTTTGTTTGTGTGATCTAGTTAGATTCAGTTCTGTATGGTAATGAGATATGTCATGAGCTCTATCATCGACATCATCGAAACTTCTTTCGATGGATCAGAACTCTTCTGATTTGAACAGCTAGAATGATCGATCATCTAAATCATTCTAATTGCTCCCAAAATCCACCAGTGACACCTAGCAATATATGGTGGCAACCCATCAGAGCTGAATGTGAACCTCTTGGTGCAGCTATCTGTGTGATTAAGTTCTTCTATCTTGAGCTTCGATCAGATTAGGGTTAAGGTGAACTCGTCAAATCCTAGTTTATGTCATATGATGTAATCAATCGATTCAGGTCTGGTGTGAAAAGCTAAATAAAAATTCTTTCTATTATTTCACTCTGCCATGGTCATGGACTTCTAGACTTGATTCTCATGATCATTATAGGGCTGCTCCTCTACCACCAAGATAGATAGATTCCATCTTGCTGTAATCCAGTTCCTACAATGAACATACTATAGCTAACATACACCTCAGGATTCCGAATGGTTAGGAGATCGAGTTATGGTGTAGTCAAACTATAACACCCTCAAGGTGAACTATCGATACACCTCAGGTCAAAGAACCAGACACACCACTATAGCATCAAGTCAGTCATTGGTGAGAAGGTAGACTTCCTAATGACTACTTGAGGTGGTCACGCTCAGTGCCCCCGTTCTCTAATGAGTATCTGTACTCTCACTTCGATGTCTTCACACCATAGACTCAAGACTTATTTACTAAAAAGAAGCAATTGTACACCAACCTTTCGGATCAATCACCATCCTTATGATGATCCTATGGTCGAGAGCATTTTATGAGTTAATAATGATTATTCATGTCTTAAATTTTCAACTCTTGAAAATATGAATTATCATTACCATTAACTCAAAGGATGTATCACAGACACTAAATACACATATGTGATAGAAACTAACCCATTTTATTGATTATAATCAAAATTATAATTTTGCCCCTAGAAGTGTATTACAAGTGTCAGTCAATTCTGACTTCTAAGGTATATATATCTAATAGTCCCATGCCGTGTCGGTAGGCCATATCATGCTGTGCCATGCCTTGGGTCGAGCCATGTTGGTAGTTCGTGCCTTGGGCCGTGTCGTGCCGGTAGGCCGTGCTATGGGCCATGCCGATCGCTAAGAGAACCTCCGACCGCTTAGAGAACCCCCATCTTGTTGCTTTTGTTTATTGCATTGCATAGTGATAGACTCGTCAATTGATTAGTGTACATAATCTTTAGCATACGTATATTTATATGTAATTGTATAGATGGTACCTAGGCATATCTTTGATTATTATTCAACATGTTATATTGGTTAATGTTCATTAACGTTGTAAGTCACGATGGCATCGAAACGCCATCTAGCTTTGACCCCTACCTCTTAATGGATTACGTGGAGTTCAGCATCTGAGGAGAAATCAGAGCATACTCCATCCACTTTCATATCAGCTGCTCAGGGACCTCCACCATCGGCATCTACTCCATCGATAGCATCTAGTACTCCACCGATATCTGAGCCTCTACTATCATCCATAACTCCAACACATGCTACTCCATCGATATTTGAGTATATATTTTTATTATATTATTTATTTATTTTTTATATAGTATTTGTATACTTATATATTTGCATAATGTATTTTCATTGTAGGTGCATCATCCAGTAGGATATTTTACGGTCCCACACGTATGGTGCATGTGTGGAACCGCCAGCATCAGATAATGGTACAGTATGATCCGAAGGGAAGGCCAGTAGGGGAGACCGCATGGGAGATGCATTTCTTTTTTGGAGTGCTTGTGAGGCGGTCAGACATTATTCCCATAGAGTCCAGAGACTGGCGATTGATGGATGATACTATTAGGGATCAGATGTGGAAGGAGATATGGGTAAGTGCATTTTAATTATATTTATATATTTTACATGTTTACACTATATTTGATTAGAATAATTTTATAATTAACTTTTGATAACTTTATATTGAAAAGGTACAACTTTTTTGATCATGAAAGGGCTCGGGATGTCCGACTGAAGAAGATCGAAGAGTTGTACTGAGACTACAAGGTTAAGCTCCATAGAGGATGGCTCAAGCACCAATGAGATACTCTAGAGGAGCTTGTTCCTTGAATATAGGACTGTCCTCCGAGTCAGTGGGAGAGGATGGTTACACATTGGAGGAGTCAGAAGTTTGAGATAAAATTACTAACTTTTAAATTTTTTAATATGCTTAAAGTTATATTTAAATATTTTTTAAATATTTATTATTTATTTAAATACTTGTTAGGCTATCTTCCATCAAAATCAGAAGAATCAGGCAGCCCAGGAGTATACGCACACTCTCGACCGTGAGTCTATGACTAGTCGTATGCATAAAGAGATAATGAATTTTAAATCTTACTAGATAAATTAAATTGATATTTTTTTTTATATTTCTTATAAACTAATCCATTGTTATAGCTGATGAGAGATGAAGTGATGTCCAACTATAGTGAGATCTTCCGATCCAGCCGTATAAACAAGAACGATAGGCCGATGAACATCACGATCAAAAAGATTTTTATAAGTATTAAATATATTAATATATATGATTAGTATTATAGTATTTTTTATAGAATTTTATTTATATTTATAATTATACGATCAGTTAGATGCGCTCGTGAGTGAGGGCCTGGATACCTCTGGCCCTTATGACCATCTATCTCAGGTCTTGCGGTCTGAGTACTCTAGAAAGATCCGATGTAGGTCTGGACATACACCGACCAGCTATTATTAGAGGTGAGCATTTCTTCATAGGCTTTCGGTGTCGTCGGTCAGGAAGAGCTTGAGGCGACATTGGCACGAGTAGATCATGCTGCGATGCGGGCAGATTGGGTTGAGGAGCACGCATCTCATCTAGAGGATATCATGAGAGATATGGTGTCGACATCCAGCATGCATTTTGGAGGTATCTTCACATGCTTTAAGAATATGTTGGCGCACATTCCAGCTCTAGCTCCTCCAGCTTCGGCTTTGGCTCCGACTCTAGCTCCAGCTCATACTCCATCTCCCAAGGACGATGACGATGTAGATTTAGAAAACTTTTGATGTATTTTTTTTAAAAATAATATTATAATAAATTTTATTTGATAATAAAATTTTAGTATTTTAGAAATATTTTTATGCTTATAATATTTTTTTATGTTATATATCTCTATATTTATCAGATAAAATATATAAAAAATTAAAAAAATTATATTTTTTAAATTATTCAAAAACTATGACAGCGATTTTACAATCGCTGTCGTAGACGCGCTAACCATTACCATAGGTAATGTGTCAATCGCTACATTAGACCTATAATAGTGGTTATATAACCGCTTCCATAGATAAGCCTATGATAGTGATTCCATGACCGTTATCATAGATCGATCTATCACAGTGGTTCTATAACCGTTGTCATAGATAAGTCTATGACAACGGTTTGAAAATCACTGCAATAGACGTTTATAGCAGTAGTTTTCATAACCGCCATAATAACCACTGTCATAGACCTACGACGATGACTACAGTGACAGCGGTTAGCTAACCACTATCATATCCTATAGTAGTAATTTTTTGGGCTATGATAGCGATTACAAACCACTGTCATAGTCCGATTCTGTAGTAGTGATAGGTATAGAAAAAATGATAGTTTGAAAATACACAAGGAATATAAGATATACTTATCTTATCTATCCTAAATCTTCAGACTTCGTTAGAAAAATCAGCTAATTCTATTTAAAATATTGAATTATAATATTTTTTTAAATAAATTTAATAAAATTAAATACTAATAAAATGAGGCTATTGACTAGCTAACTGATCCGATAGACTACTCAAACACCAAAGCGGTTCGTGGATTTCTTACTAAGTATTGACCCGAGATTGATTTTAATGATAACAAAATTTTGAATGAAAATGATACTAACCATGTGTTTTAAGAATGGATGTAGATCTTCTTAAGTACTCATAAAGATGTATCAAGTCAAAGAAGAAATCCTCTAAAAGAAACCAATCGAAAAGATCTTTCTAGATGAATTATACAAATTTGGATGGCTCATTATGAAGAAAATAAAATTGAAAAAAGCAAATATCATTTGAAAAAATTAGGACAAAAAAATTCAAGTTTGAGAGGCTAAAATACGAAAAGAATGAAATTGAAATATTTTGAGTTGATCCATTTCTTCAACAAGTCAACTTTGGCATGTATTTGTCAAATGGAACATTCTACGAGTTGACTCATAAAGTCTACGAGCTGACTCTCTTAGGATAATAGAAGGCTGTCAAAATTGTAGATTTCAAGAGTTGACTCCTTTAAGAGTAAGAGTCTACTCTTAAACAATAAGAGTTGACTCCTAAAACCTGCGAGTTAACTCCTGAGCAAAAACAGCCTAATCACTAGTTTTTCTAAGTACTATTAAAGGCCATGTTCACTCTCCATGGCTATTTTTAAGTTTTCAACAATTAGAACACCTTCTCTCTAGCCATCTTTGAAGTTATTTAAGAGCATTAAATCAATCAGGAGTCAAGGGATTAGATTAACAATAGAAAAACTTCAATCTTTCAAAAGTGCATTGAATATTCTTGAGAAAAAGAGATAGAGAGAAGTTGAAAGCATTCATTGTGAGAGCATCCAAGTGAAAGATCGTTCAAGCATTCACATAAGCTTCTCTCATTCAATTTAGGAGGAAGTTAAACCTTCGAACAAGCATCATCAACATCCTCCTTCAAGCTTCAACGAGCAATTTATTTTGTACTTTAAATTATTTTCTTTTGTATTTTATTTTCTTTATAAATTATTTTGGGGGAAAGAAACTTGAGGTAAAGTTTTGTCTAAGTTATAATTAAATGATATAAAGATTTTGGTTGGTAAGCCTAAGAAAACCAACTAGATTGATTATGAACCTAAAAAACAATCATTGTAAAGGTTATGGTTGGTGAGCTTAGAAAAATTATTTGGATTTGATTGTAAACCTAAGTAAAATAATCGCACTATAATCAAGGAATTATAGTAAAAAATTTTATGTAGAGCTTGAGGAGTGGACGTAGATATGAAATTGTATCAAACCACTATAAATTTCTGATGTTTGTGTTGTGCTTTGCTTTTCTTGCTTTATATTTTTGCTTTGCATTCATTAATTTAATTCCACTACTGAACATTGCATATATTTCATAATCACTTAAGTTAGTTTGATTAAAACACATATTTATTAGATTTGCTTAAAATTTTTGAAAAAAATCTAATTTATCCCCCTCTTAAGTTGTCATCTTTCTCGATAACACTAAGATCAACATAAGTCTTTAGAAGAGGAAGGCATGACTCGATATTGAAATCCATAGATCTTCTTAGAGAGAAAAAATATGTGAAGAGAGAGAAAATAAGAAAGAGAGAAAGTCCTCATCTCTCCTAAAGGAAGAAACCCAAAAATGGTCTAACTAAGGGTCATGCTAGAGGGTCTAGCCAGAGTCGGCGGTGGCGTACAATCCATGATGATGATTGATCGATGGAAAATATGAGGATCATGCTCAGAAAATAAGGGATCCTCCCCTTCTCATAAATTTTTCAATCACTAGCCAATCATCAATGGCCATGACCTCCAGAAAGGATGGTAGGGAGGCTGGGCAACCTGACTTTGTGTGTGGAACTAAGAGGCAACAATGCTGGTGGCTGGAAAAGAGGAAGATGGCTTGGTCAAAATAGGAGAAAATAAGGTTTTGATTTTTGATGGATTTTTTGGTAGAAACGACGGCTAGTGACAATATCTAAAGCCTTAGAAAGGAGAGGAGAGAGAGAGAAAATGAGACCAGGGCCTTATCTCAGCTCTAGTAACATTCTGGCTTTGATTTTCAATGGGCATAAGAACGAGGAGCAGCAAACTTGAACAAATGAAAGAGAGGGGAGAACAAGATGATCGCTGGTGAATGGCCTTAGAGGGTAGGGGCTCCTATTTATAGAGAACCTGCTTGGGTTTTCCTTGAGTCTGGTGGCCCTGCAAATCCCTCTCCTATCCAAATTCATCAAAGAATGGGAGTCTTCTTCCATTTTTTTTTCCATTTTTGTTTGTGGGTTTATGGCTCTTTTGGAGATGAGCCAGTCCATAGACTGGACTATCACATTCTCTCCTTCTTAAAAGAGTTTGATCCTCGAAACTTATTGTACATTCATTTTTAATAAATAAGGGTGTTTAGTTTTCATCTAATATTCCATCATGGTTCAATTTTCATCTAATACTCCATGCTTCCATGGCATAACTCTTATCTAAGCTCATTCTTCTAAAACTCAGTACTCTAGACTAGTTTATATCAACCCTAGCTTCATCATCTCAAATGAGACAATTATTGAACAAAACATCAATGAGAATAATTTTTTTAAGAGAAGAGATAACATATAATAGCTTATTCAATTCTTTAAATATGTAGTTAAACTTGGAAGATATTAAGGAATGAGAAGAATTGTAATCAAATAGCACATGAACGTCTATGAGATGACTAGAATAGTATCTGTAACTACTTGATCCCTTGCACCGACATCCTATTGAATCAAAGCGAACACCCATGTATTTTCTTTATAATTAGCTGATTTGGAAGACTTTGAGTTATCCTTTTTCTTGCTAGGACAATCTCGGTCAAATATCCTACCTGGCCATATAGAAAGCATGCTCCTATCTTTTTAAGGTAAGGCCCATTATAAATTTTGCCACAATATCTAAAGGTTGTAGCTTCTTTATTCTTTTCTAAGTTATCAATTAAATTTTCAAAGCAACTTTGGATCATCTTGTAGGAGTCAACATGAGTCCCTAGAAGAGAAAATGATGACTTAGTATAGGATTCGTATAACCTATTAAAGAGAGAAAGTAGATGAGGAGAGAGAAAATATCGAGAGAAAGTGGAGAGAAAATTCTCATATCCTTTAGAAGAGGCAAATCATGATAGAGATTATCAGAGGTCATTTCAGGATGATTCAATATGAGTTAACTATGATCATATGCTTTAAATTTCTAATAAGAGCCAGATTGGAATCCAACCTATTACATGGATTTCAGAGCAATTTTTGGTCATCTAGTTTTTATCTCAGGTTCACATTAGGGTTCATAGATTAGATAGAGAGAGAAAGAGAGTAATTTTAGAAAATTTCTAGAGAGAGAATAGGATTTCTTCTTCGTCCTAATTTTTTTTCTTTTTCATGAATTTTATTCTAGATCTACGATCATTAAATTGTGTGAATGGAGAAGATAGTCGTGTGAGTGTACATATTGTATATACATGTTTATTTGTCTATATAGGTTTGCAAGAAAAATTATAAAAAATTAATAAATTTATAAAAATATTTTTTAGGGGTTAAAAGAATAATCAGCGATGCAAAACAAGCATTAGCTTCCCCTTTGGTGACATAAAATCAACATGCCCTTTGATGACACTTCATGAAACCATAGGTAAATAGATTTTCCAATGCTTAGTTTGCATCGCTAAATAGAAATTTGCCAATAATTATTCTAAGCATAGGCAATTTACCAATGCAATAGTTGCATCACAAAAGATTTAATGATGCAAAATAAGCATCAGCTCCCCCTTTGGTGACACAAAATTTGCTTTAGCTTCTCGACATGCCTATTGGCTTCCCGGCATGTCCTTTGGTGATGCTTCATGGAAGCATAGGTAAATTAAGTTTTTCTGAATCTTTATTTGCATCGCTAAATAGAAATTTTATCGATGAATATTCTAAGCATAGGTAATTTATTGATTCTACATTTGTGTCATAAAAGATTGTATTTGTCGATGATTAGGCATAAGTGTAGGATTTGATGCGGTGCTTCCAAGCTTTGGGAGGCCATAAGAGGAGCCAGGGTATTGACTTCGGAAGACTAGGACGGGTGTGAGTCCTAGGGCTAGGATAGGTTATCCTAGGAAGAAAGTGGCGTGCAACCCTACACGAACTTGAGGTTCAGGTATGAGGATCTTGAGGGGTTTGATAGGTGCTCCGAAAATCTAGGACATAAGATGGAACAAAAGATCAAAGCCAGAAGAAGAATCAGCCAAGACAAGAGGCTAACATATAGGTGGGCTAGCTTGGATATGCAGTCGAGCCGACTCGGACTAAAATCGAGCCGACTCGGGGTGCAGTTAAGCCGACTATCTCAGGCAGACAGAAGATAGGGCTCAGACGAGACGTAGTCAAGCTAGTTCAGCTCCTGACAGAGTCGGCTCGATGATGATGAATAGAACTGGATGAAATTTTTTGTTTGGGATCTTAAGGCCTGATCCAATAAGGTCTTAAGGATGGCTAACACATGTATGGATCGGATTTAGATCCAGAAGATGAGAGCATGGGTGTACATGGGCTCGATGAGTGCTTTTATGTATTGGATTAGCCAGAAAAATTTTTGATCGAGCCTAATAGCTATGTATAAATACATAGATTGTATTAAAATTTCATAACGTGGATTGGAATACAGATCTTTTTTCTTCAATCCCTCTTTTCTCTTCTCTCTAGAGTTGCAGCCCCAAGGGGGGTGCCTCCCTCAAGCCCAAAGAGGGAGGTGCCCCATCACAGATCCAGATTAGGTAGATCGATAGTCTGCTATCTTAGAAAATATCAAAGTTCTCCTCAGATCCATGCTAAAGATTAGAAATTTTCATTATACATGGTATCAAAGATAGATGATGCCATGGTGATGTTACAATAATTGGTATTACAGCCCGGTTCAGAGCCTGATGGTGCATGAAAGTGAAGGAGAAGTTATACAAAGTGAAATAAAAAATCTACATATATTTTATGGTATGTCTCAGATCTACTTTTGTTATTGCTGTGGTTTGACCAATAGGGAGCAGCGGGTTGAAGGTGAAGGCTAAAAGGTTTAACGAGAAGAATTTTTTTGGGATGGAAGGTTTGGGTGCATGATTTTTTTATCGATCTTGATTCGAGAGATCGGAGATGTATGATGGATGACAAGATTCTCTAGGAAGATGGACAGTATGGGACTCTTTGGCAGATGAAGAAAAATTTTTCAAGGGATAATGGTCAAAAGAAAATTAAAGAAGCGACTATACGTTCTTCGATTACAAGAAGGCAGAAGATGTAGTCAGGGATGCATTCAATGGTTCGACCAGAGCATAGATTTACGAAGCCTTGGAGGTGATGGAGATGGATGATCTATGGAGGTCCAGAAGGTCAGTGTTGGATGGCTGATCTTGGATCAGATTTCTTTTGCAGGAGCATCAGAAAAAGTCACAATTCAGATGGAGGATGGGTTATGTATAGCAAGAGAGAACTCGGATATCTATAAAAAAGCGGTGTAGAGATGAGATAGAGAGCGCTGAAGTGCTACAGTAGTGCTTTCCTAGAGGCACAGGGCTGAGAGAGGCTCGATAGGGCAGCAGCCGAAGAAGATATCTCAGCAAAGAGCGTCAGGAGGCATCTCAGAAAGATCGAGAGTAGGTCTCAGAAAGATCCAGAGAGTCTCAGGAGCCTCGGGATGAGATAGGTGGGCTTGAGCCTAGGATAGGATTTGAGCTATAGTTCCTCCGAGTGCAACTGAAATGATAGTTGGTGCAGGGATAGAAGAGAAGAAGACTAGGATGGAATTCTCTAGGATTCAATCACTAATTTTAAAGAGTTGGATGAGCTCTTATATTTTGAAGATGCCCGTGGATTGCGGAGGTATTCGAGATAGCTTTGGAGGGGTCTGTGGAGTGCGAAGGATCCGAAGGGATAGCGATGGTATTCAAGGTGTAACAGTAGGCTCAGCAGTGCAGCGTTGAGTGGTTGGCCTCGTGGGACTCAATTATAGAGTCAGCTTCTATGGCATCAAGTGGACTTCAGTTTCAGACGAAGCACTAGGCAGAGGTGGCTTCATCGATGGAGATATGACACGAGTTAAGAGCAGAAGAGTATGGGAGGACTAATATCCTAGTACCAATGCTAGAGATGCATAGTTTTAGGTGGAGCAGTACGTACAAAAAAGACTGACCAAGTACTGAGGAGACTGTATTAGGATATGCAGTGAGTGTCGGTGCAAGAATGTTATAGGATCTCAAGAAAAGTATAGGATAATTAATGCAGCTGCCAATCAAAAAGATTCCTATAATTTCAAGGTGGTGCGAAGAAGTAAGCTAAGATCTTCAGCGATGGAGGCGGTTATCCCAAAGGTACATAACAGCTGAAGAGGATTGGTGAAGGCGGTATTTGTACAAGAGGCTATCAGCATCGACAGCGGGATCGTGTAGGAGAATATTGCCAAGTATGCCAAGACTTGGGCGCACCAAGATAGAGATTGTAGGATTTTATATAGTGCTCCCAAGCCTTAGAAGGCCACAAGAGGAGTTAGGGTGTTGGCTTCGGGAGACTAGGATGGATGTGAGTCCTAGGGCTAGGACAATAGTTATCCTAGGAAGAAGGTGGCGTGCAGTTCTACACGAATTTGAGGTTCAGGTGTGAGAACCTTGAGGGCCTTAGTAGGTGCTCTAGAAATTTGAGATACAAGATGGAGCAAAGGACGAAAGTCAGGAGAAGAATCAGCCAAGATAAGAAGCTGACACATAGGCGGACTGGCTCGGATATACGATCGAGCCGGTTGTCTTAACCAGATAGAAGACAGGATTCGAGCGAGACGCAGTCGAGCCAGCTCAGTTCCTGATAGAGCTGGCTCGATGGTGGCTAGCAGAACTGGATGAAATTTTCTATTTGAGATCTTAAAGTCTGGTCTAATAAGGTCTTAAGGATGACTAACACATGTATGAGTCGGATTTAGATCCAGGAGATGAGAGCATGGGAGATATGGGTGTACATGGGCTCGGTGAGTTTCATGTATTGGATTAGTCAAGAAAATTTTTTATCTGGCCTAATAGCTATGTATAAATATATAGGTTATATTAGGATTTTATAACATAGATTAGAATAAAGATCTTTTCTTCCTCAATCTCTCTTCTCTCTTTTCTCTGAAGTTGCCGTTCCGAGGGGGGCATCTTCCTCAAGCTCATGGAGAGAGGTGTCCCATCATAGATCTAGATTAGGTGGATCGGTAGTCTGCTGCCTTAGAGAAAGTCAAAGTTCTCCTCAAGTCTATGCTAAAGATCAGAAATTTCTGCTGCATATAGTATCAGAGATAGATAATGCCATGATGATGGTTCAACAATAAGCATCAATAAAGATAATTAATGACTTCTCTTTTGTCGATGCTTATTTACTAATGTAAATTATGTCAGTAGTTATCTTTGGCAATGCTTTTTAATATTTAGCTATATTTTTTTTGCGTTGCTAATTATCTCTTGTCTTGTAGTGCATTCTGGGACTCTGAAGTATTATCTCTTGCTAACTATCTTTAACAATCTGGAGAAAATTTTCTACAAAAAGAGTTGGAATAGTAGCTGCATTAGTAAAAGGTGCCTGTTTCTAGATTTGGGTAATAAATTTGCAATTCAAAATAACATGAGAGATTGATTCCCTAATATTAGGGCATAAATTAATCATCATGATTTAAAATATAAAGACCATATTGATATAAGATGCCATGACAAGGGAGCCAATTTCCACATAATAAAGCAATTGTAGGATGAGCACTAGTCCTCTATATCCAATCAATACTTCATGTGAATAAGGCTTTTGATATAAAAAGTTCATAAAAATTTGCCATGCTAGTAGTCAATCTAGAAGATGGACTCTATCCTAGTCTATACACGCTATCTCTACCTATTATAGGCATAGCAAAAACTCTATTAGCTAACTCACCTATAAAAGACGATCTCACTATAGAGATTTTGCAGGGAATTAACATCTATTGAAGCAAGCCACCATGCAATGACAAAAGGTGATTCCAACGATTCTAAACAATATCAGTAGAAGCTCCATTACTCACAAACCATTTAGAATTAGAGCATACCTATAAACCAAAAGAGTATAACTTTTTCCAAATAGAGGAGCAATTCTGAGGATGCACCAAGGAAGATAAGAGAGACCATGATCCATAGTTTGCCCTTATAAAAGAAACCCACAAACCGTCTTGGGTCAACATAAAACTTGTAGCATTTTTTTCATTAATGCCTTGTTTCTAGTAATCAATGATGGAATCTCCAAATTACCCACTCAAATAGGTTGGCAAACATAATCCCAAGAAAGCAGATGTACTCTCCTAGAGATAGGGATAGCAATTGGGTCGAGTCGGGTTGGATATGGGTTCAGTCAATATGGGTTGGATCAGAAAATCATCAATCCAAATCTGATCTATTCATTAAACAGGTCAAAAATTTAGATCTGAACCCAACCCATTTATTAAACATGTCAAATTAGGTTAAACGGATTAAATATGTTAAATAAATTAGATTAAATAGGTCAAAATTAGGTTAAGTAAATTTTAAACAGGTTAAACATATCTTAAATAGGTTAAGCAGGTTAAATAGGTCAGGTTAACTGGATCAGAAAAAAGGTTAAGCAAATTTTAAATAGGTTAAACATATCTTAAATGGGTTAAATAGATTATCTAACTTAATTCGACCTGAATATTAAATGGGTAAAATGGGTCAAATATATGAAACTCAAATATGATCCAAATATTAAACGGCTTAAATAGATTCATCTATTTATGATCCAAATCTATTTAGTTTAAATCCAAATCTATTTATGGTGGATCGAATATGAATTGGATTGGTAGATTAGGTTATTATTGGTGCAGAATCTGATTGATGTCGAATCAAACTAGAGTGGAGGAGGATGAGGTCGCCATTAGTGACCTGCAAAATAAAGTTTCGTTCGGAGTCCGTGGTGGTGGCTCCGGTAGAACCCTCTGACGATCAAGTCAGTTCTTTTGGCCAACAGAAATGAAGTGCTCAGAAAAGAGAAGTAAGCTTAGAGCTTTAGAGGAAGAGGAGAGCTTAGAGAAAATATATATGGAGGGTCTCTTTTATAGACGGAGCTTGAATGATGGTGACGACCATACCGTCTGGTAGCGGGCGCTTTAGGCCATATGGAATTTGATACGGAGAGAGAGGTATCGTCAGGCTGGTAGTGACGGTCATGTCATTCGATCGTGGACCGTATGAAGCTTGTTATGGAGAGAGCGGTGTCGCCAGACTGGTAGTGATGGTCATATCGTCCGATCGTGGGCCGCATGGAGCTTGTTATGAAGAGAGAGGTGCCACCAAACTGATAGGGGTGGCCATACCGCCAAGGTTTAATAGCCGTAGTTTGAGAGAGCAGGTGTTAGTTGGTGAAGAATCTCGATGTATATCCATTTCAGAGGAGCTCGGACTCCTAAGGGGAATACATCTGGAGGGGATCATCCAGGAGGAGTTCAGTCGAAGGGGATGTCCGAAATAAGTTCGGTCCTTGAAGGAGTGCAGAGGGATTTCGACTCCCATGGGCATCTGACTGGAGAAGTGCGGAGGGAGTTTGGCTCCCGTGAGCGTCTGACTGGAGGAGTACGGAGGAAGTTCGGCTCCTGTATAAGTCCGACTGAAACTCGACCACTGAGAAGTTTGATCGAAGAAGAAGTTCGACTGAAAGAGAGAATCGAAGGGAGCTCGACTCCCATGAGCATCCGACTGAAGGAGTGCGGAGAGAGTTCGGCTCCCGTATGAGTCCGACTGGAGCTTGGTCACTGAAAAGTTTAGTCGGTTGAAGGGATTTGGCTAAGACTCAGCCGTTGGGGAGTTTGAAAAAGGCTCAATCAGCTAAAAGAGTTCGATTAAGGCTCATCCGCTGAAGCTCTTCTATGACTATCAGTTACATTAGGCTAAGCATCAGACTAGACTTCGGTGAAAGCAAAATTTATCCCCAATAATAGTTCCCCCACTCTTAAGTTTGAAATTCGAAGGAAGGGAGTACAGAAAAGACGACTACCGAAGTCCACTTCAGGGCTCTGCACCAATTCAGGTTGAAGCTCGAGGGAGATCTTATCTCCTGCAGCCGAGGTTAAAGCTTGGAGGAGATCTTATCTCCTGCAGTCGAGGTTGGCTCTAAGAAGATCTCATCTCCTACGGTCGAGGTCGAAGGTTGAGCTCCTCGGATGAGATCTTATCTCCAGCAGTCGAGGTTGAAGGTTAAGGTCCTCGGGAGAGATCTTATCCCCAGTAGTCGAGGTTGATGCTCAGGAGAGATCTTATCTCCTGCAGTCGAGGTTGGCTCTAAGGAGATCTCATCTCCTACAGTTGAGGTTGAAGGTTGAGCTCCTCGAGGGAGATCTTATCTTCAGCAGTCGAGGTTGAAGCTTGAAAGAGATCTTATCTCCTGCTGTCGAGGTTGGTCTGATTGCTTGGGGGAGATCTTATCTCTAACCGAGGTTGACTCAGAGGAGATCTTATCTCCTACAGCCGATGTTGAAGCTCGAAGGAGATCTTATCTCCTGCTGCTGCTGAGGTTGGTTCGATCGCTCGGGAGAGATCTTATCTCTGATCGAGGTTGACTGGGGCGCTCGGGAGAGATCTTATCTCTAGTCGAGGTTGACTCGGGCGCTCGAGAGAGATCTTATCTCCTACAGCCAAGATTGAAGCTCGGAGAAGATCTTATTTTCTACTGTTGAGGTTGGCCCAGTCGCTTAGGAGAGATCTTATCTCTGACCGAGGTTGACTCGAATGCTCGGGAGAGATCTTATCTCTAGTCGAGATTGACTCGAGCGCTCGAAAGAGATCTTATCTCTAACCAAGGTTGAAGCTTGAGGGAGATTTTATCTCCTACAGCCGAGGTTGAAGCTCGGGCGATATCTTATCTCCTGCTGTCGAGGTTGGCCCGATCACTCAAGAGAGATCTTATCTCTGGTCGAGATTGACTCAGGCACTTGGAAGAAATCTTATCTCTAGTCAAGGTTGACTCGAGCGCTCGAAAGAGATCTTATCTTTAGCCAAGATTGAAGCTCGGGCGAGATCTTATCTCCCGCAGTCGAGGCTGGTTCGGTCGCTCAGGAGAGATCTTATTTTTGGCCAAGGTTGACTCGATCGCTTGGAAGAGATCTTATCTCTAGTCGAGGTCGAAACTCGGACCTGCAGCTGAGGTTGGCTCGGTCGTTCGAAAGAGATCTTATCTCTAGCCGAGGTTGACTCGGTCGCTCGGGAGAGATCTTATCTCTCACTGAGGTTGGCTCGATCGCTCGAGAGAGATCTTATCTTTAGCCAAGGTTGAAGTTCAAAGGAGATCTTATCTCCTACTATCGAGGTTGGCTCGATCGCTCGGGAGAGATCTTATCTCTGGTCGAGATTGACTCGGGCACTCGGGAGAGATCTTATCTCTAGCCGAGGTTGACTTGGGCGCTCGGGAGAGATGTTATCTCTGACCGAGGTTGAAGCTTAGGAAAGATTTTATCTTCTATAGTTGAGGCTGGTTCGGTCGCTCGAGAGAGATCTTATCTCTAGCTGAGATTGACTCGGAGGAGATTTTATCTCCTGCAGTCGAGGTTGAAGCTCGAGAGAGATCTTATCTCCTACTGTCGAGGTTGGCCCGATCGCTCGAGAGAGATCTTATCTCTAGTCGAGGTTGACTCGAGCGCTCGGGAGAGATCTTATCTCTTGCAGCCAAGGTTGAAGCTCGGAGGAGATCTTATCTCCTACAGCCAAGACTGGCTCGGTCGCTCGAAAGAGATCTTATCTCTGATCGAGATTGACTCGATCATTCGGGAGAGATCTTATCTTTAGCCGAGGTCGAAGCTTGGGGGAGATCTTATCTTCTACAGTTGAGACTGGCTCGATTGCTCGAAAGAGATCTTATCTCTAGCCGAGATTGGCTCGATCGCTCGGGAGAGATCTTATCTCTGGCTGAAGTTGACTCAGGCGCTCGGAAGAGATCTTATCTCTAGCCGAGATTGACTCGGACACTCGAAAGAGATCTTATCTCTGGTCGAGATTGAAGGACTTCGATCTGCTCATGTTAGGACGAGGGTCTCCTCCTGTTTCTAATACGACCACTATCGATTGCTCCTTTCCTGTCATCACATAGATTTTGCATCGAAAAATAATAATATTGAAATGAAAAAAATTTATTAAAAAAAAATTACTGGCAGCACATTTCTAGATTCTCTGTGTTTTAGGGTCATGGGAGCGTTGTTCCTCCAAGTTTCTTCTGGTGATAAGCTCCGAGCCGAATGACCTCCTTTATCTCATGCTGGTCTTCTTAATTTGGAGCGAGCTCCTCTTGACTTTGAGGCTGAGAGATGATAGATCGTCGAAGTACCAAGCCCCCTAGAGGTAACGTTGATGACGTCGGAAGGCGGCCGACCTCCTTGTTGTTTCTAGCTATGACAGCATCCTTGGTCGATCTTCTCCTACTTCAGACTGACATCGGAGGAATTGATCCAACCAATCCCTCTTGATGAGCTCCTTGATTTCATCTCGAAGCTGAATGCATTCCTCAGTATCATGGCCGTAGTCACGATGGTAGAGATAATATTTGCTTTGATTGCGCTTGTTCGAGGGAGACCATAATTTTTCTGATCTTGGTAGTTGACTCTTAATTTTTATCAGAACTTGAGTTTGAGGAGCATTAAGGGGGGCGTAGTTGTAAAACCTTCTGGGAGGAGGACTTCTTCGCGTCCGTCTATCGGGGCTTCCTTGATGACGAGCTTGAGGAGTTCAGGCTCACTTGCACACAGGAGGAGTTCGTGAGCACGGTCGAACTTCACTCGATCCTTCATCGATGGTGGGTCTATTAGACTCGTCTGCCCATCGCTCTCCTGCAACTTTTCATCCTTTAATTTGAAGACTTCTTCTGCATGGGCATATCACTCGGCCCGGGCTAGCAGATCGACAAAATTTTTAAGGTACTTTTTTTTTAGAAAAAATAGCAAATCATTCTTCTGAAGGCCGCCTTTAAGCGCGGCCATTGCAACAGACCGGTCCAGGTCTCGGACCTCCAATGCCGCAGCATTAAATCGGATGACATCAGCCCGGATGGATTTTTTCTCCTTCTACTTGATATTCATCAGGAAATTCGAACCTTGGTGTGGACGTCGGCTGCTGACGAAGTGAGCCACGAACTAATGGCTCATCTAGTCAAAAGAAAAGATCGTACTTGGCTTCAATGCCGAGTATCAGTTTCTTGCTGTCCCCCTTAAGGTGGATGGGAAAGCTCGACATAATATGGCGTCTGATGCACCGTAGAGTATCATCATGATCCGGAAGGCCTCTAAATGATCGACTGGATCAGAGATTCCATCGTAGGTTTCAAATTGAGGAAGCTTGAAATTCGACGAAATGGGCTCTTGCATAATTCGAAGAGAGAAGGAGGGATTGGTGCAGACGTCGTCATAACGAGCCAGGGTGACATGACAGAGTTTTTTAATCTGTCGGTCCATCTTCTGTAGTATATGATCAAGGACGTCATCTTGGTCATAGATCTTGGAGGACTTTCGACTACAAATGGGGAAGGTCTCCTCCAGAGGAGAACCATGATCCAAACACGGATCCTCTACTTTCTATTTTTTCTTCCCAGAAGTGACGGGTATGCTAGCCCGAGTACTCTTTCTTGGGGCTGATTTCTGACATCATGATAGTGGGTTTCCTGATGGAGTCACCGTCGAAGGCTGCTGCATGGCCTGCACCATCTCGGTAAGGTCCTGAACCCGTTGCATCAACAAGTTGAGCTGCTGTGCATCTACCACGGCTATAGGTGGAACCTGAGTTATCAGGGTTGAAGTGGAAGCAGATGGATCTGGATAGGATCGAGCTGTGGAGGCCGTCAATCGTCGGGTCGAAGCTATCCTGGGAGGCATTTTTTCTTGAAAAAAAACTCTAGAGAGGAAGAAGGAAGATCTCTAGAGAGGAAAGAGAGAGATCGTCGCTGAGCACTCCTTTAAGAATAAGAAAACCTCAAGAACAAAGGGTCCTTCCTTTAATGCCAATTCTGTTGGTGCAGAATCTGGTTGACGTCGGATCGAGCTGAAGTAGAGGAGGACAAGGTCGCCATCGGTGACCTACATAATAAAGTTTCATCCAAAGTCAATGGTGGTGGCTCCGACAGAAACCTCCGATGATCAAGTCAGCTCTTCTAGCCAACAAAAATGAAGTGCTCAGGAAAGAGAAGTGAGCTTAAAGCTTTAGAAGGAGAGGAGAGCTTAGAAAAAATGTATCTGGAGGATCCCTTTTATAGATGGAGCTTGAATGATGGTGATAACCATACCGTCTGATAGCGGGCCACTCTAGGCCGCATGAAATTCGGTACGGAGAGAAAGGTATCGTTAGGCTGGTAGTGGCGGCCATATCGTCCGACCGTGGACCGCATGGGGCTTGTTACGGAGAGAGTAGTATCGTCAGACTAGTAGTGGTGGTCATGTCGTTCGATCGTGGATCGCATGAAATTTATTATGGAGAGAGAGATGCCGCCAAACTAGTAGGGACGGTCATACCGCCAAGATTCAATAGCCGTAGTTCGAGAGAACAAGCGTTGGTTGGTGAAGAACCTCGGCGTATATCCATTTCAGAGGAGCTCAGACTCCTAAGGAGAATACATCTGGAGGGGATCATCCGAGAGGAGTTCGGTTGAAGGGGATGTCCGAAAGAAGTTCGGCCCCTAGAGGAGTGCGGAGGGAGTTTGGCTCCTATAAGCGTCCGACTGGAGGAGTGTGAAGGAAGTTCGGCTCCCGTGGGCATCCGATTGAAGGAGTGCAGAGGAAGTTCGGCTCTCATACGGATCTGACTGGAGTCGACCGTTGAGAAGTTCGACCGAAGAAGAAGTCCGATTGAAAGAGAGAACCGAAAGAAGTTCGACTCCCATGGGCGTCCGACTAAAGGAGTGCGGAGGGAGTTCGACTTCCGTACGAGTCCGACTGGAGCTCGACCGCTGAGAAGTTTGGTCGGTTGAAGGAATTCGACTAAGACTCGACTGTTAGAAAGTTCGAAAGGAACTCGGCTGGCTGAAGGAGTTTGGCTAAGGCTCGTCCACTGAAGCTCTTCCGTGACTACCGATTGCATTAGACTGAACATCAGACTGAACTTCAACGGAAGCAAGATTTATCCCTAATAGTTATATTTTGCCGACCCTATCTAGAGATAGCCTCTTAGGAAAACTTTAGATAATTCCTTCTAACTTCATCAAAAAAATCATAGGAATCATACATTTAGGCATAAAATAAATAGGATATGTTGAGAGAACATTTAATTAGAGTGACTCTTCTTGGCATAAACAAAGCCCTCCATTTTTGTCCCTCCAATCTCCCCAAAAACTGTTGTCTCTACAATTGGCTCAAGTCAATCTCTTGCAAGCGAGGCGAACCCCTAAATAATTCCAAGTGCCATATCATTCCCTAATATATAGATGATTCTTTATTTGCCACATCGATAAAGTGCTAACATTTGGACTAAATTTAACAGCTTAATTTTCTGAATTAACTCATTATCTAGAGGCTATGCAATACTCTGTTATAATGTTGGACAGCACAACAGCATCCGTCAATGTAGCCTAAGCAAATAGAACATAATTATCTACAAAGAGAAGGTAGAAGATACATACATAAGAATGAGTCCAAACCGCAGCCTTTAGCGTCCTCGGCAACGTATCTTCAACATTACATGATTGCTTTTACTATTTAAGATCAAATAATTATTTTATGTACTGATATATTTAAAAAAATATTATTATAATTAAATAAATTATAAAATATAAATTTATTTATATATATTAAAATAAAAATTTTTGTCTTCATTTAACATGTGGATTTTAAGAAAAAAAGAGAAGATATGTGCAATATAAACTCCGCTCGGGCCATCGCGTAAGCTTCAGCCTCCCATCTGAAGGCTCCTAAAAGTATACCGGTGATATGGAATGGGCCACCTGAAAAGGCATAATGCAATACAGATGGTTTAGGCTTTTATTTATAGTGTATAAAAAATTAAATCAATAAGATAGATAAAAAAAATTAAATATTATTTTAAAAAATTTACATTCCATGTAATTCATAGAATTATAATAAAAACTTCTATCTTCACTTGACATGTGAAATTTAAAAAAAAAAAAAGAATGAAAGAGAGCCATGAGTAGTGCAAGGGACAAATTTTTATCTCCAGGTTTTCATCTCCAGTGACAAATACCGGAAGAAGGATAAAAAAAAAAAAAAAAAAAAATCTAGATTTTAGATCTAAAATTATTTCTTAAATTTTTTTTTTCAACGAATAATATGGCTAGCAGGGATTTAAGCTTTTATTTAGAGTGTATAAGAGATTAAATCAACAAGGTAGGTAAAGAAAATTAAATATTATTTTAAAAAATTTATATTCCATATAATTCATGGGATTGTAATGAAGGCTTCTATCTTTATTTGACAAATGAGATTTGAAAAAAAAATGAAAAGGAGCCACGAGTGGTACAAGGGATAGGATTCCATCTTCGGTGATAAGTACCAGCAGTGGAGAAAGTCGAAATAAAAAAAATAAGTCTAAATTTTAGATCTAAAAATAGAGGATCCATGGTATATGTTGGGGATAAATCCCGCTCCTGTCGAAGCCCGGCCCGACGCTCAGCCCAATGTAACCAGTAGACGCTGAAGAGCTTTAGCGCCAGGCGCCAGGCCGAGCCCCTACCACGGCCGAACTGCCTAGAGGCCGAACTCCCCTGCGCCAAGCTCCGGGCCGAACTCCCTCCGCCCGCCGAACTTCCCACGGCCGAGCTCCTTCGGACCGACCCCAGGCGAGCCCATGCAGCCGAACTCCTTCGGACTTCCCACGGCCGAGCTCCTTCGGACCGACCCCAGGCGAGCCCATGCAGCCGAACTCCTTCGGACTTCCCACGGCCGACCTCCTTCGGACCGACCCCAGGCGAGCCCATGCAGCGAACTCCTTCGGACTTCCACGGCCGAACTCCTTCGACCGACCCCAGGCGAGCCCATGCAGCCGAACTCCTTCGGACCGACCCCAGGTGAGCCCATGCAGCCGAACTCCTTCGGACCCCACGGCCGAACTCCTTCGGACCGACTTCAGGCGAGCCCAAGTGGCCGAACCCCTTCGGACCGACCCTAGGCGACCGAACTCCTCAGCGAGCCCTGGCCGAACCAACTAGCAACCGAAGTCCTTCAACTGGCCAGCCGAGCTTCTTCGGGCCTCTCAGCGGCCGAACTCTACAGATGGCCGACCCTTCAGCCAGACGAACTCCCCTAGCTTCCCCCTCGGCCGAACTCTGTTACAAGTCCGAACTCCATTGGACGAACTGTCGCCTGCAGCAAGACCGGACGGCGCCTTTCTCTCCGTACCGGGCTCCATGCGGCCCACGGCTCGTCGGTATGGCTCCCACGATCTACCGGACGACGCCTTCCTCCCCGTACCGGACTCCATGCGGCCCACGACTCGCCGGTATGGCTCCCACGATGACTCGCCGGTATGGCTCCCACGATCTACCGGACGACGCCTTCCTCTCCGTACCGGACTCCATGCGGCCCACGACTCGCCGGTATGGCTCCCACGATCTATCGGACGACGCCTTCCTCTCCGTACCAAACTCCATGCTGCCCGACGACTCTCTACCAGACGGCACAGCCGTCACCATCAACTAAGCTCCGCTATAAAAGGACCCCTCCCGACATACTAAGGCTAAGCTCTCTGAACTCTCGACTCTCTAAGCTCTCCTCCTCACCTCTAAGCTCCGGAACTCATTCCGAGCACTCCATTACTGTTGGCCGGAAGCTAACTTGACCGTCGGAGGGTCCTGCCGGAGCCACCACCCCACCGATTCCAGACAGGACTTCATTTTGCAGGTCCCCGGCGGTGCCCAGCGGCCTCGATTGCGGCGACCTCCGGCGGCGACGGATTTCTGCACCAACAGATTGGCGCTGGAAGAAGGGACTGAACCTTCGAGGTTCCCTTGTTCTTAAAGGAGTGCTCGACGATGATTTTCCGCCCCTGCTCCGGATCTCTCTTCTCCCTCTTCAGAATTTCTTCTCTGGAAAGAGGAAATGCCCCCCAGAAGGGCTTCGACGCGGCGCTCGACGGCTTCCGCGGCTCGATCCCCTCCGAGTCCGTCTGTCCCTGCTCCGACCCCGACGGCCTAGGTTCCACCTGAACCCACGGTGGATGTGAAGCAGTTCGGCCTGCTTGACCGACAGATCCATGGCCGTGGCCTCACGGAGGCGTTGCACGCTTTACAGCAGCCTCCGGTAGCGACTCCACCAGCAAGCCCGCCATGAGGGCGTGAGAAATCAGCCTTAAGGAAGAGCCCAATCGCCCCGAAGAGAGAAACAGAGAGCAGAAGTTCCCCACCGAAGCGGAAAGAAGTTCGGCTCGGAGAAAAGCCGGGCTCCCCCCAAAGCTCGGCATCAAGGTAAAATGAAGCTCGGTGGAAAGCCGAACTCCTCAACTCAACCTCCAAAATAAAGTTTGGCGCCGGCAAGGACGGAACGAAGCCCCCCTCCCAGAAGGTTCCGCAACTACGACCCGCTCCTCTAACTCGAATTCTCGGCAAAGTTAAGAGCCAACCGCCAAGACCTGAAGGACTACGGCCTCTCCAAACATGCGCGATCAAGGAGAAGATCGGCTATAGGCACTGCCGTAACCGGAAAAGACAAGAAGGTTGGCCGTCCCGCGGCGTCATCAACGCCACCCCGGGGAGGAGCTAGGAGCTAGCTACATCGGTGATTGTCATCCCCAGCGATAAAGTCAAGAGAAGCATGGTCCAAATTATGAAGGCCGGCATGAGATAGAGGAGGTCGTCTGGACGGAACTTGCTGCTCGAGGGAGCTCCGAGGAACAACGCCCCGTCAACCCCTCAAACGAGAGCGCGCTGTCCACGATTTCCCTTCGGTAAAATTCTCCCCTCTGCATAATATTATTTCTGGATGCGAAAACTATGCGATGACAGGAGAGCAGCAATCAATAATCGCCGCGTTAGGAATAGGAGGAGAACCTCGTCCTAACGCGAGCAACAAGCTCGGCCGCAGGAGATAAGATCTCCCCCGAGCGCGCACCTCGGCCGTAGGAGATAAGATCTCTCCCGAGGGCAAAGTTCGGCCAGAGATAAGATCTCTTCCGAACAACAAGTTCGGCCAGAGATAAGATCTCTCGCGAACAACAAGGTCGGCCAGAGATAAGATCTCTCCCGAACCGCAACCTCGGCCAGAGATAAGATCTCTCCCGAGGGCAAAGTTCGGCCAGAGATAAGATCTCTTCCGAACAACAAATTCGGCCAGAGATAAGATCTCTCCCGAACAACAAGTTCGGCCAGAGATAAGATCTCTCGCGAACAACAAGGTCGGCCAGAGATAAGATCTCTCCCGAACCGCAACCTCGGCCAGAGATAAGATCTCTCCCGAGGGCAAAGTTCGGCCAGAGATAAGATCTCTCCCGAACAACAAGTTCGGCCAGAGATAAGATCTCTCGCGAACAACAAAGTTCGGCCAGAGATAAGATCTCTCCCGAACAACAAGTTCGGCCAGAGATAAGATCTCTCGCGAACAACAAGGTCGGCCAGAGATAAGATCTCTCCCGAACCGCAACCTCGGCCAGAGATAAGATCTCTCCCGAGGATCTCTCCCGAGGGCAAAGTTCGGCCAGAGATAAGATCTCTCCCGAACAACAAGGTCGGCCAGAGATAAGATCTCTCCCGAACCGCAACCTCGGCCAGAGATAAGATCTCTCCCGAGGGCAAAGTTCGGCCAGAGATAAGATCTCTCCCGAACAACAAGTTCGGCCAGAGATAAGATCTCTCGCGAACAACAAGGTCGGCCAAAGATAAGATCTCTCCCGAACCGCAACCTCGGCCAGAGATAAGATCTCTCCCGAAGGCAAAGTTCGGCCAGAGATAAGATCTCTTCCGAACAACAAGTTCAGCCAGAGATAAGATCTCTCCCGAACAACAAGTTCGGCCAGAGATAAGATCTCTCGCGAACAACAAGGTCGGCCAGAGATAAGATCTCTCCCGAACCGCAACCTCGGCCAGAGATAAGATCTCTCCCGAGAGCAAAGTTCGGCCAGAGATAAGATCTCTTCCGAACAAACAAGGTCGGCCAGAGATAAGATCTCTCCCGAACCGCAACCTCGGCCAGAGATAAGATCTCTCCCGAGGGCAAAGTTCGGCCAGAGATAAGATCTCTCCCGAACAACAAGTTCGGCCAGAGATAAGATCTCTCGCGAACAACAAGGTCGGCCAGAGATAAGATCTCTCCCGAACCGCAACCTCGGCCAGAGATAAGATCTCTCCCGAAGGCAAAGTTCAGCCAGAGATAAGATCTCTCCCGAACAACAAGTTCAGCCAGAGATAAGATCTCTCCCGAGCGATCGGAACAATCTCGGTTAGGAACAGGAGGAGAACCTCGTCCTAACGCAAGCACCAACCTCGGCCGCAGGAGATAAGATCTCCCCCGAGGGAAGCTCGGCTGCAGGAGATAAGATCTCCCCCGAGCGCGCACTTCACTTCGGCTGCAGGAGGTAAGATCTCCCCCGAGGGAAGCTCGGCCGTAGGAGATAAGATCTCCCCCGAGCGCGCACTTCAACCTCGGCTGCAAGATAGGAGGTCTCCCTCGAGTCGACTTCAACTGACGAAGATAATGTCGCCCCCGAGGAGCTCAAATCCGACCTCGACCGAAGGAGGCGAGTCTTACTTCGGCTTCAACATCAGCTTCATCGACTTTAGCCGGAAACGAGTTCCATTTCAACTCCAAACATCGACTGAAGATGAGGTCTCCCCCAAGCCTCAGCCTCAACTTCAGCGTCAATCTTGGCTGGAGATGAGACCTCCCCGAGCTTCAGATGCAACAAATGCGGAGCCTGGAAGAAGACTTCGGCAGTCGCCTGTTTTGGTACTCCCTTCCTTCAATTTTTGAACTCGGGAGTGGGGGGGCTACTGTTGGGGATAAATCCCGCTCCTGCCGAAGCCCGGCCCGACGCTCAGCCCAATGTAACCAGTAGCCGCTGAAGAGCTTTAGCGCCAGGCGCCAGGCCGAGCCCCTACCACGGCCGAACTGCCTAGAGGCCGAACTCCCCTGCGCCAAGCTCCGGGCCGAACTCCCTCCGCCCGCCGAACTTCCCACGATCGAGCTCCTTCGGACCGACCCCAGGCGAGCCCATGCAGCCGAACTCCTTCGGACTTCCCACGGCCGAGCTCCTTCGGACCGACCCCAGGCGAGCCCATGCAGCCGAACTCCTTCGGACCGACCCCAGGCGAGCCCATGCAGCCGAACTCCTTCGGACTTCCCACGGCCGAACTCCTTCGGACCGACCCCAGGCGAGCCCATGCAGCCGAACTCCTTCGGACCGACCCCAGGCGAGCCCATGCAGCCGAACTCCTTCGGACCCCACGGCCGAACTCCTTCGGACCGACTTCAGGCGAGCCCAAGTGGCCGAACCCCTTCGGACCGACCCTAGGCGACCGAACTCCTCAGCGAGCCCTGGCCGAACCAACTAGCAACCGAAGTCCTTCAACTGGCCAGCCGAGCTTCTTCGGGCCTCTCAGCGGCCGAACTCTACAGATGGCCGACCCTTCAGCCAGACGAACTCCCCCAGCTTCCCCCTCGGCCGAACTCTGTTACAAGTCCGAACTCCATTGGACGAACTGTCGCCTGCAGCAAGACCGGACGGTGCCTTCCTCTCCGTACCGGGCTCCATGCGGCCCACGGCTCGCCGGTATGGCTCCCACGATCTATCGGACGACGCCTTCCTCCCCGTACCGGACTCCATGCGGCCCACGACTCGCCGGTATGGCTCCCACGATGACTCGCCGGTATGGCTCCCACGATCTACCGGACGACGCCTTCCTCTCCGTACCGGACTCCATGCGGCCCACGACTCGCCGGTATGGCTCCCACGATCTACCGGACGACGCCTTCCTCTCCGTACCAAACTCCATGCTGTCCGACGACTCTCTGCCAGACGGCACAGCCGTCACCATCAACTAAGCTCCGCTATAAAAGGACCCCTCCCGACATACTAAGGCTAAGCTCTCTGAACTCTCGACTCTCTAAGCTCTCCTCCTCACCTCTAAGCTCCGGAACTCATTCCGAGCACTCCATTACTGTTGGCCGGAAGCTAACTTGACCGTCGGAGGGTCCTGCCGGAGCCACCACCCCACCGATTCCGGACGGGACTTCGTTTTGCAGGTCCCCGGCGGCGCCCAGCGGCCTCGATTACGGCGACCTCCGGCGGCGACGGATTTCTGCACCAACAGTATATTTTCTTAGATTTCTTTTGGTGAATAATACAGCTAGCAATGGGATTTCAAGAAGTAATAAGAATGGGAGGAGATCAATAGATCTTATCTTAACTCCGATCAGGACTTGGTGACGATCATCGGTGAGCATAATAACTATAAAGTACTGGCAACTAAGGGAAGGAAAAAGGGATAACTATAAAATACCGGCAACTAAGGAGAGGAAAAAGGAATTGAGAGGGCAGTGGAGTGGAGTTTGGGTCTTTCTAGCCTCCGATGAAGATTGCATTAAAGGATGGCTCCTCTGTCGTGTTCGAACAAGACCATGCCATCCTCTGTCGTGCTCGAACAAGACTATGCCATGTTTGGATATGATAACAGGCCTTCGAGCCTTTAAAGGGATACTAGGCCGGGCCAAAAGGTTGGCCTATTCAACTCGGGGTTGGGCCTTACAAAAATTTATTTGAAGAAAAATAAAGAAAAAAATCTCACGCATGCATGTGTTAATACGCTAGTTATAGATATTATTTCAATCATCTATAACTACTTAATAGCATCCACTTAGAAACCCCATCATATGTCCATTATAATATATAAGTAATATCAAGTAGTGGAGTCCATCTCCGAAGCTTTACATCCTTGCAACAAGTGCATCACACGTGTGCCACTGCAGTCCAATATGCATAACACATGATAAATCCAAAATCCATCATAATGGACAAAATATACGTTGAAATTGAGTTGGTGCTTGCTATCCAATTCTAATTAAATTTCAATATATGCACAATTGGATTTATACTTTGGACTGGGATGACGTTGGTTAGAGGTAGTAATTACAAGTCAAGTTCGGACAACATGATACAAAATCTTGACCAGTGTTTGATTAGACTTGGCATTGGGTTGAGACCCCTTGACCCCATATCCACTGATTGCTTGACAACCACGACCTAAATTGATCCATTTGACCCTTAACTAATACAAGGCTTAATCTCCAATGTACCAAGCATAACTGAAAATGATTTAAATAATTAATATTAGAAAATGATCAATCACTCAAAAAAAAAAAAAAAAAAAAAAAAAAAAAAAAAAAAAAAAAAAAAAAAAAAAAAAAAAACCGTAATCCAAGCCCGGCATACATTAGGCCCAACCATGTTAAGTTTTCAAGCTAGGTCATCTTTTGCCATCCTCCACTTAGTTTTATCAATCCAAACCAATTTTCATCCCTTGGAGATCACCTTGGAATGATGGACCTAAAGGAGCCAACAAGATAATTATTGATCTATTAACAAACAAAATTTTATTAAAAAATTATATTATTCCAACATCCACTATCCAAAGAAGGAAACGTCCACATCGTTGTGGATCAATGCCTCAATGGCCATTTGCCTATCATTAAAGATATTCCTTCCCCACCTTCTTCCTCATCCAAGCACGACACCAAGATTCATTTGAAAAGCTTGTACTTTCCTCCCCGGTTCGTAAGGTTCATTCTCCGCCGACCGACTGCAACGACAGCAGATTTAACGGCTCCCATGATTGTCCATAAATGCACCAACCTCCGATAACGAGAAACGTAATATGTGACCGAGCGACATAGGGGAATCGGTTTTGCACGACTTCAATCGGATCCATCTGCCCGGGCTTCAGTCCCCGTCCCCGCCCCCGCCCCCGCCCCGCCCCGCCCCTCTCTCTCTCTCACGCCTCCACAAATGGCCCCACAGAAACGTCAGGATATGACGTGCTGAGGCCAAAACCACCCGCGAGTCACCGTACCGCGCTTCTCCCTCGCTTCCCTCCGCCACTGGAATTCGCACGTGCTTCTAAAATCTCCATGCCGTCACCACGCATAAAAATTTCTATACCCGCTCCGGATCCGCGTCGTCCCCACTCCGACTTCTATGGGCGGCAGATAGAGCGTTCGCATAGAAAATACTCTACGACCATCCTAATCGAATGGTTCGTGTGCACTTGCGATGCGGAACGTCAAGTTCGCACGTGCTCGCCGCTTTCCGCTAAAGCCGAGGATATTGTGATTATATGAAAGGCAAAGGCCAGTTCGAGGTGCGGTTGTTTGCAACCTTCGGACAAAAAGAACAAAAAATAATAATTCCTCCATCGGTTTTAATTTTTTTTAAAATAATATTTTAAAAAATATATTTTTTAAAATATGGCAGGTTAAAATTTATTTTCTAAGTAGCGCCGGCGAGATCAATGCGGCGAGATGGATCAAAATCGTGGATCATCCAATGATTTCACAAAATTACGAGACGAACTCACGATTTTACAACTATCTTTTTTTGGATAGATGAAAGTTTTTTTTTCATGAATAGAGGATGGAAGATTCATGCACCATAAGAGGTGGGAGGTGAGGACTTGCAGGCCTACCGGGTGCGGGCCACGAGCAGAACACGCTGAAGGGGGTGGCGGTGGGAGGCATCGTGAAGTCTTTTTTTCCTGATGGCGTATGGAGAGGGGGCGTGGTGGCGAAGCGCCGTAGAGGGTTGGAGGCGCCAGCGGAGAGGGCACACGTCCACCATAATAATAATAATAATAAAAAAAAAACCTCCCTCCATAGCCCTCTCCCACTCTGACGCCCGCTCCGCTCACACCCCCCACCCCCACGACGCCGTTCCACCCCATCCCACGGGTTCGTGCCCGTCACCACCACCCCCCATCCCCTACGACGTCCCTCCATCTCTACCTCCATCTACCATCAAAAAAAAGAAAAAAAAATTTTTTTCTTCCCCAGCCCCTGCACGCCCATTCTGCTCACGTCCCCCCACCCACCCCACGGGTCCTTGCCCGTCACCAGCACCCCCGCACCACCCCCCTCCATCTGCCAAATTTAAAAAAAAAAAAAAAATCTCATTCCTCCCTCCCCCCACCACACGTGCCAGTCCTCCACCCATGCCTCCCACCTCTCACGCCATTCGCCACGGGCTCCGTCTGCCAACAGAAAAAAAAAAAAAAAAAAGCCTCCACGGGCTCCATCCACAGATAAGAAAAAAAATGGTATTGGACTCATAGGTCGGGCCCATGATTTTGATCAAATCATGAGTTAAGCCCGTGATTTTAATGAAATCATGCGATTTCACTGTAATCGTGGGTCTAAGATTAGCTGGGCTTAAAATCGCAGGTTCAACCTACAATTTCAGCTAAGATAGCTCAAAAAATTGCATGTTGAATCTACGACACTGATTATGAAAATAAGTTTAAAATAGAGATATTTTTTAAATAAAATAATAAAAAAATAATATTTTTTAAAAAAATCCCTACTTTAAAAGGTAGTCAAAAAATAAAAATTTTAACAAAATAAAATAAAATAAAATAAAAAGGAAGAAAAACCCTAAAGTGAAGGACCCCTCCCCTCACTCTCTCCCTCATCGGTTCCTTCCTTCTAGATCCGAAACTCCAAAACCCTAGTAGAGATCGAAGGAAGACTCGAAGAAAAAGAAGAATAGATATCTATCTTCAATCAAGCTTCAGAGGGTAGCCTCGATCGATTCATCGCCTTCTCTCTGATCCACCTATTTGTGATCCATGTCGATCGCAGTGAGCCCACTCAATTGAGTCGTGTTCTGAGGTATTTTTTAATCGCGGTTGAGAGCTTTGTTCTCCGACATGGCTATCCCATAGACTAGAGCTACCGCCGCCACTGGACCTCCTCCTTTTGCTCAAGAATGGGAGATTGCTTTGGATTTTGTTTCTATTTTTTTGTCATGTGGTTTTGAGAACTTAGAGAAAGGTCAAATATTTTTGATTGAGTTGGATGTTGGGTTATGTCAGAATCGCTTTTGTTCACTACCATATTCTTCACCAATCATCGGAGATGATGTACCAGTTTTACCAATAGAGTGCTCGATCGGCCTGAGGCTCATGGCGCCATGATCTCCATCACCTCCATGAAAGTAAGCCACGTCAATTTTTTTTCGTTCAACTTAGAGAAATTTTAGATAAAAATGGAATTTTGGTTTCAAAAAATACTATCTTGATAGCAAATTTTTTGCTTTCCTTCGATTTATTTGCACTAGAAGTAGTTGATCAACGAGAAGATACCATCTATGGACTTCTATAGAGCAGATATCAAGACCGTGGATTCCTAAGATTCTCTCAATGGTGGGGTGCTTGTCCTCATGGCATATCTCCCTCGATGGTGGGGTGCTCGTCCTTGTGACGGGATACCTCATTGGGAAGGACAATGTTAAGAGGGATTTCACCCAGTCTTTCTTCCTGGCTCTCCAGGACAAAGGCTTCTTCATTTTGAATGATATATTTAGATATGTTGGAGAAACCGAGCACCAATATGGAATCCAGGATTTGGAGAATGGCACTAGTGCCCCTCTTTCACTGGAGCGGGGTATGCTTTAAGAGGACCCGGGGGTTCATTCATTTTATTTTTATAGCTTTTTCATAAACATATATAGGAATGGGGCTGAATCGTTATATGATTAGGGCCACCTGGGGGGATTGTAAATATAGGCCCGTGCTCCCCTGTCATCTTCCTTTTTCATTGCTTTCTTCTTTCCTGTGGTCTTAGTGCTTTTTCTGAAAAAACCAGAACCTCAATAGCAACTTTTTCCCATACTTTCAATCGAGTAATTTTTAGTTGAGTAGGTTGGTTTCCAAGTTCAACCCCAGCATTCCTCCATTAAATTTTTACTCTTGTTTTGAACATTCATCTGTTCTTTTTGCTTTCGTCTTTCTGCTTTGCTTTCTTTTTTGGGTTGGTTTTTGATGGGTGGATTAGGGAACTCGATTGAGAGCCGGTCCTCCGATCCTTCTTCCCTAAGAGTTAATTCTAGGAAGCCAGATGCTGAATGTGTGGATGAGGAGCTCTTCGCACCCAGGTAGTATCATTCGATACCAAATCTAGATGATCTTAGCTTGCTTTGGGCCCATACGGGATCCCTTCTAAATTCGAATTGAAACTCCTGGGTCTAAACGGCCGGGTCTACAACCTCTCCTGATCGGCTTGCTCTGTTCGAGGAGTCGTTCAGGGCTGATCTTAGACTTCCTCTCCATCTTTTCATCATCTAGTTTTTTAAATTTTTTGATATAGCCTTAAGTTCAGTTGTTCCAAACTCTTGGAGATTTATTTTTGGCTTCTTAGTTTTTTGCTTTATGGCTGAAATCCAACCTTCGATGCCTCTTTTCTGAGCCATTTTTATCTGCAAGAGACATTCTTATGCCAATAATTGATGGTACATCTCCCTCCAAAAGAAGGTTTCTCCTTTAATCCGAGGCATTCCTTTCTCTGTTCATGGTTAGAAAAAGCACTTCCTTTTTGTTTCCTCCTCTTTTATTGAAGACTGGGGATTAACTTATTGGGGTCAACCTAGGGAGTCTGGCTTCTGAACTACTGCACTGGGGCATATAGATACTTGGTGCTTGAATACTTTGCGCTAGTTTAAGATTCCATTATTGTTGGAGTTGCTATCGGAGCAAACCCTTTACAATGTCAGCTTCAGCCCTACTGAACCTTGAGGTGAGTGTCGGTTTGACCAATTCATTTCTTTTTCCTTTCTTTTCTTTTTTTTTTTAAAATCTTGCTTCAGTTTGATGCAGACATAAGATTTGAGGAGCTAGAAGAACTAACAAAATTAAATCTGAAGAAGAAAAAGGCCTCAGCATTGTCCTCTGGCATGATTGGCCAAAAAAAGCAATGCCCAATCGATGTTATTCAAACAAAGGAGGCTACCAAGGGGGCTCCGTCAGGCTTGGCCGAGGTGGTAGTGGCCTCCCTTATTCAAACTCGGGGACTGGGGGTTCACTTGCCATCCTCAACTTCGTCTCCTACCCCCTAAGCTCCAATTCCTTCTTCTCAAGCCGAGAAGCTCGGTTTGATGTCCAATGCTACCACCAATTAGGGATCAAAGATTTTTTCAATTTTATCGACAAGCTCTACCTTGGATAACCACCAGGTTGCTCATGATTTGTTTCGAGGGCTGCTACTTCTGACGGATGTGAAAAAATTGGAAGGCCAAAGTTTTGGCCTCTAGCAAAGAGATGCCATTGATTTCTTTCTTCGAGTAAGTTCTTCTTTGATTCTTCTTGAAGGAAAATCCTGATTTCCCGATCCAGGTTCGTCCAGATCTGATCAGATCAAGAGATATATTTCAAAAATTTTTCTCTTGATCCCAATCAGATCTTGATATGTTTCAGATCTGATTCTTATTATTTTAATAAATAAAATAAAATAAGATAAATTAAATCAAATTTAATTTACCTGATTTGGGTAATCCTATTACCCTGTAGATGATCCTGATTGCAGCGGAAGGTTCTGGATCTAGCCACGCAAGCGCCTGGCCTCTACCGGTATCCACTCGGGTTGGATCTGGAGATCCTCTTCTTCTCTATCACACCTCCAAAAATCAGATCTGGATCTGATCTGGAGGATCTTCAAAACTCCTTTTGAAGATCAGCAGTCGTCCTTTGCAGCAGTGCAGCCTTCTTCTTTTGATCGCCTTTCTTTTGATCTGGAATCGCACCAACCAAAATCCAAAACTCTTTTGGACGTGGAGAGGAGAAGGAGGAGAAGTTTAGGCATGGAGGAAGAGGGGAGAGGCAGCCTTGGGGCATGGGAAATCTCTATTCAATTGCATTAGAATCTGAGTTGGGCGCAGGGTCTTATTTATAGACTAAGCGTGATCCAACTCCTCTTCCTCTCAACCAATCACAACCCTTTGTGAAATCAGATCTAAATCTGATTGGTTGGAATAGAGACCCCTGGATTCCTCCTTAGAGGGCCTAAGACCAGTCAAACTGGATTCTTAGTAGAACTCTGATTGGAATCCAAAAGGGAGGTGGAGTCCTTGTCCAACAAGGACTCCTAGGCGCCTCCAACTTGGGCGCACGCCTAGGGTGGCGTGCGCCCTCCTCCTTGCCAGGTTCTGGCAGGGGGACAGGCCCCCACCAGTTCTCCAATAGGTGCATGACATGTGGACAAAAGTCAAAGTGTCAATGGTCAACATTTGACCAGTCAAAGGTCAGACTTTTGACCAAAGTCAAAGGACCAAGAAATGGCAGGTGACCAAAAATGGCAGGTAATGTCTTATAAAATAAGACAACCTTCTCTGACTTGGACAACCTCCAGTCAGACCATATGAAGGCCTCTGATTGAGCACAAACTCCTTTGGCTCAGTCAGGACAACTTATTTGTGATAGTAAAAGAAGAACGTTAGGTTCAATCGAGTGCTAGCACGATTTCCTTGAACCTAATTGAATCTCATTCAGATCAATTGAACTAGATCAGTTCAATTGATGATCACCAGATTCAAACCCTTGTTTGTGTGACCCAGTTAGGTTCAGTTCTGTATGGTAATGGGATATGTCATGATCTCTATCATAGACATCATCGAAACTCCTTTCGATGGATCAGAACTCTTCTGATTCGAACAGCTAGAATGATCGATCATCTAAATCATTCTAATTGCTCCCAAAATCCACCAGTGACACCTAGCAGTATATGGTGGCAACCCATCAGAGCTGAATGCGAACCTCTTGGTGCAGCTACCTGTGTGATTAAGTTCTTCTATCTTGAGCCCCGATCAGATTAGGGTTAAGGTAAACTCGTCAAACCCTAGTCTCTGTCATATGATGTAATCATTCGATTCGAGTCCAATGTGAAAATCTAAATAGAAACTCTTTCTATTATTTCACTCTGCCATGGCCATGGGCTTCTGGACTTGATTCTCATGATTCATCATAGGGCTGCTCCTCTACCACCGAGGTAGATAGATTCCCATCTTGATGCAATCCAGTTCCTACAATGAACATGCTATAGCCAACATACACCTCAGGGTTCCATATGGCTAGGAGACCGAGTAATGGTGTAGTCAAACTATAACACCCTCAAGGTGAACTGCCGATGCATCTCAGGTCAAAGAACCAGACACACTACTGCAGCATCGAGTCAGTCATTGACGAGAAGGTAGACTTCCTAATGACTACTCGAGGTGGTCACGCTCAGTGCCCTCGTTCTCTAACGAGTACCTGTACTCTCGCTCCGGTGTCTCCACACCGTAGACTCAAGACTCATCTACTAAAGAGAAGCGATCGTACACCAACCTTCCGGATCAATCACCATCCTCGTGATGATCCTATGGTCGGGAGCTGTTTATGAGTTAATAATGATTATTCATGTCTTAAATTTTCAACTCTTGAAAATATGAATTATCATTACCATTAACTCAAAGGATGTATCACAGACACTAAATACACATAGTGTGATAGAAAATAACCCATTTTATTGATTATAGTCAAAATTATAATTTTGCCCCTAGAAGTGTATTACAAGTGTCAGCCAATTCTGGCTTCTAGGGCACATATATCTAACAATCTCCCACTTGTCCTAAAGCCAATTGGCTACAAGTCTAAGTCCCATCTTCTCAAGGTGGGCTTCGATCTTCTGCTGGCCCAACGGCTTTGTAAGTGGGTCTGCCACATTATCTGCGGAGTTGACTCTCTTGACCTCAACGTAACCTTTCTCAAGGTAATCGCGGATGAGATGATATCGCCGCTCAATGTGCTTGGACTTCTGGTGAGACCTCGGCTCCTTAGCAAGGGCTATGGCGCCATTGTTGTCGCAGTAAAGAGGAATGGCATCTGATGGCATTACTCCAATTTCTGCAGCAAACTTCTTGTACCAGAATGCTTCCTTTGCAGCCTCTGATGCAGCTATATATTCTGCTTCCATGGTGGAATCTGCTATCACAGTTTGCTTGGAACTCTTCCAGCTGACAGCTCCACCATTGCACACAAACAGACTTCCAGATGTCGACTTTCGATCATCTATATCGGACATGAAGTCCGAGTCTGTGTATCCTTGAACTTGGAGTTCTCCATTACCAAAGACCAACATCATATCCTTAGTTCTTCTCAAGTACTTAAGGATACATTTCACAGAAGTCCAGTGTTCTTCACCTGGATTTGACTGATATCTGCTTGTGACACTCACAGCATGGGCTATATCAGGTCGTGTACATAGCATGGCATACATGAGGCTCCCTATTGCAGAAGCATAAGGGATCTTGCTCATGCGTTCTATTTCCTCAGGTGTGCTGGGGCACATCTTCTTGGAAAGATGAATACCATGTCTGAAGGGTATTAATCCCCTCTTAGAGTTTTCCATACTAAACCTCTTTAGTACTTCCTCTATGTACATCTTCTGTGAAAGTCCTAGCATCCTATTCGGTCTATCCCTATAGACCTTAATTCCTAGAATAAAGGATGCTTCACCTAGGTCTTTCATGGAGAATTCCTTGGACAACCACATCTTGACTGATGTCAACATGGGAATATCATTCCCAATAAGGAGGATGTCATCCACGTACAATACGAGGAAGACAACAGCGCTCCCACTGACCCTTTTGAAAACACATGGTTCCTCTTCATTTTTGATGAAACCAAACTTTTTGATCACATCATTGAAACGAGTGTTCCAGCTCCGAGATGCTTGCTTAAGTCCATATATGGACCTTTGCAGCTTGCAAACCTTGTGATCAGTATCACTGGATGTGAAACCTAGCGGCTGTTCCATATAGATATCTTCCTCAAGATATCCATTTAGGAATGCCGTTTTCACGTCCATTTGCCATATTTCATAATCGAAATAGGCTGCAACGGCAAGCAATGTGCGGATGGATTTTAGCATAGCTACCGGGGAAAAGGTATCCTGATAGTCAATGCCTTCACGTTGACTATAACCTTTTGCCACCAGTCTAGCCTTGAATGTCTCCACATTCCCATCTGCACCAATCTTTCTCTTGAAGATCCATTTACACCCAATAGGTACTATACCTTCTGGTGGATCTACCAAGGTCCAGACTTGGTTTGAGTGCATCGAGTCGATCTCTGACTTCATTGCCTCAAGCCATTTCTCGGAGTCGATATCTGATATCGCCTCGTTGTAGGTTTTGGGATCATCACCATGAGCACCATTACCTATGAGGAACATTTCCTCTACGTCCTCTGAAATAATACCTAAGTATCTTTCAGGGGGACGGGAAAACTCTTTCCGATCTACGAGGTGGAGGAGGTAGTGTTCTTATTGGCTCAACCTGATTTGGTTCCACTTGGTCCTTAGCTCGTTCTGCTTGTGAGACTTTCTCATCAAGCTTAATCTGCTTTCCAATGCCGCTATCTTGAATAAACTATTTTTCAAGAAATATGGCATGTCGACTCACAATCACATTGTGGTCTTCTGGAATGTAGAAATAGTATCCTAATGACTCTTTAGGATATCCTATGAATCGAGCTCTAAAGGACCTAAACTCTAACTTGTCCGCTTGTTGTCTTTTGACATAAGCCGGACAACCCCAAATTCTGAGATGACTCAGACTTGGTTTCTTACCGTGCCATATCTCATACGGTGTGGTAGGAACGGTTTTAGAGGGAACCCTATTCAGTAGATAAATTGAAGTTAATAATGAATGTCCCCAAAGAAAATCAGGGAGGTCTGTGAAGCTCATCATGGATCGAACCATATCCAATAGAGTCCGATTTCTCCGTTCTGAAACCCCGTTGAGTTGAGGTGTTCCTGGTGGAGTCCATTGAGAGACTATGCCATTTTCCTTAAGATAGTCTAGGAATTCCCGGCTAAGGTATTCACCTCCTCGATCTGATCGAAGAACCTTAATGGGTTTTTCAGTTTGTTTTTCTACTTCATGTCTGAATTCTTTGAACTTTTCAAAAGCTTCAGACTTGTGTCTCATAAGATACACATACCCATACCTAGACAGATCATCGGTAAAGGTAATGAAGTAGACAAAATTGCCTCTAGCCGGCACATCAAATGGGCCGCACACATCAGTATGTACTAGGGCAAGGAGATCTGTGGCCCTCTCCCCATGTCCAACAAAAGGGAGTTTAGTCATTTTGCCTTGAAGACAAGATTCACAAGTTGGATATGACTCAAAAGTCAATGGACTCAATAGCCCATTTTTCTCCAATTTGTTAATCCTATCTTCTGCTATATGACCTAATCTCAGGTGCCATAGATATCTGTCGTTTGGACTATCCCTAGGTCGTTTGGCATTCACGTTTTGCTCGATAGTTAAAATAGGTACATCAATATGCAACTGATAAAGACCATTAACAAGGAAACCATTTGCAATTTTATTTCTTTCATAAAGAATGTTACAATGGTCCTTAAAGAAGGTGATCACATAACCTTCTTGTGCTAAGCATGAAACAGAAATCAAATTCCTGCTAGCTGCAGGCACATAATAACAGTCTTTTAAAACTAAGTCTAAACCAGATGGTAATCGAAGAGGGTATGTTCCCACGGCTACTGCAGCAACTCTTGCTCCATTACCGACGCGTAGGATCATGTCTCCATCCCTCAGCCTCCTGCTATCCTCAAGACCCTGCATAGAAGTGCACAGATGAGCACTAGAACCAGAGTCAAGCACCCAACTGGATGCAGAAGAAACCGTAAGGTTAGACTCAATAACGAGCATACCTCCAGAAGGACCTTCCTTCTTGTTCTTCAGGGTGGCCAGGTAAGTAGGGCAGTTCCGCTTCCAATGGCCGTCGCTGTTGCAATGGAAACACTTTCCTTTGCCATCGACCTTCTTCTTCGGTTCTGCCTTCTTCTTCTTTGATCCTTCCACCTTTTGCTTTTTCACAGACTTCTTTTTCTTTCCATAAGACTTTCTTTTGGAAGAAGTCCGTTCCATAGCAAGAACTGAGCCTTTAGAACCTTTCATAGAAAGCTCAGCGGTAACCAGCATATTCATCAACTCGGCCAAGGAATTTTGAAGTTTATGCATGTGGTAATTCATGATGAATTGCCCATATGCATCAGTCAAGGATTGCAGAATAATATCGTTCTGCAGATCCAAGTCCAACTTCACACCGAGCTTCTCAAGCTCTTCCATGTCCTTGATCATTGTCAGACAGTGATCTTGGACTGACTGCCCATCACGCATCTTAGCCTTAAAAAGTCATTTTCGTGACTTGATATTTGGCTGCGCGACTCTGTTCACCAAACATCTCCTGCAGGTGAGCCAACATTTGGCGAGCAGTCCCGATATCTTCATGTTGGCGCTGGAGCTCATCAGACATCGAGCCCAACATGTAGTATCTGGCCTTATTGTCTTCGTCAATCCATTTTTCCAGAGACGCTCTCTGTTCAGTGGATGGACGAGCTGGTAAGGTGGGAGGGTCCTGGTCCAAAACATGTGTTAACTTCTCTGAACCCAAAATAATTTTGTAGTTCCTGAGCCAATCTTTATAATTGGGTCCAGTCAGTCTATGTGTGTCTAGGATACGTGCCAGTGGGTTGGACGCAGACATTTTCCTGTAGAGAGTCAAAGATTCTAGTTAGATACTGTAATTTTGACTTGACCAATTTGTTTAGGGATTTTATTTTTAAACAAATTAGCTCCCACTATTTTCTCGGATCCCTACACTCCCTCTGTAGAGATGCGAAAATCTCCGCGATTGATGATTTCTAGTGGGTGGTGCGGTCTCACCAACTGACTCATCACCTCACCTAACAGTTATTGGTGATGGGTTAGCCAATGAGTGAACAACTCTTGTTCAATGATTCTCTAATCATGGTGCACCCAAACTTGGTCTCTAATTCATGAATCTCACCGTATCCGGAATATTGATCCACTCCTTAGTTAAGTCAGACCCACCATTTGCATAGACTGGGTTCCTAATTGGGTCTCTCACCGTATCCGAAATATTGAGCCCAACTCATCCTCCAGCCCATAGCATCCAATGCCTAATAGACATGGTTGCGTCTTCCCGGTGCAACTGAGCCACTGTATCCAGCCGAGAACAATCAACCCCGGGAAGGGCCCGCACGTCTACAATGGTGGAAGACCTCGGACTTAATCTTTTCTTAGGGAGAATTGATTCAGGTCTCATTAAACTAGACTTGGCTTAGTCATAACAATTATGACTAACCTAGTGGCATGGGTTCAGCTCGGATTATTGACCACCTCAGATCAGAACTGTGTCAACAGATATGGCCAGGTAAGTGAGACCGGTGGAAGGAATATGCCGTTAACTCGCACAAGAACGCATTCAGGTCGAGTAGCTTCCAATTAAAAACCAGTCGGTCGTCTGTGCCAAACTTACCTTAGACACCAAATTGTTGAGTCAGAACCAATTGGGTTAGCCTACAATCCAGACTCTAACCTCTGAGCCTAATTAGGTCTTGCTTGATCGTGACTCGATCTTGACCCAGACTTAATCCTATTAGGCTGGTCAATTTAAGCATTGTTGATCCCATCTAACCAACTCTTGATTCGGTTTGATCAACCGCTTAGACCTAATTGAGCTACCCAAGCCCGAACCCAGTATTATGAATATGTCTTAGATCTGAAATTCTCAATTTTAGACCTAATTAATATTCCATAAACTTAATTCTTAATTAAGTTGGGTTCATAAACAAAATATGCACAATAAATCCTAGGGTTTCAGGATCTAGGGTTTTGCAGAAAGTAAGTTTTGGGTTTCTGATTAAGGACGAACACGCAGCACCCCTACACGTCATAAGAACACCCCATCGAATGGGAAGAGAGGGCCTTTAAACCCTTCTTCGTTCTTATGACCGGACGGCCAAGAGGAACGCCTTAATCAGGAACATGTAAATCTACAAAACAGTTATAGATCTATATCATATATCTCATATACAAATTTAGATCTAATCAAGGCATATTTTGCATACATCTCATGTATCAAATCATGCATGTTTTCAGATCTAAATTATCACATAATAATCTAAAAAATTAGATTTAAATTGATCTAATCAAAATAAATTCTAATCTAGACAATTATGTAGAACTATTCTACAACTAGTCTAGACATGCATCTATCATATCTCATATGATATTTAAAATTAAATAATTTTTATTTGCTGTTTATCAGATGTTATTATAACACTTATAATATCAAAAAATAGTAAATAAGAAGATCTAAAATATGATTTAATCAGATTAAATCAAAGACATGCAAAACTATTCTATAGAACTATTCTATTCTAGAACTAGTCATGCATATCTTCATGTAATCTTAGATCCAAATCATTTAATTTTAATTTTTCTGATTTCAGATCTGATCACATCTCATGTGACATCTGAAATCACTTTATTTTCTAATTAAAATAAAATTAAAATCAGATCTAAACAATTTAGAACCATGGCTCTGATACCAGTTGAAGGGAAATCCTGATTTCCCGGTCCAGGTTCGTCCAGATCTGATCAGATCAAGAGATATATTTCAAAAATTTTTCTCTTGATCTCAATCAGAT